>CM076582.1:301512042-301931291 GCA_034641835.2 Pinus albicaulis | reverse complement strand
TATATGAATCTAGGTGATCTTGTTCAAGAAAATAATATTGGATGAGCCTTTGCTGTATAGGATAGTAGCAATAAAACATAGTGTTGGGAAAAATACTGAGAGGGGGGGGGTGAATCAGTATTTACTGCATAATCAAATCCTTTTACTTTTCATTCCTTAAAAAACCCATACGCTACTTTACTTCAGTAAACCAGCGTATATACGCGGATCCCCTTTATGAAACTAGCGTATACTCAGAGATCTAATTATGCAATGAGTTCTTCACTTATATCATTCCATCATTCATTCATTAGATGTTCTATAAACAATAGCCATGGAACTTGACCCGACACGCGAGCACTCCTGTGCTGGTTACCGACCTCTCTGGAAGGGAGCTACGACCCGACTGGTTTACCGGCCTTTCTGGAAGGGAACTCTGACCCCCAGTCGTTTACCAGCCTCTCCTGGAAGGGAGCTACGACCCCCTGACTGAAGGCTACAAACCTCAGCACCACCTTGGACCACGTTTCATCAATTTTCACACTGGATCCAACCACTTCAATAGAACAACACTTGCGGGCCACATTTCATCATATTTTCATACTGGACCCTTTCCATACTTTTAAGAACAGACATACATCACCAACAGATACTTCTCAACACAGATCAGATAGCAGAAACATAGCAGAACAGATCAGATATTTCATACCCTTTGTTTCAGCAAACCCTAGTTTGCATACGCGCTTTCACTTCACTGATGTCGCGTATATACGCGCTTCCGTCCACACAAACCAGCGTATACCTCAGTGTATATTTTATTGCGCATACGCGCTTTCTCTTCGCTGAAGCCGCGTATATATGCGCTTCCTCCGCGGCGAAGTAGCGTATAGATCTTCAATCATTACAGAGCAGCATACTTCATCAGATCAGATATTCAGTTCAGATCTACCCTTTTGCTTTAGACAGATGTTCGCCTAGATGCTCGCCTCATCACGGATCTAAGCCTTCCATAATCAGATCTAACAAATACAAGAGCAATTCAGATCTAGATCCCCTTCTTCATCATTGGTGCATCATACAATCAGATTTATCATTCAAGTGTAACCCTTTCCATTCAGATATACTTCAGAGAGAAGTATTCATTCAAGCTCAGACATCTTGCACTCACACTCATATTGTGCACAATGAATTTCTTCTCCTTTTATATGATTATCCTTTTTCAATACCATGAGCCCCTTTTTCAATACCATGGACCAAAACAATACCATAAGCCCAAAACTACCTGGACGGGGTCAATTAGGCGGATCATTACCTAATACTATGGGTCAATACCATGGTGGTTACCCTTGGATTTGCACTTTTTGAGCGCTTTAGCCCATACGCGACTTGTAACGTTCCTTTCCGCGTGCATACGCGACTTCCCCTAGGCCAATCCGCGTATACCAAGAGACATGCTCTTTTCATCATTCTCTGAGTACATTCTGAAATCCTTTCTTCATTGCCTACTGTAAATACTGTAGATACATCAGATTTCCTTCATCAAGGACATATTCTATCAAACACAACTTCATCAAGTAAGTTGTCATCATCTTCATCAAGTGGGTTTCCTTTCAAGTACAACACTCAACATCATATCATCAACAATCATCATATCACTTCAGATTTACATCATTTAACAAGTCCATCAAGTCAAGCATAACTTCATCGGGTGGAATTGCCATCAAGGACAACACATGTCAACGATCGCATGTCTTCATCTTCATTCGGTGGGTTGCCATCGAGGACATACTCATCCTTATTTCCAACAATCTCCCCCTTTGGACTTGATGGCAACCATGATGGTGTTTGGTTACCACAACAGATAAATACGGTGACACCATGTCACTCTCCCAATTCTTTGACACCATTATGCGCATTCAAACACCATTTCACTCTCCCCCTTTGACATCAAGGGCAAAGGGAAAAACCTGATGTCACTCTCCCAAATATGTGACACCATTCGTCTCTTCATTCAAACCCCATATACACACACTCTCCCCCTTTGACATCAAAGGGCAACAGAGCGGATCAAAACCAACACACTCACCCCTTTCTCTCATGTAGAAGAAGCGTTAACGGATCGGATATCTTAGTGGCCAGCTCCCCCAAGGTTCATCTTTGAAATTTCAAACATATTTTTTTCAATGAAGTACATGACTCTATGAACTTCCTATCTCCAAAGACTCATACTTACATCAAATATCCAACCAAGTGGATTTACATATGAGACTCAACTACCCAACCAAGTGGGTTTACAAATTTGACTCGGCTACCCAACCAAGGTGGGTTTACAAAATTTGACTCGGCTACCCAACCAAGTGGGTTTACAAATTTGACAAGTCCTTACATGGTAAGATATTACAATTTTACAACATGGGTCTCAACAAGACCTTTTCATCAAACTACAAATATAACTTTAAGACCAACCCGAAAGTCCTCAGAAAGAGAACATATTTCGGAACCATCATAATGCCAACAATGCATTATTTCAATAAGCTAATGCTCCCCACAGATATGCTTCCAAACATCCTTTCCATATGACTAAGGCTCCCCTTAGTTTGTGCATCTGAACACCCTTGCACAGTGATAAATCATCGAGGCATCTTCATCGATACATTGAAAACGGGGTGAAATTTGGAACACCACCGGAGATGCCAAACAATATCGGAGATACCAAGCGACGCACAAGTTTGTCTTTCGAGAGCTGAACCAACCAAGTGCCGGAAACCAAACATACGCGGTTTTACGTGAATGAACTTCAGCGACGTATATACGCGAGCGTAGTTACGAAGCCGCGTGTCCCAAACCATCTTCTAAATTTCAACCGAGGATACGATTCTTTGTGAGGCAAAGACGGTGTTCGGTTCTTTACGAGATATTTGAATGCTTACCTAGACTACAGATAGATAGAGCAGTGTAGTGGAGTCTTCAGCGTCATCCAATGGTTGTAGCATCAGCACAATGTGTAAGCCTTGATTCTTTGCGGCATCAATACAATCTTTCCAGAAAGATTCTCGTATACGAGAACAACATCTTCACATAGGTGTCAAGCAATCATCCATGTGGTCCAACATCACCATGATCTTCAGATTTAACATGAAGTAACACATGTAGGCAAAATATCTCTCAACCATAGTAACAAACTGCGCCCAGTTGTTACGAATCAAATGACATCCAACTCATCCGTAGCAGGGTACAAAAAGTACTTATCGACAACTTGAGGGGCTCAAAAACTCATCATAATAAACCATGTACCAAGTCATCTTCATTTGAGCATGAGTATCACAAAAACCCGAATAAACGATCATATTGCCAACAATGCAATCATTAGTATTCAACACCCTTTCTCCCCCTTTGAATCGGTGCTCCATCTTAACTTGTACACTTTGAATACGTTCATCTGACGAAAGTCATTAGCAACAATCTCTGCATGTTTGCCCTTATCTATGAATTATAGGACTTTCATCTCAACAATGGTCTCTTCATCAATAAGCAAACAAAGCTCATCATAAACTTCAACATAGGAAACCAAGTATCATATCATCATAATCATGAGTATAACCGAATAATGCTAATAGTGCAATCATCGGCGGTCGATGATGCTCCCCACGGACCTACTTGCTCCCGGATCTTCAGCTATCGAGATAAATTCTCTTATCATCAATGCACACACGGTACATGTCCCATTTTGGAGACTACGCTATATATACGACTTTATTTCCTATAACCGCGTATGGAAAGTGAAGTATAGAAAATTTTCATCTTCCTTCATTCCTCCACGAGTTTGTACCTCCCCACCTTTTTTTGTCCTTTCAACATCGAATCTTATTTATCAGTAAACATAACGAGAATAATCAAATCAACCATGAGAGTCATCATGCATTGCTCCCGTGTCACGATGCATTTACTAAATCTCATAATGTATCCCACATCATTCACAGAGTCAATCGGAAAGTAATCTTCGGGAGAGCGGATGGCCTAGCATTAGGGTGAAATTCCCTACATTTACGATTGGTCTTCCTTCTTTTTCCAAATTTGTTTTGACCTTCCTAACAGTGTGCTGAAAATTGTCCACTTTCTTAGATGCGATTTCAGCACCATTCCCTTTCTACATGCCCATACTTGTTACAAGAATAACATCTCATATGTCCAGAAAAGTAAGCATAAGAATCATAATGGTATTTGATCTTCCTTCTTTTACAATCAAGCCCTTTATGTCCGTACTTGTTACATGAAAAACAATATCCCTTGAAGAAACTTGAGTATCTTTCTATATAGGAATTGTTGTTTGATTGAAATTTGAAATGATCTTGTACACCAATTTGCTGCAACATGCCCATAGTTATGACATTTAAAACATTCAACGTTCTTGAATGAATTCCCTTGAGAATTCATGATTGTTGGTTGATCTTTGTTTCTTTCAACACATCGGGTTTTGCATTGACATCTACGAATCTTTAGCACCTCCTTGTGAGCTGGGTCCTCAACTATGATTCATGAAAACCAAGATAAGTTTGATAGAAGGAGACCTTTGACTCACAGAATATTATCCAGAATCTTAGTACTATCTTGAAACCTCAAAAGTTTAACCTTTTCTTCTAATTTACCTTTGAGAATGTTTACCTCGGCCTCCCAGGCTTGACATTGCTTTGTCATGCTTTCTTCTTTCTTTCTTCCATCTTCTACTTGATCCTTCAAATTTAAGATCTCTTCTTTCAACCAATTTTAGTTTTGTTACATGTTTATTAGGCTCTTCATTTCTTCTTATTTTATTTTTCCGGATCCTCTTTGAGAGATATGATTTACTTCAAGGCCTTCCTTTTCAAATGATTGTAGAGGTTCCTCATTTTTCTTACTTGATGCTTCTAAATGCGAAGATAGATGATTGCGGCTTCAAGTCCTTCATTTTTCTTGGCAAGTTTTTCAAAGATGCGCTTCTAGTTCTTTAATTCGATTGGATGCATAAGTATGAAACCTTTGATACTTGTCTACACATCCATTCAACATTTCTATTTGATCTTTCATTTGAGAGGTCATCTCTTTGTAGATAGTTTCTTGTTTATTAGTTGAACTTTTGTAGTTCTTCAACTTTAGTCTTGAGAGCTTCTTGTAGATCACAACTTTACTTTCGCTATCTTTTCTTATTTGCACAAAAGAGTATTACCATTATTGACCTTCTTTTCCTTCTTTGCCATGAGTATTTGTAAGAAGCTTCGTGGCAGAAGCACGGATCCTCCTTGTCCTTTCCACTATCATAATTAATACTGGTTCATCTTCTTCAATTTTTGCTATACGAAGATTTACAGGGTATTTTCTTGTTTCAATTAGTCTTCTTCTTTGCTTCTTAGCCATGAGCACTTTCAGATCTTCGTCGGAGATCTTCTTCATCTTCAACGGACACTTCATCATCATCTTCTTTTGCATAATAACTCTTTCTCTTTTCAAATTGGTTCCCTTTACCATGTTTTCTCTATATGGAGACATTTAGCAACATAGTGACCAACTTTTTCCACACCTCGAAACATTTGAAGGCTTACCTTTGAACCTTCCGGTCACCTAGTTGGAGCTTTCTCAAATTCGCTTCTTCTTCATCGGATATATAGGCGGATTCTTTGACAACTTCCTTTTCTTTCCTCTTGTAGATGCCTTAAAGTACTTCTCTTATTTGAGAAGGACCTCGCTGTCTCATTTAGCAGGTCAAGTACCATATCGTAATTGAACAATAGTAGGTTGGAATCTTGCCTTTCTTCAATAAGTAGAAACTTTGAGTCAATTTTGAAGTCAAATATCTTAAGACCTTTTCCACCGGAGTAGTATCGGTTATGGTTTCACCAAATTTCTCATTCGATTTACAATATCATCCAGACGAAGAAAGAAACTGGCAACACTCTCATCACTATGCATCTTCAAATTTTCATATTCAATTCTAAGAGTTTGGAGTTTTTCACTTTTTACCTTTGTGTCTCCTTCATAGCTTAGAATGATTTTGTCCCATATTTCTTTTGCTGAATGTAGCTGCATCACTTTAGCAAATTCTGATTCGGACATGCTTCCCAATAAGACATTCACTGCTTTGGCATTGATTTCATACTTCTTTCTTTCAGCTGCATCAGTAGGAATACTTGCCGGGTATTGATAACCTTCTTCCACGATTGCCCATACATATGCACCAAGACTTTGCAGATATGCTTTTGTACGTACCTTCCAGAATATCAGATTGCTTCCATTGAATAGAGGTGGCTTTATAGACATTACTCCTTCTTGACTTCCCATTGCGACGGATCTCCTTTAAGCGATCAAGCTTCTGCACAAGGACCTGCTCTGAAACCAATTGTTGGGAAAAATACTGAGAGGGGGGGGTGAATCAGTATTTACTGCATATTCAAAACTTTCACTTTTTCTTACTTCTAAAACGCATACGCTACTTTCCTGAACCAGAATTGCGTATATACGCGGATACCCTTTACGAAACTCGCGTATACACAGATATCTATTTATGTCATTAATTCTTCACTTAAATCATTCCTTCATTTATTCATCGGATATTCAATAAGCAGTAAACATGTGCAGTAAGAACAGAATAAATCATCACACAAAGCATCACACATGAACACCAGGATTTTTAGGTGGAAACCCAAGTCGGGAGAAAACCACCGCTGCAGTTGCTCAGCCTTTAATATTTTATTATAGAGAAAACATCTTACAACATATGTGCTGGTGCAGACTCTACCAGCACGCAGGCACCCACCTGCGCTCGTTTACCAGCCTCTCCTGGAAGGGAGCTCCAACCCCCTGACTCGTTTACCAGCCTCTCTTGGAAGGGAGCTACGACCCCCTATCTCGTTTACCAGCCTCACCTGGAAGGGAGCTACAACCCCCTGACTGAAGGCTACAACCTTCAGCACCACCTTGGACCACGTTTCATCTATTTTCACACTGGATCCAACCACCTTGCTTCGGCCAAACCCTGGTTTGCATACGCGCTTTCCCTTTCTTTGATGTCGCGTATGTCTGGCCGCTCGGGTCCACCTGACGAGCGTGTACCTCGATTGTATGTTTTGTTGCGCATGCGCGCGCCTATATTCGGCCCAGATACGTATATACGCGCTTCCTCCGCGGCGAAGTAGCGTATAGATCTTCAAGCATTACAGAGCAGCATACTTCATCAGATCAGATATACAGTTCAGATCTACCCTTTTGCTTCAGACAAATGTTCGCCTGGATGCTCGCCTTATCACGGATCTAAGCCTTCCATAATCAGATCTAGCAAATACAAGGGAAATTCAGATCTAGATCCCCTTCTTCATCATTGGTGCATCATACATTCAGATTTATCATTCAAGTGTAACCCTTTCCATTCAGATATACTTGGAGAAAGTATTCATTTTCAGCCTCGGACATCTTGCTCCCACACTCATGATTTGCACAATGAAATTCTTCTCCTTATATACTGGGTTTATCTTTTTTCAATACCACCGAACCCCTTTTTCAATACCAGGCCAAACCAATACCATGAGCCCAAAACTACTGGACGGGGTCAATTAGGCGGATCATTACCCAATACAATGGGTCAATACCATGGTGGTTACCCCTGGTTTTGCACTTTTTGAGCGCTTTGGCCCATACGCGACTTGGCACGTTCTTTTCCGCGTGCATACGCGACTTCCCCTAGGCCAATCCGCGTATACCAAGAGACATACTCTTTTTCATCATACTTTGAGTACATTCTGAAATCCTTTCTTCATAGCCTTCTGTACACACTGTAGAAACATCATATTTTCTTCGTCAGGAACACATTCTCTTAAGCACAACTTCATCAAGTGGGTTGCCTTTCAAGGACAACACTCAATAACATATCACATCAGATTTACATCATTTACCAAGTCCATCAAGTCAAGCATAACTTCATCAGGTGGATTGCCATCAAGGACAACACATGTCAACAGTCACGTGTCTTCATCTTCATTCAGTGGGTTGCCATCAAGGACAACACTCTGCATCATATTTCCAACATGATATTTTCAACATTACAGGTGAAATGTGGCAGCATAACCCTAAGCATTGGTTCAGAATGAGATGATGCTTGTTAATGTGAACTCAGTAGTGGAAATAGTGAAGTGAAATCAACAGTGGAAAGTGTGAAGCAAACCATAGAAACAGTAGCAACAACACAAAAACTTTTGAATCAGCACCTTTACTCAGCTCCCAAGCGATATCCCGACTATGCACACCATAGAACCCGTTCATGCACACTTGCCTCTGCACGAATCTACTAGTCGACTCCACGCTCTCCACATTCTTCCTAGTTCTTTGCACTGTCCCGTATTTTTACTATTACCCATTTGTCTTGTCACCGTACCACCACTCACACATGTGCTAGCTCCCTCACACCTCTCGTGGCTCCCACCTCAGCTCCCACTACCGAACAGCCTACACACTTCGCTCCTCCCTTTGCTATCACTCCCAAAAATCCTCCCTATGCTCCTCCCTTATCCCTTACACCTGCCTCCTCCACATTATACAGGCCTAGACCCTCCCTCACACCTATCGGCCTTAGCTCTTCACTCGCCACCGCTTGACCCTCCTTCAGCCTCCCATGTCTGCTCAAGCCAGCCCCCTCCCTCCTTTCTACACTCTGTCAAACTCCCTCAACTCCTCCACTCCTGCTCACCTCCCCTCCCTGCGCTCCCACTTTCACTACCTCCTCAGGCTCTCTCTCACCTTCCCTCCCTCCACACCGCTCACCCACTCACCTCCCCTCACTCTGCTGCTACCTCTTCTCCCACTCCACCTCCCCTTTCGCTGCTACCTCTTCTCCCACTCCACCTCCCCCTTCGCTGCTACCTCTTCTCCCACTCTGCCTCCCCCTCCCGCCAGCTCACATCTGCTCCCTCCAACCCTACCCATAGAACTCTTGTTGCCCCACCCCTCTCCTTGTGGCGTAGTGGAAGCGTGGTGAGGCTTCTGTTGTGGATATGTCTGTGTGTAAGCTTGCAACCATCGAAGTGCAACAGTCACACTGTGGTAGCCGATCAACATTCAAGCAACGTCGCCTGGTGACTCCCCACCATCCCTTTAATGCTTACACAACAACATTAATTGATTTTTTTCTAGCAACGTGAGAAGATTTAGCAAAGGAAATATGTAATTTTAATCAAGTCCCTAGTTACCAATAAATTATCTGGTTTTAAGTCTCGATGAAAATAATCATTCGTATGCATATAGGATAAATCCTTGCAGTATTTTCATAGAAAAATTTGATAATTTATGTTTCCAAAAAAGGAGTAGATATCTCTTTCATTATTTGGTACAGATTACATTCCATTTATTCAAATATGAAAATATTTCATTATTTTCCCTAATGACCTCCTTTAGCTTGATAATGTTGGGATGGTTCAACTTCTGCAAAAACTTCCAAGATATAATATTTCCTCTTAATTTTTCATAGCTACTATCTCATGTGTTTTCTTATTCAAATCCTTTCATACAATTTTGAAAGTGTTTTCCCCCAACTACATATTGGACCATACTCACTCTGAACAAAATTGTCAAAGGTAGTGTTCAACATTTGACCCAAGGAAACTATAGTTGCATGTGCTTATATTGTCCAGATGTTGTAAAAATACTTTTGTTTGCTTTCTCTAAGAATCATTTTTTTTTTTAGCTACTTTGCATCTCCGTTTACTTGAATTGGAGAAAATGGTCAAAGTTGAAAAAATATTAGAGTTACTTAATACTCTGATACTCTCTACAATGGATAATATAATAAAAGTCAGCAAAGCTACTCTCACTGACATCCAAAATTTTCTACAAGATGCACAAGACAAGATTTAATTTTTGCAGCTTGAGTGAGAGCTTCGGTGAGATGAGCTTGAAAAAAAGAGTTGTCATTCTACAGTTGTTTATGTTCAAAACATGAAGAAACCTCTCACCAGTAACAAGAAACTATTCGGATCATTGAGCCTAATACAAGAGCAGAATTGCATGCAGGTGTCGAAATGCACCATGAACTTCCCAAGCCCATCATCGGATCTTGAGAAGAAATTGTCCAAAACAAGCACACAGCATGTCTTAGATATGACAAGGATGTGTCCTTTCATATTCCAGACTACTCCAAGCCCATTCAATTTGAGTGCCGGATTTCTTCATGATAGTTCACCTACAACTATTCCAGATCCTGCTCCTCTTCCACAACAAAAACAATAGATTATAAAATTCCAACACTGTGATCGAGTTGGCCATATGAAAGATCACTATTTTGACCTTCAACCATGCAAGCACTGTGGTCGGCACACTCATTCATCACATAGATGCTTTAGAAACAAGCCTCCTACAAGAACAAATATTGATCTTGGATGGATTGCTTCTTGGCAATGGGCATAAATAGCTAAGAAGATGTTTATGTCATATGTTAGAACTTGTTCTAGAATATTGAACAATCTTGCGGTTGATTTTTTTCCATCATCTCACCTTTTACCTGATAGGAGGGGAAATGGTGGTCATATACAAGATTCAAAGCCACTTCAAGTGAGCCTGAGCCACAATATCTCATTCCAGATTCAGAGTTGTATCCAGAGACATAACAGTTCAAGCGATCTTGAGCCACAACCTCTCATTCCAGATTCAGAGTTGTAGCCAGAGACATAGTAGTTCAAGCGAGCCTGAGCCAAAACCTGTCATTCCAGATTCAGAGTTTTAGCTAGAGAAATGGATGCCCATGAGCATGCCTTAGGTTGGTTGTCAGCCTTAAACCATCTATGTGAGGTTGATATTATTCCTCTTCAAATAATTCGGGACACTTCCTCGAGAAGAAGACTTCATCTTCTTGCGAGTTTTGGTAGAGTTCGAGGAAATGCATCAAGAATTGCAGAGTTGGTGGTTATCCTCAAACCGTTGTAGGTTGTAGACCTCCCTTCTGCTAGGTTGAAGGTCTCCCTCTTCAAAATATGAGTGAAACTTCCTTTAGCAGAAGACCTCAGCTTCTTGCCAGATTTGGAAGAGTTCTAGGAACTGCACTAAGCATTCTAGTGTTGGTGGTCATCCTTAAACCACCTGTTTATGCCAACATTTCAGAGAGTTCGTTCAGCCTAAGTGATGCCATGGATACTTTGTTGATTTTTATTATAGCTCTCTTCTTAGACTCACACATACCCCTTCGGATTAAGGGGGGGAATTTTGGACACCTAATCCTCTATGGGTAGGTGTGGAAGTCGAATAGTCAAAGAGGAGTCCAAGTGACCTTGGAATGTGGAATCCAAGATTCACACCAATGTAATATAAATACACATTGATGGTTAATAGAATGATAAATCACGCTTATATTTATCATTTTCCCTATTCTTGTGTGTTTACCATGGGTGTGTTCAACAAAATTAGATGAATATAGTGACAACTGATGCTATTGACTTAATATTGTAAGTGATGGTGAGATGTTGCAAATAACTATGTGATATTTTCTTATATTCGATGTATCTAGTGCCCCCCCTAAAAAAAAAATCAATTTTCATGACTTTCCAAGGAGTTAAAAACCTCCACTAAATCCCTAAAAGAAAAATTAGAGATGATTTTGACAAGACTTTCACAAGCCTAAACCACCCCTAAAGGTATTTTTTGTAGTAGAGTTTTCATTATATGCCCATTACAAATAATTTAATCAATATAAAATTTACATCAAATCAACATTCACAAGATTGATGAAGGGAAAATAAGGGAATTTCTAATTTCAAAGGGCACAAGTTTTAGAGATATATCACGACAAATATCAACAATCAAGATAGTCTACAAATTAGGGTTTTCAAATGTATATAACTTAGCATTGGCATAACATTGATTAATATGTAAAATATCGTTGTACCCTATGTCTCCTATATAATATGGAAAATAAGTAAAAACCCTCACCTAATGAAGCAGCCATAACATAAATGGAAAATGTAGATGATCTTGATTTGTCACCCATCGTAGAGGCTTGGAACATAAGAAGGGAGATCTAATGGAATGCCCATAATTTTGTTTTTTTTAATAGTTTGATCAGAAATTCTCAATAGAAAAAGATATTTGGGTTAATTACCATATAGAGTTAGAATATTGAGATTGTACTAGAGTTAAAGTACTTCTTTAAAATCAAGAGAAGAGGATTAGTTCAAGAAATGGGCTTATAAAAGGTTGGTTAAGGAGATCATTACATGGATAAATAATTTTTTGGTGGAAGAGGATTATGTGTCTTTTAGCCTCCAACCATGGAAGTGTAAGCACCAATTCTTGGAGGTGACCTAGAATTGAATGGATCATATTGAATAACTAAGGGAATAAGGTGCCACAGAGGAAGTAGGTTCATTAAAGAGGGAAAAATAGGATTTAAATCATGCAATAATTAATAAGTGGTGGATTAATATAATGAAGGGGATTCATCAAAACACTATGGTAGTGAAAATGAGTATTAGTGAAGATGGAAACATAGAGGCACAAGTAAAAGAGTTCAAAAGGTTTCAATGGTGTCAAGAGAATACCAAAAATTTGTTCAAATAGGGATATTTTATAATTGGAAAGAGCTTGGAGAGAATAATAGGTGGGGAGAATATGTCAAGAAATTTGGAAGAGAAAAAAGAAGTGATGCCAGAAGGAGGTGAGCATGTTTAGTTAGATGGATCATGATTTTATAAAAGGAACCCTTAGTTTGTAATTTATTGATTATCCTATGGATAGAGATATCATCACAAATAAATAAGAGGAAGAAACACTTAGTAATGTGTTCTAGTTGTTTGAGCTAGAGGAAGGTAAAGTAGTATACATGATATAACCTAAGAAAAGTTGATCCAATCTAAACCAAGCACCCTATGAATTTTTAGAGCTTAGAGGTAATCCCAAATTTTTATTCTACTTTTGACTTGAAAGCACCTTTACTTAGTAGTTTTGGATATACTAGTAGTGAAAACAAAAGGAAGGTAGGAATAAAAGTAGAAGTGGCATATGTTATGTTTGAATTTTAGTTCAAGTTATGGAGCAAGCCTAATTATTAAAAAATGTCTATAAGGTTTTATCTTGCTGAAAAATCCAACCAATGATATAGTTATAGTAGTTCCAAGAACTTTATGAAAGGTGATGGTGATGAAAACCCACATTGGTTCTAAGTGGATTCATCTAGAGGGTGAAAAGGATTGTAGTGCTAGTTTCGAAGTTGATAAAATTCCTAAACACATTGTGGGGGAAGATTCTCCCTAGGGTGTAGCAAAGGCCTTGGACAAATTAAAGGTGGTATTTATAGCTAAGTCCTAAAGGCTAAACATTTAACAATAAAAAATCACTAAGCTGAAGGAGATTAAGAAAATTGTTGGAGAAATTTCTCAGGAGTATGATGAAAAATTGCAAAGCTTGATCAACAAACTCCCTTATACTATCCATGCATTAGGGGAATTTTGAGGTCTAAAATGGGCATCCTAAGAAAAATGTACAACCAAAATAAACTTTATAAGAACTTATAGGATTCAAGATGATGATGTCAGCCATGGAGGATGATTCACCATTTTTGGAGTAAAAAAGTAGAAAGATTAAAAAATAATAAAATAATAAAACTACTTTTTCAACTCATATTTTCAACTTATCTCCTTAAGGTTTTACTCAAATTTCGACCAGGAGTACTCGTTCGATGCAAAATTTAATTCCTCATCCAAGGAGCACCCATGTTGCATACTTTTGATGGACCCTTCTACATGAAAATGATAACTACATAAAAAACATGATTGCAATCATGTTTTTCATGTATTTCTCATTTTTCATATAGTAGGGTCCATCAAAAGTATGCAACATGCATAATCCTTCGATGAGGAATAAAATTTTGCATCTAACGAGTGTTTCTTCTCAAGATTTTAATAAACCAATAGGAAGATAAGATGAAAATACGAATTGAAAAATTAGTTTTTTTCCTTTTTCCCTCTAAAATTTGATGATGTAATCTAATATTATTTTATAATTTCCACTATTATTTTATAATTTCCTTAGGAGGCCCATTTTAGACCTCAAAGTTCCCCTAATGGAAACTCAACACACGGAATGATCCATTCAAAAAAAAATTCTCTTTGATAGTGTACCATTAATGTAATAGTCGTGTGTGACATAGAGGGAAGTATTATGTTAGGCCATGAGAATAGAATCTTGTAGGGTGAACATCCATTTTTCTAAAAAAATTCATGCTTGGTAGGATCTAAGAGAGAATTATGTAAGGAGTTCCTTCTATGTAAAGGAAATGGGTATTACTATTGTTAAAGGGGGTGGCCTACGAGTATACATTAGTATCTATTGATACATTGGTATTACCTCTTGAAATCGAGTGGCACCTATGGTGTTGAAGATCCTTATAAGAGTCCCCTTTGTACTAGCAGTCGCAAGGAGGCTGCCATCAAGGTGAGGGCAAAGCAGGTGGTGTGAGAGTCATGAAAAGTTACGAATCTAGTTCTCTTGAGACCATAGTGTTGGACTCTCATCTGCCCACATTGCAAGCCTGAACAGGCCAATATAAAATTATTGGGAGCATGAGAAACAACACACACACCCTTAGGGTTTTCCATCATCTCAATATGATGCACCAGCTTCAAATCCACGAAATTGTACACAAATCTTGTGCTCCAATAGCATCACAATCCATCTCGTCTTAGTTTCATGGCTCGAACCTCAGACCTGAAGGATAATTCCGTAAGACAATGACTCTAATGATCATCCTATTTCATGACCTTATTGGACAAGTAGTTTGGATTCTAAACCCCACACATGAGGGAAAAAATATTACATCGGAATAACGTATCCACAACACCAATACTACCATTATTGAATTCCCTTCCAAATGTTTCTCTGAACTGATCATAGTTGAAAACCTAGAAACCCTACTCTGTTCCATAGACAAAATAGCTGAAGCCCATACTAGAAACCCTCCTCTATGCCACGGGAAAAAAATCTAAGTCCAACCTCGAAACCCTACTCTGAGACACAAGAAAAATAGCCAAAGTAGTAGTTGAATGATATGTAGAGAAATGAGGATTATTCACAGGAATTCTCTGGGAAAGACAAAAAATTTGGATCTAAATCAAGAGATGGGTCAAGAAGGGGCATGGAGGTGAAAAAATCATATTATCACCGTACATACAACAAAAAAGAAAATTAAAATGAAAACGAAAACAACCCAACCAAAAAAAACCCAATATATTTTACCTTTGGTCTTTTCCTCCTATTCACTTCCATGAGGGATAGTAATTTCTTGTATATTTTTCCCATTAAAAAATATTATTGTCATTGTTGGCATATATGGAAGGTTAAGTGGCGAATCTATATTGGCTTGGTATGTTATTGCTTATGTTTGTTATTGTTTGGAATAACTTTTGTTAGCATTATTGACATTTAACCAAATTAATAATTGGCATGATAAAACCCATGCATAAATATATTATAATAAGGAAAAGTTATCATTTCTTGACTATTTGAGCATTTCTATTTCATTTACACAGCTTACGTGTTCTTTTAGTTCTCAAACCATGGAAGTGTAAGCACCAATGCTTGGAGCTGACCTAGAATGGATGAATGATATTGAATAACTAAGGGAATAATGTGCCATGGAGGAAGCACATGTATTAAATATGGGAAAATAATATTTTAATCAAAATGCAATAATTAAGAAGTGGTAGATGAATAGAACGAAGGGGATTCATCACAATAATTTCGTAATGAAAATGGGTATTTCTAAGGATAGAAACATAGAGGCACAAGTAAAAGAGTTCAAAAGGTTTCAAAAGTTTCATAGAATACCAAACATTTCTTCAAATAGGGGGATTTAATAATTGGAAAGAGCTTGGAGAGAATAATATGTGGGGAGAATATGTTTAGAAATTTGGAAGAGAAAAATTAAGTGATGGCACAAGAAGGTGAGCACTTTTAGTTAGATGGATCATGATTGTCTAAAAGGAAGCCTCAATTTGTAAGGTATTGATTAGCCTATGGAGAGAGATATCATCACAAAGAAAGAAGGGGAAGTAACACTTAATAATGTGTTCTAATTTATTGAGCTAGAGGAAGGACAAGTAGTAGACATGATATAGCCTAGGAAAAGTGGATCCAATCCAGACCAACCACCCTATGAATTTCAAAAGCCAAGAGGTAATCCCAACTTTTTATGCTACTTTTGACTTGAAAGAACATTTTCTTACTAGTTTGTGATATAGTAGTAGTGAAAATAAAATGAAGGTGAGAATAAAAGTAGAAGTGGCATATGTTATGTTTGAAATTTAGTTCAAGTGGGGGAGTGGGCCTAATTATTCAAACATGTCCATAAGGTTTTATGTTGGTGAACAACCCAACCAACGATATGGTTATAGTAGTTCTGTTAGCCCCCCTATGAAATTATCGACAAGCAAGCTGGGGGCTGAGTGATTGTGGAGCCTTCAAAGAATGCCTTTCCTCTTAAAACCCATTCTCCTTGAAGCCTCTGAGTGCTTTGCCTTGTATAAATCCTGTCTACTGCCCCATTTCCAGAAAGGCCATACATTGCCCCTCATATCACTGCAAACACCACGTTTTCCCCCTAAACCCCTCCAAAATCCCCATCAAATTCTCCATACATCCTTTGTTCCACCCAAATACACCTTGGTCTTTCTATCGTTTCCCTCCCATGGCCTCAAATTACATAAAAAGGCTTGAAAACCCACTCTAAACATTCTATTGAGCCTAGCCCCTTCCGCCGTTACCCTCCACACTTTTCCTCTCATGAAACCCAGCGCCGTGACCAATGCTAGACCCATCAGGCGCTTAGCCTCTCCGACCCTTTCTCCGCTCGGAAAATCATAAAAAATCTCTGATAATTCATATTTTCGGGTTCTTAAATAATTTTCAAAGGTTGCGCGCCAGTTATAAACACTGTTATAAGGTTTTGATTAAATATTCGGGGCCGCAGATCCGCCGTCCATTGCTACCACAGATCCAATGGTGCGGATCCCACCGGGCCGCGGACCCCACGCCCGCGTACGTCATACACCAAGAACCCGTTGGTTTTCCCCGCACCACTAATGGGGGTCAAGTGGTTTTCCTCGGAGAGCCAGCAATTCCACTCAAGAAATGACGCGTGGCATCTGTACGATGGCGAAACCACCCCATTTCGCGCGTTAACCTTCGGTACGGGGCGCCCAGCGAAATCTACGACCACCGTTAGATCTTGAGATTTTCATCCAACAGTCTCCCTTCTCCCAAGCTGCTCGCTCGTTAATCAGTCTCTGCCACACCCACAGGCTCTCCGTCTGTCGCCCTCGCCGTTGATCTGTGCCCGATCAACGGTCCAGATCAGCCCATCCGCCGTTGAACGTTCGTCGTCGCCCTGCCTCGCCACGTCACCTCCACGTGCGTGCCTCGTCCATCCCACGTTTCTATCACCATATCATTGGTCTTGTCATATTCCCATTCGTTATTATGTGTTTCTGCTCTGTGTTTCGCCATTTCCCTGCCAGAGTAGTTTTTATCATTTCCACTACGAATTCTTCCCTCCATTTCATCATCAGCATCACCATGCTCGTCACCCTCGCCACCTTCATCATCCATGTCCATGTTTTTTCTCACAGGTTTGTTGTTTTGCAGGGTTTCCAACGGTAGAAGACCGCCATGGTTCTACATGGAAAAGCTGCGCAGCCAGAATTAATTCCAAGAGCTGGTACTACCGTGAGATAGTCAAAGAAAGCGGCAGGCAGGGTTCGCATTAAGGAAAAGGTCGATTCCAAACTCTGAAAATCTCCCATCACCATTAAAACCCTGTCAGAAACAAAATGGAGCGGCAGAGTGTTTCAGTACAGAGAAAAGGGAGATTAAGGCCAACTAATGAAGATCTTAGACCATAATCAGAGGTTTAGAAGGCAAAACAGTGGTTTGAAGACCCCGAATATTGATCCAAAATACCCTGAGCACAGTAGCAGGTACCATCTGGGTTTATTCATCAGTAGAATGCTTTTCTCCATCAAGTACAGGGCACCCATACAACTCTTATTATGCAGAATGTCCCTGAAAGAATTTCCGCCCTAACTACAGTTCAAAAACAGTCAGACATTTATGAAGTAGACCTCTCAGCAGTTGTACACCATTTGTTTATTCCCCACAAGTACAACAAGGTATGGCTGCCAGAGTGCATCAAAGTCATATACGGAACAAAGGTAAATCTGAAGGAGATCATCCCTGCATAAAGAGGTGACAGAAATTAAATACTCAAGCATTCAAATATGAGGGGTATCGGCCCTGCATTCATTTGTGTATTTAATGTTACATTTAGTATTCACCTACCTTCTCAGTCGATCTTCTGTCCATCATCTGCTATAAAGCACAGAAGGAAACATTGTAAGGGTTGTTGATGAGATATCAGTGAAATGCAAGCATTTTCCTCTTGAGACAAGTTCTCTATGTAATATTGTAAGATAGGCTGATTTAGATGTATTTAGACTATATGTTCAGGCTATGGGCTATGATGTACCTTATTGGTGTTGTTTTTAATATGACAAGCATGTTTCTTTGGATCCTGATCTAAAGCAGTTGGTGATGTTTTCCTTTCTCTGTATTTGTGATTGACTTGCTTTCATTTCATTATGTTTCTTCAGGCTCGCATCAGAAGTTTAGCATAAGATTTACCCTTGATAGGTACCTTATGTTGCTGCTCTCCTAGCCCTTGATGTTTTCTGCTTATATGTGTATCTAAATGTTGATTTCAATTGATTTAACCAGTGTAGTGGATGCCATTTCCTGCTCTCTGATGTGTGAATTATGGAATCGTGTTGTTTGGATGTTCTTACTAGATTTAAAGAGATAAGTTGAGTAACATCGAGGTCCAACTGCCTCTGCCTACTAGGATACCCAGTCTCATTGCTTCTAAGATCCGGTGTCCTACCTCTCGAAAAGGCTAAAGTAGACCTCGAGTTAAATGAACTGCCCGGACCAGGACAGACCTGGGATGGCCTTTACTTATTTTCTTTTGATTGCAATGTCCATTCCCAAATATCATATTCAAGATCCGTATGTTCTAGATGACTAGGCCCAACTAAAAGTTTGCACATACACATTGATTACAATGTCCCTTCTTTCCCGAATTCATTGCCCAATGGCCTTAATGTTCTCCGAAAGATCCGACTCGGACTGCTTCTTTGATCATCCTTGTCTTATATCGACCCTCTTTTCCCGATCTTCCAACCAAACCTAAACAATCAAACAAACAACCCTGAGCCATATAAATAGCCTAAAATCATAAATTAGAGTTTCAAAGACATACACTTTGACTCATATAGAGAGATCCCTCTCTGGACCTAGGAGGGCTAGATCCTAAGGTCTGAAAGTGGTTCTATGTTGTCTCATATTTTGGTCTTGTCAACCTGGCCAAAACATGGGAACCCCAACATAATGGCGACTCCGCTAGGGAAAATCTGAGTGCATTTCACCTTAAGCGGTCCTAGAAACTTAGAACTCTGGTCAGGTTGACAGCTAGTCACTCCTTTCTTGAATCGACCTCCATTATTGAATATCCATCATACTCTTAGACAGAGCCTGGAAAGGGCCAGGTAGCCTCTAGATCTCATCCTCTTTTCAGAGGTGACATATCTGGTAAATGCCCTCCCAGTCAATCTCTGGTTGGAGCTTGTTGTTTTAGAGGAGATTCCTGAAAGGTGACAGTGCCTGAGCACTATGGTGGATAGTGTACCCCTTAGAAACATCCTAAACCTTCCACCTGGCGACTCCATTGTTCCTAAACGAAAAGACTCCACTGGTGATCAGTAGGCCTGCTGATTATCTTGGTTTCACAATCAGACTCCACTAGGAGACCAGCCCCTGTGAGACAACATCAACCACAGTAGAAGTAAAAAATAGGGTTAAGCTGCTTGGCTAGGAAACAACATTCTAGCTTTCAGAACCATTCACACAAGAGCTTATCCCAATTCTAACCCACCTAAAATAGTTGACAATTCGGAGAGTATCCTTAGGGGAGCTCCTACACCTAATAGACCGACTATTTCCAGTCACATTTATAGAGCTAATTCTGCACCAGAAGACCTAACAGCTCTATCACATTATCTCCCTCACCTAGACATACCTAAGAGATTACCTAGAGCTAGGTCATTCAATCACCTAGACCAGCAAGACCTTGAGCCTCATAGCACACCATCTAACAGTGGTCAGCACACTAGGGTCGGAGGAACCCCTCCATCCACACCACCTGATTTTCACTTCCTTCAAAATTTGGGGCTCTCCCACCCTAGGTCTTCTCAACAGACTTTTGCTGGTCCAAATATCCCTATCATCCAAATACCAGCTGCTCAAGCCAACCCTATACCTTATCAGAACATCATTATGGTAGCTTGGTACGCACCTTTAGTTTTACCGCAGCCCTTGTTACCCTTACCCAATGATTATCAGTCAAAAATCCCACACTTCACTGCTAAAGAGTCCATAACAGCTCAGCAACATGTAGATAAGATGGAGGATTCTTTTGATTATATGGAAATTGATGATGAAACGATCAAAATGAGAATCTTTGCCCAAAGCTTAGGGGGTGAGGTGAAGAAATGGTTTAAGAGTTTACCTTCTGGAAGTATTCAAGATCTCCCTGCATTATACCAGACCTTCATAAACAAATGGGAGGTTAGGGCAAACCATCGCCAGATCCTAGCAGAATACATGTCCCTTAAGAGGAACGTAGGAGAGAGTGTTCACGATTACACCACTAGATTCAACAGCATTTACAATGCTCTCCCTCCACACATGAAGCCTCCTCAAGGAATGGCCCTGGCTAAATATCCTGATGGATTTGATGCTGACATGGCCTATGAGCTTAGAGATAAAGAGTATACCACCTTGGAAGACATGCAAAAAGGAGCCATAACCATAGAAGCAAACCTAATGGAAAAAAGGGCAAGATTAAAAGCTGAAAAATGGGTGACATATAGGGATGACAACGTAGCTTCCACATCTGATCCCAAGTATGACAGACTGGCTAAAAATGTGGAAGAGCTGCAGCAAATGATAAAGAGGATGGTTGTCCAAAACAGGAACCAAAACCAGAACCAGAACATTAGAAGAAACAATGCTGCTCCCAACAGAGAAAGAGAGTCAGATCAACAAATTATTCCCCCATTTCAAGAAAACTTTTTAGATGAAGACGAGGGAATCACTGAAGAGTCTGAAGGGAATACCATAAACATGTTTGAAGCAGAGGACTCAGTCCTTAACTATGATTCAGAAGAAGACCAGCCCTCACCTTCATATTGGGGTGAGGAATGGTTAGAAACTAAGGATTACAGATTAGGATTTGAAGATGCCATGTTACAGGTTAGGGAACAATATGAACTTAGGAGAAAGAAAAGCCAAGATAATTCCAAAGCCAAAACTCCTGAGGTAACCATCAATAAAAGACTTGATAAATCCTCTAAAGCCTCTGCTGCAGATAACAAAATAGCAGCTGTAAGTTCTGGTAAACATAAGGAGAAGGACAACCATGACACTGGAAAAAAAAGTCAACCAACCAGTAGTGCTAGCACTTCAGTTAGTACTCCTGATACAATTGTTCCAAACCTTGTACATAGTGAGAAATCAAAAACCGATTCAGCTACTAAAGCGGTAGAAAATAAAACGGAATTTGTTGAAAATGCAACAAGATGATGGAGCTTAGTGAAATGAAGTCGCCTTCACTAAGTGGGCCCGCAGGCTATTTTTGGCGCAAAGTCTATTTTTAGACTATGTCTATTTTTAGACATATGGAGCATGGTCTAGAAGTTGCAGTATGCTATTCTTGGATGATTGGTCGAGTTGGTAAAAATAGATGGACCTCTATTTTTAGACATACAGGTCGAAGTCTATTTTTAGACTGCCTGTCTAAAAATAGGTCAGTCAAATATTATTAGCCCTTAATAATATTTGGACTCTAAACTTCATTTTATTCTCTTACAGCACTTCAGTTGGAGCTACGGATGTGGCCCATGCATCTGCCAGAAGTAATTACGCTATTCCTTGGGGTTTGGTGAGCTCATGCATGGTTGACTTCAGTTAGGACTTCAGTGGCAGAGTTTGGTGGAGTTGATGAGACAGTTGGTGGAGTTGTGTTCGGTTTAACTTAGTTGAACTAGTTGTGATTAGTTTAACTAGCTAATCAACTAGTAATGAGTGGATTGAATTAAATATTATTTAATTCACTAATTATTAACTCATTATTCAACTCAAGAACACATCAGTTCACTACAGTACATGGACAGTTCAATGGAGACCAGTGGAAGAGGTAGATGAAAGGGTGAGTTTTCTATTAGTTGCGACAGCAGTTGTGCATGAGATTTGCACAAGCATTGGAGGAGATCGCCAATGAGGATTGCACTGTTGGAGCCAGTGAGATTCGAACTTAGATCTCTCCTTAGACCAGCCTTGATTGCGCAATAGAGGCAGGCAATTAGTGGATGAGTTTTGAACCTGTGACTTGTTCAAAAACAAGCTAGTTTGTGTGTAACTTGTGAAGACAGTACTGAGTACTTGTGAGGAGTATTGTACTGATATTGTTACATGTTTCTCTTCTATTATAATATACAAATAGCTGGGGGTTTTCAGCTATAAGCTTTCCCCATTACATATTGTGTTTATGTGTGCATGCGACTGTTTCTATTTCCACAAATTGATGATTGATTGTAGAAGAGATTATGTGTTGCATATGAATTCGAATTAGTATGTGATCAGGATAATCTCGGTGGATAAATCTTCATTATTCAAAAAATTTCTACATGGTATCAGAGCGAATTAATCATCGGGATCTATTGCATTGATTACAATATTATTTCGATAGACAGAGTCTGTAACGGGCCAGGTAGCCTCTGGATCCATCCTTTCTCTGAAAGGTGATATATCTAGTAAATGCCCTTACAGTCGATCTCTGTGCTAGAAATAATTTTTTCTCACAGATCCAGAAGCAGTTGAGTTTTTGAGTTTGGAATTCGAATTTTGCAGCAGTTTGTTTTCTTGGTGCCGGAGTTGAAAATGTCTTTCAACGGTTTGCGACTCGAATATGCTCTTGAAGGAAGTTCGAATTATGTTGCATGGAAGGATCGCATGGAGGCAGTATTAGAAGATAATGGACTGAAGGAGTTCGTAGATACGGATGTCCAAAAGCCCACTGATCCTGCTGAAGTCGAGGCTTGGCAAAAGAAGATGGTGAAATGTCGAAGGATTCTGTTGGAGGGCGTAAAGGATCACATTGTATCCAGCCTACATGGAAAAGCTTCTCCATATTTTATGTGGAAAGCGTTGACAGATCTATTCCAGAGTAAGAGCGACCAAAGGAAGCTGGCGCTCAAGGATAAGCTCAGAAACATTAAGATGGAGAAAGGCGACAGTATCGCCAAATACCTCACGAAGTTCACTCAATGCAGAGATGAGATGGGAAGTGTGGGGGTGACTGTCGAAGAAGAGGACATGGTAGACCTGGCTCTCCTTGGTCTTCCGAAGGCTTGGCATTCCTATCAGGACTCTGTCAATGGTCGGGAGAAGTTGCTGGGATGGGAGCGACTTTGGGCGGATCTCATGCAAGAGGAGATCAGGAGGACTACCAGGGACGGATCTTCATCAAAGGTATCTGATGAAGAAAATTGCGCTTTGGCTGCCAAAGTAAAGAAGGGGAAGAGCAAGAAGGCTTCTCAGTCTGGTGCGAAAGGCAAGAATCAAGACATGTCCAAGGTGAAGTGTTTTCACTATCACCAGCACAGACACTATGCCACAAATTGTCTGCAGAAGAAGAAAAATAAGAAGGCTGCTGGATCTGCAGTGGGAGAGGCATTGGCTTCTCAATTCGAACTGGATTTTTCACTGATCGCATGCTTGGTTTCAAGTGTGATGGGATCAGTATGGTTCTTGGACAGTGGTGCGTCATTTCACATGACTGGAGATCGAGATCTGTTTTCAGATCTGGAGGAAAAAGATCTTGGAGTGCACATCGAGATGGGCGATGATGGTAGATACAGTGCGACCGGTATCGGTACCATTTCCTTTGAGAGGGAGTCTGGTAAACCCTTCATATTGAAGGAAGTATTGCATGTTCCGGGATTGATGAAGAATCTGATCTCTGTGGTGATGTTGGAAGACAAGGGGTATGATGTGGTCTTCAGCGAAGGAAAGGCTTTCCTACGCAGTAAGACAACTGGAGAGACCCGGAAGATAGGGGTTCGAGTCAAGAACCTTTATCAGTTGCAAGTAGATGGCTGCGCAGCAATGGCATGCAAGGCGGGAGAAGTGGTGAGCCGGGATGATGATGGCGAGTTGTGGCACAGGAGATTGGGCCACCTTCACCATGGAGCTTTGAAGATCCTGCAGCAGATTTCTACTGGGCTTCCTAAGGGCACTCTTGCGCAGTCAGATCAGTGCAAGGTGTGTACTTTAGGGAAGTATGTGAAAGCCACCTTTCACGAGAAGGATAGTCGCGCCACGACGATCCTTGAGAGAGTTCACACAGACGTGTGTGGTCCTTTCTCAGTTGCTTCGACAGCAAAGCACAAGTATTATGTGATCTTTTTTGATGATTTCTCTCGAAAGTGCTGGATATTCTTCATGCAGAAGAAGAGCGATACATTCGCGAAGTTCTGTGAGTTTAAAGCACTGGTCGAGAAGGAGTCGGGGAAGAAGGTGATTGCTCTAAGGAGTGATAACGGTGGTGAATTCATCTCAGCTGAATTCAAGGAGTTCTGCAGCGCAGAAAGGATTCGGAGAGAGCTCATCGCACCCCATAACCCACAGCAGAACGGGGTGGCTGAGCGGAAGAACAGAACGATCGTGGGTGCTGCACGGGCGATGTTGCATGATCAGGGCCTACCCCTTCACTTGTGGGCTGAGGCATGCAATACGGCAGTGTATGTGCAGAACCGTTGTCCTCACAAGGTTCTTGGCATGAGTACACCAGAGGAGGCTTATTCTGGCAAGAGGCCTGATATTTCCCATTTGCGGATCTTTTGTTCTCCTGTCTACATGCATGTGACGAAGGATGCGAGAAGGAAGCTGGATCCGACCGCAAAGGTTGGAATATTTGTGGGGTACACTGATACACCTCACAACTACCGGGTGTATTTGTCAGACAGTCGCAAGACTGTTGTGCGACGGGATATAAAATTTCAGGAGGAGAAAGCCATGCAGTGTTCGCTTGAGAGGGAGCTACACTTGCATGTAGATGAGGAGCTGTTAGTTCCTAAGGAGGAGCTTCTAGATGTGGATCAGCCACAAGAGGAAGTTCAGGAGGTCAAAGAAACCACCCATGCAGCGCCAACCATCAGAGGACGCATGCGCACTACAGAAGCTAAGCGACTGGCTCGAGATGCAGAGAAGGTTGTAGGACCACCTACACCACAGCGCAGACAGAGGCAGTCACCGGATCGGTACACTGGATACATGGGTCTTGTGAGTCAATGTGTTGTGATGGAGCCATCCTATTTTTGAGGAAGCTGTGGAGGAA
This sequence comes from Pinus albicaulis, assembly GCA_034641835.2. Lineage (NCBI taxonomy): Eukaryota > Viridiplantae > Streptophyta > Pinopsida > Pinales > Pinaceae > Pinus > Pinus albicaulis. The sequence continues at coordinate 301,905,805 of CM076582.1, read as the reverse complement.
CCCGCATGGGTTGATGCCATGATCAAAGAATATGATTCGATCATCAGGAACAGTGCATGGGAGATTGTCCCAAGACCGGTGGGGAAATTAGTGGTGGGTTCGCGATGGATCTACAAAGTGAAGCAGGCGGCTGACGGGAGTGTGGAGAAGTAAAAGGCGAGATTTGTCGCCCGTGGCTTCTCACAGATCGAGGGGATTGACTATGAGGAGACTTTTGCACCTGTCGCAAGGTACTCTTCCATACGGCCGATCCTTGCTCTCTCAGCGCAGATGGGGTGGCACATTCATCAGATGGATGTGAAGACTGCGTTCCTCAATGGAGTTATTGAGGAAGAGGTGTACATAGAGCAGCCTGAAGGTTTTGAGATCTTCAGCGGTGAGTCGCATGTGTGCCGACTCAAGAGAGCACTGTATGGGCTGAAGCAAGCACCTCGTGCTTGGTACACTCGGATAGACAGCTACTTCACCGGGCTTGGATTCTCCAAAAGTGAGGCGGATCCAAACCTGTACCAGATTGTGGTGGAGGGGAAGCTGTTGATCATCGTACTGTATGTAGATGATCTGATTTTGACTGGCGATGAGCAGTTGATACTTTCATGCAAGGAGGATCTTGCACGAGAGTTTGAGATGAAGGACCTGGGCATCCTTCATTATTTTCTGGGATTGGAGATTTGGCAGCGCAGTGGAGGACTGTTTGTTTCTCAGGGCAAGTATGCCCGGGAGATTCTGGAGAGGTTCAACATGCATGGCTGCAAGCATGTTGACACTCCTCTTCCTGGTGGTTGGAGGAAGGAGGATGCTACTTCAGCGGAGGTAGTGGATGCCACTGTCTATCGACAGTTGGTGGGGTCGCTTATGTATCTGGTCAATACACGACCCGATATATGCTATGCTATTAACCAACTTTCGCAAGCTATGGTTAAGCCTACCAAGCTCTTCTGGAAGGCAGGCAAGCATGTATTGTGTTATCTTAGTGGCACATAGGGATATGGTCTATGGTACAGACAGGAGGATGGAGCGAAGCTTTCCGGCTTCACTGATGCAGATTGGGCAGGGAGCCCAACGGATCGTAAGATCACATCTAGAGGTATTTTCAGCATCGGGTCGACAACAGTTTCCTGGTACAGCAGGAAGCAGAGATCCATGGCACTCATTTCAACAGAGGCTAAGTACATGGCAGGAAGCTTGGCTGCATGCGAGGCTATTTGGATGAGGAAGATCCTCGTTGGATTGTTCGGGTTGCATTTGGAGCCTACTGTGATTTATTGTGATAACCAGAGTTGCATTAAATTCTCGGCTAATCCAGTATTTCATGATAGATCCAAACACATCGACATCAGGTACCATCATATCAGAGATTGTGTTCAGCGGAGAATCATGTTACTTTCATATGTTCCCACAGAGGATCAGGATGCTGACATCTTGACGAAGGCGCTCACCAGGAGCAAGTTCGAATTCCACAGAGGCAGGATAGGGGTTGCAGATAATCCATATCTTGTTGAGAGGGGGTGTTGAAAATGCAACAAGATGATGGAGCTTAGTGAAATGAAGTCGCCTTCACTAAGTGGGCCCGCAGGCTATTTTTGGCGCAAAGTCTATTTTTAGACATATGGAGCATGGTCTAGGAGTTGCAGTATGCTATTCTTGGATGATTGGTAGAGTTGGTAAAATAGATGGACCTCTATTTTTAGACATACAGGTCAAAGTCTATTTTTAGACTGCCTGTCTAAAAATAGGTCAGTCAAATATTATTAGCCCTTAATAATATTTGGACTCTAAACTTCAGTTTATTCTCTTACAACACTTCAGTTGGAGCTACGGATGTGGCCCATGCATCTGAAAGAAGGAATTATGCTATTCCTTGGGGTTTGGTGAGCTCATGCATGGTTGACTTCAGTTAGGACTTCAGTGGCAGAAGTTTGGTGGAGTTGATGAGACAGTTGGTGGAGTTGTGTTCGGTTTAACTTAGTTGAACTAGTTGAGATTAGTTTAACTAGCTAATCAACTAGTAATGAGTGGAGTGAATTAAATATTATTTAATTCACTAATTATCAACTCATTATTCAACTCAAGAACACATCAGTTCACTACAGTGCATGGACAGTTCAGTGGAGACCAGTGAAAGAGGTAGATGAAAGGGTTGAGATAGCTATCAGTTGTGACATCAGTTGTGCATGAGACTTGCACCACACTTGGAGGAATTTCCCATGAGGATTGCGCTGTCAAGCCAAGGAGATTCGAACCTTGGATCTCTCATTAGACCAGCCTTGATTGCACAATAGAGGCAGGCAATTAGTGGATGAGTTTTGAACCTGTGACTTGTTCAAAACCAAGCTAGTTTGTGTGTAACTTTTGGAGACAGTACTGAGTACTTGTGAGGAGTATTGTACTGAGATTGTTACATGTTTCTCTTCTATTATAATATACAAATAGCTGGGGGTTTTCAGCTATAAGATTTCCCCATTACATATTGTGTTTATGTGCGCATGTGACTGTTTCTATTTCCGCAAATTGATGATTGATTGTAGAAGAGATTATGTGTTGCATATGAATTCGAATTAGTATGTGATCAGGATAATCTCGGTGGATAATTCTTCATTATTGAGCAAATTTCTACAGAATTGAGCATTACAAAGGTCCAGTCCACTTTCAATCTAGAGAGTGAACTTGCAAGAATCAAAATCTCTGTACCATTATCTGAGCTGGCCGCTCAAGATGTATATAAAGGCCAAATTTTGAGAGCATTGAATCTGGGAGAAATGAATGATTCTGTAAATCTAAATGATGACCAACCAGCCCTACTCTTTGGTCCAAAAATTGAAGGAAAGTTTCAGGAAGGGGTAGTTCCACCCTTCTATATCAGTCTCAACATCCATGACAAAATAGTCCACAATGCCATGCATGATTCTGGAGCTTCACACAATCTAATGCCTAAGGTAGTGATGGAAAGGCTAGGCCTAGAAATTACCAGACCCTACAAATACTTATACTTATTTGACTCCAGTAGAGTAAAATGCCTAGGACTGATCAAAGATTTATGTGTGAGTTTGACCCAGATTCCTGCCAAATGTATGGTCATGGATGTGGTGGTGGCAGATGTGCCACCTAAGTATGGCATGCTATTATCAAGATCATGGGGAGCCAAACTGCAAGGAACAATGCAGATGGATGGCTCTTATGCCACTATCCCTATATTTGGCCAACTTAGAAGACTGTATAGAGAGTCCCAAATGAAGTTCCTAGTCAGTAGCCCCGAGAAACTTGAAAATTCACCATTATACTCTGTACATACAGATCTAGACTCTTTCATTCTCTACAATGACCAATCCTCAGAAAAGCCGAGATCAGATAAGGGAGATACAAACGTAGAGGCCATGGATTTCAACATAATGGCTACTCTAGAACAATACGAAGAAGAAATCCATGGGACGGATAGTAAAAAAAATACTCATAATGAAATAGAAATGCTATGCAGTCAGCCTGCTAGTCACACCTCTCAAACTGATACACCACGTGAAAAACTAGACAACCCGCAATCTGGTGCAGGCTCCCCGACGCAACATAATGGCAAACCCCTGTGGGAAATGAATTTTGATGGGTCCTGTACTAGGAAAAATTCTGGAGTAGGAGTGTGGCTACGTAACACAGAAAATGACCACGCAGAGAGCCATGTTGTGAATCTGCATTTCAAATGCACGAATAATATTGCAGAATATGAGGCTCTCATTCTGGGCCTGAACTTATTGAAAAAATTAGGAGCCTGTAGGATAGCTGTGAGAGGAGACTCTGAGTTAGTTATCAAACAAGTGAATGGTGATTATTCAGCAAAACACCCCAGACTCAGGGCATACAGGAATGACACTCTGGATTTACTGAAAACGTTCGTTGAATATGAATTAGAGTTCGTTCCTAGGGGTCAAAATGCAATAGAAAATGGATTAGCTTGCCTAGCTAGCTCATATCCCAAGGCCCCAGTTGACCAACAAATTATCATTCGGACCAAATTCAGGCCTGCAGTGCCAGACAACGAAAAATTTTGGCAGGTCTTTGAAGGAGACAAGCAGATCGAAGATTTCCTGGTGGGCAGGAATGAGTTTGAATTTTCTGATTTAGACTCAATTTATGATGACATCTTCCCAAGTAATGATCCCCCAGATGAACAAGAAACACCCTGTAACATAGAAATAAATTATTTTTCTGAGCAAACTGGAAATCCAACTGAAAATTGTGAAAACGCAGATACCGAAGAGGTAGAGGTGCTGCAGGCCAAAGATAAGAACATACCCAGAGGCCTGGCACCCTTAGAGGACCTTTTTGACTTTGATGACGTGGCAAAAAAGCCCACTATAGAACATATAGACACAGACGTAGAAGAATGCAACATAGGCACTGAAGACAAGCCCAAAAGAATAAAACTGGCTAAGTCTATACCTGCAGACATGAAGAAGAAATACATTGAACTGTTTAGGGAATTCATTGATGTGTTTGCATGGAGCTACGAAGATTTAAAAGCTTATGACACCGACATCATACAACACAAGATACCTCTAAAGGAAAATCAGAGGCCTTTCAGACAAAAACTCCGTAGGATTAATCCAAAACAATTGCTTGCAGTAGAGAAGGAAATTAAAAAGATGTATGATGCAGGCATTATAGTCCCTGTAAGGTTTTCTGAATGGGTGTCAAACTTAGTGGCTGTGAGGAAGAAAACAGGGGAGATTAGACTATGCATAGACTTCAGAAACCTCAACAGAGCCTCCCTGAAAGATAACTACCCTTTGCCTAGAATGGAACATATCCTACAAAAGGTAGTAGGCTCTAAGAGAATCTCCCTGCTTGATGGATTTTCAGGATATAATCAAGTTCTGGTACTCCCAGAAGATCAACTCAAAACAGCTTTTACCACTCCATGGGGTACCTTCATGTATGTGAAGATGCCCTTTGGATTGATGAATGCTGGAGCTACCTTCCAGAGAGTAATGGACATAGCTTTCTCAGAAGAGATAGGACACTTCATAGTTATCTACTTGGATGACTTGACTATATTTTCTAAAACTAAAGAAGAACATTTAAAACATCTGAGGAAAGTTTTCGAAAAATGTAGAAGGTACGGCCTGTCCTTAAATCCGAAGAAAACCGTTTTTGGGCTGCAAGAAGGTAAACTTCTTGGCCACATTATATCTGAGAAAGGGATCAGGATAGACCCACAGCGAGTTGAGGGAATACTTCAAATTACACATCCGAGAAACATCAAGGAATTACAGTCCTTCGTTGGGAAGATCAATTTCCTTAGGAGATTCATTCCAAATCTTGCTGAACATCTTAAGAAAATGACTGAAATGCTAAAGAAAGATGCAGGAATTAAGTGGACTGTTGAAGCCAAGAAATATTTTGAGTCAATAAAACTTGCACTCACTCAGGCCCCTGCCCTTATCAGCCCTGACTTCTCGAAAGATTTTCTGATCTTTTCATTTTCTTCCCAGCATACAATAGCTGCAGTCTTGCTACAGAAAAATTCAGAAGGTGATGAACAGCCCATCGCCTTTTTCAGCAAAGCCTTGAGGGATGCACCCTCAAAGTATAACATTATGGAAAAACAGGCTTATGCTCTGATAAAGGCCTTAAAAGACTTCAGGGTGTACATTCTGCATTCTCACACCATTTCTTATGTTCCAAATATGGTGGTCAAAGATATCTTGTCCCAAGACCCTGATGGGAAAAGGGGCAAATGGATCGCTACAATTCTGGAATACAACCTTGAAATAAAACCCACTAAGCTGATTAAAGGTCAAGGCCTGGCCCAGTTAATGGCTGAATCGAACCTGCAGGCCCTCGACATTAACATGATAAATACCCTAGATGAGCAGGAAGGATTGCCCCATCCCACTGTTGAGGAGCAGTTTCAAAACTCTCCTTGGTATACTGATATCCTTTACGTGCTCACCAACCTCAATGCCCCTCCAGAACTATCCAAAACTAAGGCCAGATTCATAAAACTCAAAGCTAGAAATTACTGCATTCTAAATGAGAATCTATACTGGAAAAATCCAAATGGCCTATTGCTGAAATGTTTGTCTGAACCTGAAGCTGAAAATGTTAAACAAGAGTTTCATGCTGGAGAGTGTGGAGGCCACCTGAGTTGGAAAGCCACTACAAATAAAATACTCAAGGCTGGCTATTATTGGCCCACACTGTTCAATGATGTCGATAAAATGATACTTGCCTGCCACAAATGCCAGATCTTTGAAGGCAGAAGAAAAATTCTCCCCCTTCCCCTACAACCCATCACTGTAGAAGGTCCCTTCATGCAATGGGGTCTAGACTTTATAGGGTAAATTCATCCTTCTTAATCTGGGCAACACAAGTGGATCCTAACATCCACAGATTACTTCACTAAATGGATAGAAGCCATACCCACTAGGAATGCCACTGATTCTGTCATCATTAGGTTCTTAGAAGACTTCATCCTATCTCGTTTTGGCTGTCCAAGGAAAATAATCACTAAAAATGCTGCTGCTTTTGGATCCAAAAGAATGGATGATTTTTGTCACAGGTACGGAATAGCACTTGGACATTCAACTGCCTATTACCCCCAAGGTAATGGCCTAGCTGAATCATCAAATAAAAGCCTGATTACAATCATTAAGAAGCTGCTGGAAGAGAACAAAAAGTCATGGCACAAAAATTTGGTGCATGCTTTGTGGGCTGATTGGCTCACTACAAAGAAATCTATTAGCATGTCACCCTTCCAGCTGGTTTATGGGACTGAAGCAGTTTTCCCTACAAGTCTTGGAGTTCTAGTGATTAAACTTGTCCAAGAAATCTAGTCAGAGGAAGACAACATGATAAGGAGAATAAAAGAAACAATACATCTTCAGCAAACAAGGGAGCAGGTTTATGGCAGAGCTGTCAGAATACAGGAAAGCATCAAAAGGCAGTTTGACAAAAGAGCCAAAGCTTCAGATTTCAAGGTTGGGGATAAAGTTCTGAAATGGGATTCAAGAAGAGAGGACAGAGGCAAACATGGTAAGTTTGACAGTTTGTGGCAAGGTCCATATGTCATCCAGGCCACTGTGGGTCCTAATGCATTTTTCTTACAAGAACTTAACGGTACAGAGTTGTTTGGGGGTCCTGTCAATGGCAGGATGCTCAAACACTATTTCTGCTAATTTTTCATTTCTAGTTCCAGTTCCATTGTACATACCATTGTAGTTTTAATTTCAAGAAAATAGAGAAAATTTCTCCAAAAACAGTGAGAAAGGGAAGGTTCAGTCATGCTCAAAACATGAACCTCCAAAATGCAAAAGAATAGCTCAAACATGATAAAATCTGAGCTAAAGGAAGAAAAGAGGTGACTCCAATACGCTCAAAACCTGAGTCACAGGAAAAGAAGGATGTTTCAAAGTTGCGGACTTCAAGCCTTCAAAGTTTTGTGTCAATTTTCAGCACTTTCCATTCACAGCAAGTCAGACAGCCTAATCCTGGCTTGGCTGTTTTCAATTTCTTGTCTTAGAATGTAGGTGAAGAAACCTGTTGGACAGTCTAATCCCAACAGGTAGTAGTTTAGGTAGAGAAGCATATGAGGCCAACAGTTCAATCTGGCCTCATGTAGCAATAAGGATATATTTAGAATAGGTTTGTTTTTGTTTCAAAAATAAAATGTAAAGGGTATGCTAGCTCAAATGCACCCAAAGGGAAACTGTTAGGAATGTAGTTTGGGTAGGTAGATTGGTTAGGAAAGTGTTTCTGCTGATTTGTGTATTAAGCATATTGTGGTAGCTGAATCAAAAGAAGAGAGATGGCTTATGACAGCAGGAAACTGGCCTTTTCCAAAGATCATATCTGGTTTCTTGACTCCTTCAAGAAGAAGCCATCCCCATGTGGAGCAACTGTTAGCCCCCCTATGAAATTCTCGACAAGCAAGTTGGGGGCTGAGTGATTATGGAGCCTTCAAGGAATGCCTTTCCTCTGAAAACCCATTCTCCTTGAAGCGTCTGAGTGCTTTGCCTTGTATAAATCCTGTCTACTACCCCATTTCCAGAAAGGCCATACATTTCCCCTCATATCACCGCAAACACCACGTTTTCCCCCTAAACCCCTCCAAAATCCCCATTAAATTCTCCATACATCCTTTGTTCCACCCAAATACACCCTGGTCTTTCTACCGTTTCCCTCCCATGGCCTCAAATTACATAAAAAGGCTTGAAAACCCACTCTAAACATTCTATTGAGCCTAGCCCCTTCCGTCGTTAGCCTCCGCACTTTTCCTCTCATGAAACCCAGTGCCGTGACCAACGCTAGACCCGTCAGGCGCTTAGCCTCTCCGACCCTTTCTCTGCTCGGAAAATCATAAAAAACCTCTAATAATTCATATTTTCGGGTTCTTAAATAATTTTCAAAGGTTGCGCGCCAGTTATAAACACTGTTATAAGGTTTGGATTAAATATTCGGAGCCATAGATCCGCCGTCCATTGCTACCACAGATCCAATGGTGCGGATCCCGCCAGGCCACGGACCCCACGCCCGCATATGTCATACACCCAGAACCCGCCGGTTTTCCCCGCACCACTAATGGGGGTCAGGCGGTTTTCCTCACAGAGCCAGCGATTCCACTCAAGAAATGACGCGTGGCATCTGTACGATGGCGAAACCACCCCCATTTCACGTGTTAACCTTCGGTACGGGGCGCCCAGCGAAATCTACGACCACCGTTAGATCTTGAGATTTTCATCCAACGGTCTCCCTTCGCCCAAGCTGCTCGCTCGTTAATCAATCTCTGCCACACCCGTAGGCTCTCCGTTGGTCGCCCTCGCCGTTGATCTGTGCCCGATCAACGGTCCAGATCAGCCCGTCCGCCATTGACCGTTCCTCGTCGCCCCGACTCGCCACATCACCTCCACGTGCGTGCCTCATCCATCCCACGTTTCTGTCACCATATCATTGGTCTTGTCGTATTCCCATTCGTTATTATGTGTTTCTACTCTGTGTTTCGCCATTTCCCCGCCAGAGCAGTTTTTATCATTTCCACTACGAATTCTTCCCTCCATTTCATCGTCAGCATCACCATGCTTGTCACCCTCACCACCTTCATCATCCCTGTCCATGGTTTTTCTCACAGGTTTGCAGGGTTTCCAATGGTAGAAGACTGCCATTGTTCTACATGGCAAAGCTGCGCAACCAGAATTAATTCCAAGAGCTGGTACTGCCATGAGATAGTCAAAGAAAGTGGCAGGCAAGGTTCGCATGAAGGAAAAGGTCGATTCCAAACTCTGAAAATCTCCCATCACCATTAAAACCTGAGCTACCCTGTCAGAAACAAAATGGAGCGGCAGAGTGTTTCAGTACAGAGCAAAGGGAGATTAAGGCCAACTAATGAAGATCTTAGACCATAATCAGAGGTTTAGAAGGCAAAACAGCGGTTTGAAGACCCTGAAGATTGATCCAAAAGACCTTGAGCACAGTAGCAGGTACCATCTGGGTTTATTCATCAGTAGAATGCTTTTCTCCATCAAGTACAGGGCACCCATACAGCTCTTATTATGCAGAATGTCCCTGAAAGAATTTCCACCCTAACTACAGTTCAGAAGCAGTCAGACATTTATGAAGCAGACTCCTCAGCAGTTGTTCACCATTTGTTTATTCCCCCCACAAGTACAACAAAGTATGGCCACAAAAATGCGGCAAGGTCATATATGGAGTAAAGGAAAATCTGAAGAAGATCATCCCTGCATATAGAGGTGAAAGACATTAAATACTCAGTATTCAAACAGAATGGGCCTCGGCCCTATTTCTCTACTGTGTGTTTAATGATACATTTAATTTTCACCTACCTTCTCAGTCGATTTTCTATTAATCATCTGTTATAAAGCACAGAAAGAAACATTGTAAGGGTTGTTGATGAGATATTAGTGAAACACAAGCATTTTCCTCTCGAGACAAGTTCTCTGTGTAATATTGTAATATAGGCTGAGATTCGATGTATTCAGACTGAATGTTCAAGCTATGGGTTGTAATGTTCCTGATTGGTGTTGTTGTTAATATGACAAGCATGTTTCTTTGGATCCTGATCTAAAGCAGCTGGTGCTGTTTTCCTTTCTCTGTATTTGTGATCGACTTTCTTTCATTTCATTATGTTTCTTCAGGCTTGCATCAGAATTTTAGCATAAGATTTACCCTTGATAGGTACCTTATGTCGCTTTTCTCCTAGCCCTTAATGTTTTCTGCTTATATGTGTATCTGAGTGTTGATTTCAATTGATTTAACCAGTGTAGTGGATGCCATTGCCTGATCTCTGATGTATGAATTAAAGAAATCTGTGTTTGGATGTTCTTACTAGGATTTAGTGAGATAAGTTGAGAATACTGGGAGGTCCAGGACCTTGTCTCTACCTCACTAGGATCTTTCCATCTCATTAAACCTCTCTAAGATCCCTTGTCCTACCTCTGAGTATGTCCAAGCAGACCTGGAGTTAAATGACCTCTGGCCTGATCTATAGACAGAATCAGATGGTTCTTCCTTACTTATTTTCAGTCCTTAATGTCCCATTCCAAATATCATCTTCAAGATCCAGATGTTCTAGATGACTAGCCCAACTGAAAGCTTGCACATTGATTACAAATAAACCCTTTCTTGACTCCATTGCCCAATGGCCTTAATTTTCTCTGAGTTATCTGACTCGGCCTAAGCTTCTTTTTCGATCATCCTTGTCTTATATTGGACCTTCTTTTCCTGATTCCCTCCAACCAAACCTAAACAATCAAACAAACAACCCTGAGCCATATAACTAGCCTAAAATCATAAATTAGAGTTTCAAAGACATACACTTTGACTCATATAGAGAGATCCCTCTCTGGACCTAGGAGGGTTAGATCCTAAGGTCTGAAAGTGGTTCTATGTTGTCTCATCTTTTGGTATTTTCAACCTGGCCAAAACATGGGAACCCCAACAAGTTCTAAGAACTTTATGAAGAGTGATGGTGATGAAAAACCGCATCATTTCTTATGTGGATTGATTTGGAGGGTGAAAAGTATTGTAGTGTTAGTTTCTAAGTTGATAAAGTTCATAACCACATTGTGGGGGAAGCTTCTCTAATGATGCATGAAGTTCATATAGATTTATCCCTAGGGTGTAGCTAAGGCCTTACACATATTAAAGGTGATGTTTATATCTATGTTCTAGAGGCTAAAAATTGAACAACAAAAAATCAGTAAGCTCAAGGAGACTAAGAAAATGGTTGGAGAAAATTCTCACGAGTATGATGAAAAATTACATAACTTGATCAAAAAACTCTCCTATACTATCCATGAAACTCAACAAAAATAATGATCCATTCAAAGTTTGTTTCTCTATAATAGCGTATCATTAATGCAATATTCATGGGTGACATAGAGGAATGCCTTATCTTAGGCCATGAGAATAGAATCTTGTAGGGTGAACATCCATTTTACTAAAAAATTTCATGCTTGGTAGGATCTAAGAGAGAATTATGTAAGGATTTCCTTATAGGTAAAGGACATTGGTATTACTATTGTTAAAGGGGGTAGCCTAAAAGGATACATTGGTAGCTATTGATGCAAGAGCATAATTTGAACAATTTATTTCAAAAAAATTATTTGTCCTCCATAAGGTCTTAGAGATTTATAGAAGAGGAAGTTGGTTTCCTTGTTGCCCTATAATTTTGTAGAATTTATAAGTACATATTTACGATAGGAATTTTTAGTAATTTTAGGTATAAGTTAAGATGTTGTTTGATTTTTAAGGCCTCCTACTCATTAGGGAAGTTAATTCCTATGATTAGGATTACTTGTTGCGTCCTATGTATTTTTCAAACTCCAATAGACCAAGGAAAATATGTGGAGGATATTTGGGGGAAATGTGATTGTCCATAAAATGTAGATCAGATTTGGGGACCTTGTATCTCTTCTCCTTGGACCCTGCTAGTGCTTATAGGTTGTATTTGGATTGGTTAGTAGGAAAAAGCATAATATGCCCAAGAATGTTAGTGTTGGAGCACCTATGGTTTAGGAGAAAGGATATGGGGTTCTAGGATTTAAGGGGTTTAAAATTTTAGGAGTAAGGGGATAAGGGTAAAGGGTAAAGGGTTATGGCTTATTGGGTGTAGGGGTTAGGGGGTTGAGGTATAGGGAGTTTAAGGGTTAGAGGTTAATGGATTAGTGGATAAGGGATTTAGGGGTTAGTTATTAACCATAAAGGGCTTACAGGTCAGGGGATTTAGGGGTTAGGTACCTAAGGGTTATGGTATTTAGGTTTCAGTGGGCTAAGGGGTTAGGGGTTAAGGGTTAAGGGTCAAGGTTTAAGAGGATATGGGATTATTTTTTATGGGGTTCAATGATTCTAAGTTATGGGTTAGGGGTTAAGGGATTAGTGGCTTGGGGTTTAAGGGATCAAGGGGTTAATTTGTTATGAGTTATGAGTGTCGGGGTTAAGGGATTGTGGATTTGGGGTTAAATGAATAGGGAATTTAGTGGTTGTGGGTTAAGTGCATATGGGTTGTGATAATGTGGCCCATAATCCCCTTATCACAATTATTTGGGGTTCCCCTTTCAATTTATCTGAGTGCCTTACCTATAGGTCCCCTAGTGCCTATTCCATAAGGCCCTAAGGCTCCTTCTCATTCTCTAATGTTAGGACTATAGATCTCAGTAAACCATGCTCGAGCCTCTCACTTCTAACCATCCATGCTACCCTTATGCCCCCTTGCCCCATTCAATACATCAAAATATCCCCCTCCCCCAAAATTCATGACAATTGAAAATTTGGAGGTGATCATTTAACAACAACTTCACAACTACTCCATTTGTACTGGTGTCTTGGAGCTATTAGATGTAATTTCATTGAGCTACATTTATAGGTGAGAGCTATGCATAGCTCACTAAAGGTTTATCAAGGGGCTATTAGTCTATTGGCTATATAATTGGACTCTTTTTATTTCTAACTTAGTGAAATGGAAAATATGTGGAGACAATCTCCATTATTCTTATTTCACTGGGCCATGTAAAATAAATGAAGCAAATAGTCTCAACCCCTTGGAGAAGGAAATTTGAGAACAATAATTAGCATGAAAAAACAAATAATCTAATGAGCTAAGCTTAGAGGGGTCTCCCTTTCTAAACAAGCATCCATGGGCTTGTTAAATTAGTATGTATATTTACTGGAAGTTGAGTAGTATTCACATCACCAAACACATCCAATAGAAAGGTACCAACCCCGACAATAAAAATGATGTCTCCAAATAAGTTGTAGTTAATACCAATAATATCATCTTATGAATCTATTACAATGTGATTTGGAATGTACGTTTCCATACATGTGTGAAAGAAACAATCCATTTGGTTAGGAAAAGGAAGTCTTTTTGAAGACCTCAAGAAACCCCCTTGAAGGAGACAAGAACGGTTTGAAACCATAGAATACAAGTTGATCTATAAACCCTAGTTCTGATGTGTTATGTGCATGCGTTTTTTCACCTATTCCAACATGTGATAATAAATATATGAAGCCTTTTTTTCCATGTATCATCTTCATTAGATGTCATGTTGCTAGGAATGAAATGTCTGGATTAGAGTTAAAGCTGCTATTTTAGTTTGTTATATTTTTTTGGCTTTTAGAGTATGAATCTTTATGGTCTCCTTTTTTAAGGCATTTTGGCTTTCAAATATTCAAGGAATATGTAAGCTAATATAAGGACATATTGTAGTCTTTGAAATAACACGATGAACTATCTAGCACAATTTATGGTGTTGGATTGATCAAAATGTTTATTTTTCGATGGATGGATGTACATCTCTATAGCCAATAGAAAAAAATCATTAAGCATTGTTGCAAGTATGCTTTTGACATGTTGAAGTGCCATTGAGACTTAGAGGTAGAAGATTTAGACTTATATGCTGTCACCTATTTGGGTGTGATGATACCTTGTGGAGGTATGCAAAATTTCCATTTTTTAAACTCTTGGATATATTATATATGCTCTTGAGAGAATTTCAACCTTTTATTACAAAAAAATGTACATTCATGTGATAATTACTAATTCATTTGGGGGTTAATCAACAAAGTGTACCATGTCGGCCCATTGAATTTGTTAGTAAGTTAGGCCTTGATCAGTTTGTAAGCTTCAATGGGATTTATTATGGTTGCATGTGTTTTAGAGAAGCCAATTTGGAGTGGTGGTTGTGCTTCCTTTATTGAATTTGATTTCTTTGGTTCTTATTATTGTGAATGCTTATTGTGGTATCTTCTCATTTGCAAATATTTTATTATTCTGTACAGAAAAAGTTCTTGTTGCATCCTTGAAAAAGTTGTACAATTATCCTCATGTATCTCTGTGGTACCTTGAGTTGTCTCACTTCTTTCAATTGGGCTTGAATTTTCCACCTCAATAGGTTTGTTAGTTGTTGTATAACTAAATGGTTACAACATTTTTTCTTATTTTATTTATTTACTTTTTCTTCAAGAAGGTGTTTCTTTTAAACTATAGAAGAAGCATTGCAAGTGGCTTGATTATAGCAGTCATCAGAATTTTTATGTGATCATGGGCAATAAAAACCTCCAAGGGTGAAACATTAATCAAAAGTGCTATCCTTAAGCCACGTTGCAATGACAAGGTGGGTACTCCAAACTACCGTGGCCATGCTCATGGTCCGAAATTCTTATTTGTGTATCTCAAGTAATAAAACATTTTGGGTTAGCATCATACACCACTCCCTTATCAATGTGTGCATATTTTTCAATTCATTAGTTTGTTATGTGCTTTAAAATCATATGTATTTGATCCCAACTTATTTTTTTTCCTTTTCAATTGGTATGATAAGCTATTCGTTCTGAGTTGTAAATGGCTCTTTTTTTTCGGACATATCTTCTTTACTATCATTGGTAACTAATGCATGTTTTACTCCTCTATTGTCCATGGTAACTGCTAAAGTTTTGACTTGCCAATATATGTTTTTTTGTGCATGTATTGAAGTGTTATTGACTATTGAGTTCCAAAGAAAGCATTCTTTAACTGACAGAGCACTACTTGTTTGAGATCATATGTCAATGTATTATACTCCAAGTAGCAATCAGATACTTTTGAAAAAGGATATTTTGGAAGTAATTATGTGTGGAGGTCCAAAGCATTCGAAGGATCCGAGTGTATGTGATACAAGTAAAAGTAGTCTTCAGTTTAAATACAATTATGTTTCCATGGTTGAGAAAAAATATTGTAATAGTAAAGAACTTGGCAAGATTAGCTTCAATCATTCTATTATTGAAATTTCATTTTTGCATACACAAACAGTGGCCTTTTAGTTTTGAGTCATTGGAATAATTTCTATTTTGATGCATTCGCTTAACACATGAAATGAAATGAAGACAAGCTTAATTCTAGCAAATGAATTCCCCCATCTCGTTAATGATTGAAACCTAAAGGTAAACCTCTCGGTGATTTTTCGATATAGATATTATTCAAGCACCTATGACGACTCGAAACCCCCCACCATATCTATCCCTCGAATATTGAGGTAGTTCAACATCAATTTATTTTTCACCTTTTTCTTTTCAAATTTTTTTAAGAAATAAAGAGTTTGAGTGAGCTTCCTTCTATTCATATACTAGGTCTGAGAGATAAGCTCAAAAAAACATAGAATTTTTATTCAATCTCAATGTTCCCATCCTTAAAAATTCATGCTCTACAGCCAGGGAAGAGGGGATTTAAATGGAATTGATGAATAGGTTAACAATCATTGAGCCACACCCATTAGGTGTAAAATATGTGGTGACAAAGTTTATGCAATGTGTTGTTACAATGAATAACTTTCACAACTTTATCAGCCTCAGGAAAGTATAGCATGTTGGCCCGTTTGTTTTAGTTAATGTGATATGGTGTTGCTACCAAAAGTAATTTTGATAACTTTATTTCCCTCTACATGTATTTTTTCTCCTACTTCTTTGTTCTCATATATCAGATATTGGGATTTGAAGTGAACCCCTCATTTCAGTCTATCTCTATATCTCATTTGCTTCTACTCCTAAAACATGAGCATGAGAGAACAGGGGCACTATGCAGTTCACATGGTATGAATATTGACTGTATTAATCGCTCCTTCATTGGGTTGGCTCAATTTTTTCTAATCAAATCTGTATTCGTTGCCTACTGCTTCAATATGGATGTTAAATTGAGTACCAAATCAACGAATAACTCCTTCATAGTGGGTTACCCCAAATCAACAGACATACTAACACGTAAGTGATCCAACCAAATAGATATTCGATGCATATTTGTTTCTTTGTTTTTAGAGTTAAGATTTATACCATGGTCATAACCATTATACAATGACTAACAATTCTCAATTGAACATTTGTGATTTGTAACATAGATTTAAAAATACTAACCAATTTTTTTGTTAAAGAGTTGATTATCATTGAGATGTGGGGTACTTTCAAGCTAATCTATAATAATATTTTACATCCATGAAGCAATTTTTTTTCTTTTGGTAAGTAATAATCATATCTTGAGAGTCTTTGAATGTGTTTTGTTTTCATCTAAAAAAGGCCTCGCTAAAAATGAAATGGATAAATTTTGTAATATGACAATGAAAACTCAAGCTATTTTCTGGATTGTTTATTCTTCTCAATTCAGATTTCCTTAGTAAGGTTTGAAAAATTTAGCTATTAGCTCGATTATTTTGGAAAGTATATTTGATATCTGCCTAAAGTTCTTGTGTGTGTGTGTGCCTTTTCTTCATCTAGTGTGTTTTGTGCATGTGTTTTTTCACCCAATTTGACATGTGATAAACAATATATGAAGCCTTTTTTTCTATGTATAATTTTCATTAGATATCATGTTGCTAAGAATGAAGTGTTTGGATTATAGTTAAAGCTGCTATTTTAGTTTGTTGTCTTTTGTGTCTTTTAGAGTACGAATCTTTCTGGTCTCCTGTGCTAAAGCAGTTTGGATTTTAAATATTCAAGGAATATCCGAGCTAAGATAAGACTGTATTGTAATCTTTGAAATAAAATTATGAACTATTTAGCACAAATTATGGTGTTATATTGATCCAGATGTTTAGTTTTGGATGGATGTACATCTCTGTAGCCAACAAACAAAACTCATTAAGCATTGTTGCAAGAATGTTGTTGACATGTTGAAGTGCCATTGAGACTTAGAGGTAGAATATTTAGAATTGTATGTTGTTACCTATCTGGGTGTGATGATACCTTGTGTAGGTAGGAAAAATTTCCATTTTCTTTAACTCTTGGATATATTCTATACGCTCTTCAAATAATTTATTTCTTTAAACCTTTCAAATAAAAATACAAACAAATGTACATTCATGCAATAATTACTAACACTAGGATTCTCTTATTATTGATTTCGGGTGACTCAACAAAGTGTAGCATGTTGGCCTATTTGTTTTGGTTGATTTTATATGGAGTTTCTAGAAAAAGTGGATTCACACTTTGTGGCACATTTGAGACTTTGAAACAATTTTTAAATGGATAACACACTCTTTCATATTTTATTTTTGAGGAAAGAAATTAGACTCCTTAGCTTAAGGGCTAGAGTGAGGTTGTTGATACTAGGGGAGATCACAACTATATGCACTTAAAATTTAACAAGGCTCTAAGATAACCCCAATTGACTAAATTTTGAGCATTGGGTATTTCTTGGGGAAGAAAATTTGCCTCCCTCTAAGCTTGGAGGCAAGAAAGAGGTTGTTTGTACTAGGTCAACCTTTGGTATAAACTCACTCAAGACCGCACCATAATTACTTTATTCTAGAGCATAAACATGTCAACCTATGCGAGATGAAATTGGGTGGTGAGGAAAACAAGTATTCCGCATAACCACCCAAGCTAGGCTCAATTGGTATCACATTCCTTCATACATTTACTTGTTTCTTATTCAAGTTGTCAAAAATATTTTGTGGAGGGGTTTCCTTGTCTCGCAAGTGTTAGTGTCATATATATTAATTTGATATCTAATTAGATTGTGACCATAAAATTATATTATTATTATTATTATTATTATTATTATTATTATTAGACTATACCTCAATCTATACATTTACTATAATACATCTATTGGAAGATATATCTCAATTCATGTGTTTTCCGTAAGGTTCATCTTAATATATTCAAGTACTTAAAGGTACATAATCTATTCACAATATATTCAAGTACTTAAAGATATACTCAGTACTTAAAGGTACATAATATATTCACAATATATTCAAGTACTTAAAGGTATGCAATATACTCACATTGGATGTGAGTTACAATTAGAAACCTACCTAAATAAATAATGGTGGGAAGATGTGAAGGTATATATGTTATTTAAGTGAGGATGCGTTGTTTTCAAGGATTTTAGTTTTAGATAGTTTTCCTACAAAGCTTAAGAATAAAAAATCACTACACAAATATCTAAAAAATAATGTATATTGTACAAACCCTGAAATAAGACATTCAATTTATGATCCAATCAAATGTTTGAAATGTGGTCTTTATAATAATATTGAAAAATAAATATTTATTTCTCAAAATTAAACATTATATGTTGCATTGGTAAATGCTAATTAATAGTGGTCAACAAACAAAATTGCTAGAGTTCTGCCTTGGAAGGACTAATAATAGTGAAAATGCATGTGTATATGTGGGTATATATATATACTAGAAATTTCACCTAAAGGTGCAAAGATACACTGAAGGAATAGAAAATTTGAGAAGACCATTGAACCAGCATAGTGGAACCATAACAGCCAAACCAGAAAATCGATTTTACCTAACCATCTCCTCCCACCTCCTCTGCGTCAATTTTACCTCAGTAACCCTCTCCTCCCACCTTCTCTACACTCTTTGCCTTCCCACGGCCTCACTTACCCACTTGGCCCAAAAAAATAATAAAAATTACCCCAAAATATTTATATTTTTATATCATAAATAAAAACCCACTCACCCCTAGTTATATAGGCAATATAATGTTTTTTGATTTTTTTTACCAATATGAATGCACGTGATATAATATTGGTTTGTGAGTGATGCCCCTGGGTTTTCTGCGGTGTTCTTGAATGGAAAAACTTAGAAAGAAAAAAAAACTAAACCAAAAAATATGCTATCTCTTATTTCCCTCAACCTAGGAAGGACCGAGGTCCAGGCCCGTATGGGCTCCGATACCAACTTAAAAACTGAGCATGCACACAAAATTCTATTAATTGAATAGAATTACATATATACCTGAGGTATTGTCTCAAGATAGGGAAGCTATATTGGATGCACAATAAGTTGGTTGAGAGAATATCTCAACCACACACCAAACAAGGAACCTAGATTTAGCTAACACCTATGCACTAGGAACATAATATATACATAGAAAATCACAACTGAAGACAAGTAGAAACTACATATTCCAACATCATTTACACATTATAAATTGAAATAGAAACATATAGACAAAAAAATTAATCAGTACATAGATTACCATAATTTATTTAATTGTTTGACATGTGTGCTCCTTGACTACTTGTTAACCCTCTCTTTACATAACTTATTTCAATAAAAAATTCAATTTCTCTTCAATTTCAACTTCAATATCTATTCCAATTTGAAATTATTTTTCCAAAATTTAGCTAACTCACTAGTTATTATGCATGCAATACGGAATATTTTCCTACCATTTAACACATCAGACAAATTTGTAATATTTCCTCAAGAAATAACATGAACAAGAAATCATTCTCAAATAACATAACCAATTTAATTTTATGGAAAGATTTTATGAGAAAGACCAATTTAATTTTATGGAAAGATTTTATGTGAAATATTTCTCAAAAATGTTACTTATTTCTTTTTCCATGACTCAAACTTCCCATGCATGTAAAATCACATATTCATTTATAGTAGATCCAATATACTAGATATTACACCTATCGACATAAACTGAGATTCTATTTAAGAGCCTAATATTTGTCTTTAAATATTTAATCCATATTCATGATGAGAAAATACTTAGTAATATTTTAAATTAAATAACTTAATTCATTTTCAAGAATTATCAACATAATTGCTTTATTTGTTATGCATGCGAATGACTTATTTCTTTTCAAAAAATATCAACATAGTTGTTCTATTTTTCTACATGCTTTTCAAAAAATATGAAACCTAATAGTTATTTATTTGTTTATGTAATTAATTTATTTCTTTTGAAAAACATTAATATCTCTATATGTACATCAACAACTATTCTTATCTAAGTGAAAAATCAAAAGAAAGTACTCTTTAGTCATCAACTTTGGATGTTGATTCCTAACATCAGGAAATGAGACTTTGAACAAAAAAATCGCATTATTTTTGGAATGGGTTCATTAAATAAGACCCCTCTCTATTTTTATACAAGTGTCAAGGTTTGGAAGATTCGAATGAATCTATGCAGCTTATTTTTCTAGATTTAAATATTAAATAATTTGTTTTATTCATCAACTTTAGAAATGGTTTTTTAAAAGTTGAAAATTTCTTTTTCAAATATGAAAGAGGCTTTTGGAAAGAACATGCTCATTTAAAAAAACCGTGTTACACATATATAATGGTTTGGGATATAAGAAGACATATTTGGCCCCTATTTTCCAATAACTCCTGCAATTCACACAATTATTTAGCCATGAAAATATTTTAAGAGTTCAATGCATATGAAATATTTTAAGAATTAAATGAAACAGAAACTTATTACTCTATGCACGAAAGTCCATGGATGTTTTCTCTAGAAAATATTGTAGACTCTTTATGATATGAAAATTCTCAAACAAATAAATTCAATTCTTTTTTCTTCATGCACCATTTGGAAGCACAATAATAATGTTCAATTATCATAGTTATTTATCTTTTAATGCATGCTTGGAATATCTCCTGACTTGATTCTACATGTATTGTGTCATTAAATGCAAACAGGTAGAATCAAAAAAATGCAAAAGTTTTGTAAACCCTAAAATCATTCCATAAATCACCCATATATCAATTTATAAACCCATTTTTTGGTAACAACCTGTGTAATGTTCCAAATTTTTCTTCAATAAATTGGAACATTAAATTTTGTCTAAACTCATTTAGGAGATGAATAATTGGGTAAGGAGGCCCAAAGATAATAAAAACATAAATAAAATATCTCTATTATGAGAACGGATCGTCCATGGAACTAGATTTCACACCCTCATGTGTGAAAGGAGATATTTGCAAAGAGGTTTGACCAAGTCAACCAGTGCAAGGTATGAGTGGAAAGCACTACATAGGAGGGAAGCCTCTAGAGGAAGGGAAGTTTCTAGAGGAAGGGCCCATGAGGAGTCTCCAATTGCTATATAAATGGAGGGGAGGAGAGCTATTGCCATTCATGCATATGTTTATGATATTGAGTTGGTCATCTCGACTTCTTGAGCACGCTGGTTGTTTAACTAGTCTGTAGCACTGTTTAGTGCACTGAGTGTCTCCGGTCGAAGATTTCGTCCTTAGCCCTGGGGGACTTCGAGTGCCTACTCAGGAAAGTTTAGTTTTTCAGCATCATCCTCCAGGACAGCATTATTTCTGTAGCAGCATAATACTGTGTTGTAGGGTGTTGTCGTGGAGACTCCACAACACCTCTTCCTTCTCTTGTTTTTCAGGGGGAAAGTCTTTCTTCCCTTTGGAGGATCAGATTGGAAGACATTGGAGCTGATTTGTAGATCTTGGCACTTGGCCAAAGGGTTCTATTCCACTCACTGCGCAGTCCCTCTTAGTGATTGCATTATTTTCATGGTGTAACTGTAGTGAGGGTTTGCAGATTGATTTGAGGGTAAGATCTCAAGTGTAAGGATTAGCCTTCAACTTTGGAGATCCATTGGAGGAGGTTTGCTTCAGTTTGTTCATCATATTCAGCCTTCTCTATTGACTTCCAGATTTGAGTTGCAGCAGTTGTCCAGCAACTCCGACATTTTGGCTATTTTGTGTGTTTCAGTCAATCCCTTGAAGGATTGATGTATTACTATTTCTAAGGGTTAGAGATTTTCTCCCCTATTGAATTTGGGCCACATATTGTCATATCCATGTATTTAAATCTTTTTGGAGCATTATTCTATCATATACTACATCCTCATAGCCCGGGTTTATGCAAAAATAGCAGTGTTCTCTCATTTTCATGTACATGTATTATTGAGGCTTGCATTGCTTTTCTTGAGAGGTTGTTTCCTCAAGACTTGTACACTCTCTTGCTGATATACATTATTATTGGCTATATATTCATATTTTTGTCTCACAACTCCTGGGAATAATGTTGAATGGTTTCTGGGTCAATCCCTTGTCTTGCAGCACCTCAATCTTAAGGTATTTTCTATGTAAAACTGTTGTTTAGCCTTGCTTACTGCCCATTCCATGTTCATAAACTCATTATATGATTTTTCATACTATTTTACATCTCATACCTTTATAAAATACGATTCCCTTGCTTCAGTAAATTTCTGCATACTCAAAGTCATGGGAAATCAGGGTTTTTCTTGACTAGTCGGGAAGGAGGAACTGTTTAGCTTAGTAAAACACCTTTTTGTTTTATGAAATTCAACAAGAATATCCCCCTTGACCTTATATAACATATTCCAAAACCTTTACCCTTAATTTTACGCAAATTTTCTTATACACTCATTTTAGGGCCAAAATCCTCACTTTTCCCCACCTTTTTGCCCATAGAAGCTGAGTAAAGGTTGCTGCAGTATTTGAAGCGGGTTTCTGAGTGTTTTTTTTTAAACAATTTTTTTGATAGCTGAAGCACACATTCCTGAAGAATGTATTTTTCAGGCATGAGTTGCTGAGAAATCCATTTTCGGGATATTACAGTGGTATCAGAGCTTTTGAGTGGGATTCTTTAAGAAGATATATAAACAAAGTTTGGAAAGGGCCAGGTAGCCTTCAGATCTCATCCTCTTTTCAGAAGCAAAATATCTAGTAAATTCCCTCCCAGTCTATCTCTGGTTGGAGTTTGTCGTGTTTTAGAAATATCCCCGAAACGGGATATTACAGTGGTATCAAAGCATAGTTCTGGCTCAACCCGTGGAGATATGGGGATCTCACAATAGTGTGACCAGAATTTTCTAGCCTTTAGTAGGCCAACCAGGATCACAATGCCTACATTCTTACCTCCAGTAACGAGTGAGAAAGGGAGGCAGCATGATCATATACCCTTTGGAGACTATTTCTGTAAATGGCAGTCCATGGGGGAAGACTTTAGAGCAGCTTTGCCTTTCAAATATTACTGTCAGCTCAGGCAGGATGAAAGTGAATGGAACAATGGGGGATCTAGCATGCAGAGTTCAAAGTTGCAGCATACCACTGGGAGGCCACCTCTTCCCATGTATGAGGGATCCACTGATCTCTGTGAGTCTAAGCCTAAGAAGATCAGAACATTGAAAAATATGAGTTTATTCTCATCTATTTTCAGATCCAAAAAAGTTTCATCCACCTTTGAGGAGGTCAAGAAGATTGAATAAAAAGAAGAGGAAGTACCATGCACTCCTATTCTCATCAAGAAGAGGATATTGAGCATGGGAGATACTTGGATCATCAAATTCTCAGTAATTACCTTGTTGAGTATAGATCTCACCCTAGAGCCTTCAGGGAGACTCTAGATTTTCCTCATTTCATCCAGCTGAAGGAAGAGAAGAGGCCATGCAGCAGAAAAGAAATCAAAGGCAATAGATTTTTGTTGTCTACCTTTGATGGGTCATCTAATGCAAGAACTTGGGTGAGAAAGTTGGAGGCATTTTTCCTACTACATCCTGTAGCAGGGAAAGAAGCTGTTGAAATCTCAGCGCTGCACTTGGAGGGTGAAGCCTATGATTGGTGGTGCAGCCACTTGAGCCATGCAAGGGTGGAGACTTTTGCAGAGTTCACTCAAGGGTTGATCCAAACCTTTGATGGAGAAAGAGCAAAGAAAGAAGAGATCACATCACCTCTTGAGGAGGCTTGTGATAACACTGTTACCCTTATGGAAGAGCAGCCACATGCATCAACAGTTGGGGCAGCCAACACTTTTGAGGAAGGGACTCTTGCAGCCCTACAAGAAGTTCCAAATGCACATCAAGGTATGAAAATATTTCCACATTCCATTGTTGCAGAAAATTCTTTTGATCAATGTGGAGATTTACTTTTGCATGACCAAGAGTCAAATCTCATTGCTACTATAGAGCAGCTTGGTTGCACTGCACTGTGCAACATGGAAACACTCAAGAAGGAATCAAACCATCATTCTCATGAGCCATTGTTGGATTGTACATCACATTGGAGGTTGGGGTTTGAAGCCTTGAAGATTGATGGTAGACATCTTGGAGTAAGAAACCTTTTCTCCCTTCAAGATGACACTTTTTCAATGAGCTCTTCTCAGCTCAAAGAGGAACTTCTACTTTCAGATCCAAGACCTCATTGGTTTTGGAAGACTATGGATGAAAGGGAGGTCTCAAGGAGAGATCTCATTGGAGATGCACTTCGACACACCATGGAATGCAATGCTTTTCTTCCCTTCTCACAAGAGCAGATAGAAGATGGCGGACATCTTAGGATGGATAACATCTCTCATGCTTGTGTTGGACATCCCTTGAGCCATACACATCATGATGGGAGGTTTTTTCCTACCACCTATTTGATTCTTGATAGGGTCTCATTGATCCTTGAGAAGCTTACATTTTAAAATCCCATAAAGTGCAAACACAGGAATTTGATTTGGGAGGATGGTAGCCCTGATGGGAGGAGTACCAGGATGAGGAGAAGAAGGAGGCATCCACAGGTGATTTAGTGGATGTGGTTTATGAGCAAGGAACTAGGATCTCCACAGAGCATCCACTGAGCTTTGTATTGATAGGAGCTTATTTGCATGAGCTCACAGTGCTGTCACTTTGGATCAGAGCCTTATGGATGAAGTGTGCCCAGTAGAGATATGGTGGATCCATAACCCATAGGTCCTAGGATCACTTCATATTTGTTGCACTTGATAAATAAAGAGGAGGTAATGATGATAGAGACATCTATGGCATATTCTTCTTGACTTGGGTTTCCAAGCATAAGGAGGATTATCTTCTTGCAGCACATGGTTCATTCTTCTTCACAGCATGCCAAAACACTATGGAGGACTCGTGTATGGACCCATGTACCATCTTACTTCCAGCATATGGTGAGAGATTTTTTTATACATTCCTTGATTTGCATACTCTTACCATTCTTATGTAGTGCATTGCTTCACAAGAGGGCAAGCTCGTCAAATTGCTTCATGTATTGTATTGGGCCAATCTACATGATGGAGGCAGCCATCTCTTTTGTGGCCTTGGGAAAATGTTTTATCACCACATGTATGTTCATACATGCATTATTAACCATTTAAAAAGAAACATTTTTCCATGTACTCTTATCAAGAAGCAACTTGTAAAATTGCGTTGTCACTACGGGGAAAGTTGTTGGTACCTTCTTGCATCACTTGTAACCTTCAAAATTTTCTACATTTTGCTGCTGATCATGTCTTCATTTTCTGATATAGATCAGATTTTTATGGGAGGCTTGATTATGAGGGAGACACATGAGTTGGATGTGTCTGTGAGTGGGAAGAATTCTCACAATTTCTGCACTACATGTTCTAATGGGAGCATGAGAGGAGATATGGCCACCACAGCCAAATGTTTGTTCTCTTTTGAGGTGGGCCATAAGATTGATATTCATCCATTGTACAGCCATGGGAAAGTGCTTGATCATGTATTATTGTTTTTACATTCAACCATTTACTATCCTTTAGTAGATGTGATGAATCATGGACATTGCTTGCCATGTAATTTTCTGAAGTAGCAGTGGATGAGACTGTGTTGTATCCTTGTGAGAAATTGTTTGCATCATGTATCATCATGTAAAACCTTTATAAAACCTCTCATTAGGATGTTCCATGATGACCATGTCCTATTCTTCATGGATGGATTGTTTTGGGCCAGCTTGTTCTTCATTGTTGGAGGAGCCTTCTTTGGAGGATTGTTCTTCACTTTGCCATTGGAGGGAAATAATTTTCCAACCTAGGATCAGCATACACTCTACAATTCTCATGAGTGGAGAGAAGGATAGCATGGGGTAAGCTATGATGCTTCCCAAGTTCATATTTTCAACCCACCTTCATTACTGGAGCTTGTGGTGGAAGGAGATTTTCAGGAGTTGCCTTGTTGGGAGGTGGCTCATTTTGTTTGGATGATTGCCTGGGGATGGAGGATCCACATGAGGGAGATGTTCCTCATTATATTCCAGACTCCATGCCTTGAGTGGAGATTCTTCAGTTCTATCCTTGCAGTTGCTTGGGGACAAGCAACATTTGGGAGGGGGGGACTGTAATGTTCCAAATTTTTCTTCAATAAATTGGAACATTAAATTTTTTCTAAACTCATTTAGGAGATGAATAATTGGGTAAGGAGGCCCAAATATAATAAAAACATAAATAAAATCCCTCTAGTATGAGAAGAGATCAGCCATGGAACCATATTTCACACCCTCATGTGTGAAAGGAGATATTTGCAAAGAGTTTTGACCAAGTCAACCAGCGTAGGGTATGAGTGGAAAGCACTACATAGGAGGGAAGCTTCTAGAGGAAGGGAAGTTTCTAGAGGAAGGGCCCATGAGGAGTCTCCAATTGCTATATAAATGGAGGGGAGGAGAGCTATTTCCATTCATGCATATGTTTATGATATTGAGTTGGTCATCTCGACTTCTTGAGCACGCTGGTTGTTTAACTAGTATGTAGCATTGTTTAGTGCACTGAGTGTCTCTGGTCAGAGATCTCACCCTTAGCCTTAGGGGACTTCGAGTGCCTACTCAGGCAATGTTAGTTTTTCAGCATCATCCTCCAGGACAGCGTTATTGCTGCAGCAGCATAATACTGTGTTGTAGGGTGTTGTCGTGGAGACTTCACAACACCTCTTCCTTCTCTTGTTTTTCAGGGGGAAAGTCTTTCTTCCCTTTGGAGGATCATATTGGAGGACATTGGAGCTGATTTTTATATCTTGGCACTTGGCCAAAGGGCTCTATTCCACTCACTGCACATTCCCTCTTAGTGACTGTGTTATTTTCATGGTGTAACTGCAGTGAGGGTTTGCAGATTGATTTGAGGGTAAGATCTCAAGTGTAAGGATCAGCCTTCCACTTTAGAGATCCATTGGAGGAGGTCTGCTTCAGTTTGTTCATCATCCTCAGCCTTCTCTATTGAGTTCTAGATTTTAGTTGTATCATCTATCCAACAACTCCGACATTTTGGCTATTTTGTGTGTTTCAGTCAATCCCTTGAAGGTTTGATGTATTACTATTTATAAGGGTTAGAGCTTTGCTCCCCTATTGTATTTGGGAAATATATTGTCATATCCATGTATTTACATATTTTTGGAGCATTATTCTATCATAGACTGCGTCCTCATAGCCTGGGTTTATACAGAAATAACAGTGTTCTCTCATTTTCATGTACATGTATTATTGATGCTTACATTTCTTTTCTTGAGAGGTTGTTTCCTCAATACTTGTACAATCTCTTTCTGCTATACATTATTCTTGGCTATATATTCATCTTCTTGTCTCACAGCTCCTGGAAATAATGCTGAAGGTTTTTTGGGTCAATCCCTTGTCTTGCAGCACCTCAATCTTGAGGGATTTTCTATGTAAAAATATTGTTTAGCCTTGCTTAATGCCCATGCCATGTTCCTAAACTAATTATATGATTTTTCATACTTTTTTACATCTCATAAATTTAGAAAATACGCTGCCCTTGCTTCAGTAAATTTCTGCATACTCAAAGTCATGGGAAATCAGGGTTTTTCTTTACTAGTCGGGAAGGAGAAACTGTTTAACTTAGTAAAAAGCATTTTTTTTTTTATGAAATTCGACATGCATATCCCCCTTGACCTTATATAACATATTCCAGAACCTTGACCCTTAATTTTACGCATATTTTCTTATACACTCATTTTAGTGCCGAAATCCTCACTTTTCCCTACCTTTTTTCCCATAGAAGCTGAGTAAAGGTTGTTGCAGTATTTGGAGTGGGTTGGTGAGTGTTTTTTTTAAACACTTTTTATTATATCTGAAGCAAAAATTCCTGAAGAATGCGTTTTTCAGGCATGAGTTGCTGAGAAATCCATTTTCGGGATATTACAGTGGTATCAAAGCTTTTGAGTGGGATTCTTTAAGGAGCTCTATAGACAGACTCTAGAAAGGTCCAAGTAGCCTCAGTATCTCATCCTATTTTCAAAGGTGAAATATCCGGTAAATTCCCTCCCAGTCTATCTCTGGTTGGAGTTTGTCGTGTTTTAGAAATATCCCCGAAACAGGATATTACAACTTGATTGGTCTCATACTTTCATGACATCCATTCAATTCTGACCGCTACGACTATAATTAAGTGCCTACATATATCCCGCATAAATGAATCAGTGCCTACATATACCCCGAACCTCCTTACACGTAACAATTCATTTTCAAAATTATCAACAATTGAAGTGCCCTTAGGAACTAGCATAAAGTATTGCATTAGAGTGAATGCACATATAGAATATATCAAGTACTTGGATCAAAATTGAAAAGAAATATATTGCTAGATCTAAGAATTTTGTGATTCATAATGTAGATAAATTTCTTTCGGATTAAATCCTAATGATGTAATTAATCCAAAAGACATATAAGAAATATACTATTCATCATATCTATCACTCATTTTAAATTGATAAAATTATTAAAATTAATTTTAAAATAATAGTATGTTTAATCAATTAAAATTTAATTAATAAAAAATTTTTCTAATACATATGGTATTAAGAATCTAGTTATTCCTATTCAACTTAAAATATGTTATAAATAATAACCACGTATACCAAAAATCAGCATTGCCACGTTTCTACATTGAAATATTAGCTCATAATGTTTTTTAGAAGCTACGTCTATTGGAGATATGTATATGAATGGGCTTTCATATCCCACTAGATTCATCCCAATCTAACATATAATGGAACTGCTATATTTAAAATGGTGATTATTTGTCCAAGATGGTATTTCAAAACAAGCTATATCAAGCAGGTTTTTACAAAAATATCATAGATATATTATCAAAATGGTGATTGAAAGTAAATTCAAAAAATTTATGTTTTTAATATCATAGATAGGTTTTTAAAAATATGTTAGTAATATTTATTTCAATATAGCTTTGCAATCATTTCAGTTAAACATTTAAAAAATATTTATCATCAAAATGGTGATTGAAAGTAAATTCAAAAAATTAAGGGAATTATCATATTAGTCAATTCTAAGGAAACAAGTGATTAGAAATTTAAATCCTATTTATATGAGATATAATCTTAAAAACATTGTTTACAACTCAATCTATTTATATAGTCATTTAAGTTTGACCGCAAATGAAAAAGTAGTTGTCAAACCAACTATTTATACTGTAAATGGAAATTGTTAAGACTATTTATGCCATTTTTTTATTTCATTAATTTAAAAAAAATAATGAGTTGATAAAAACTATTTCTACTATAAATATATAGTAGAATATGATTTTCAATATAGTTAGAATCATCTAGTTTCAATGTTAAATGATTTTCAATACAATTAGAATCATCTAGTTGGAATGTCAAATGATTTTCAATACAATTAGAAACATCTAGTTTGAATGTTAAATAGTGAATACTTGTTGAAAAAAATAAATTGAATTATATATCATCACTTTTTTCTTTATAGTTAATTGTTGTTGAGGATTTAGAAGCAAACATACATATATATGAGTATTAATTATGATTGCATAAGTGTTTTTATTGGAAATTTTCAATTGCTATGGATCTAATGGTTGCTAGATATTTATTTGGTTTCACACATTCCATATTAATTGTCAAGGATTCAAATAAATGGTTTCGAAATTAGAAAAATTAACAATGATAAAATATTTGCATTTGCTCGTCTTATTGATTAAGATTGTTACATGTCCATTCGTGTTACATATCTATTAATTAGTTTGTTGCGAAAATAGTTGTGGAGAACAGGGCAGAAGAAAGATTTCTTTACTTAATATTTATGTTATCCCATATGCCATTTACGACACTATGATCATGGATAAGGAAGCTTGTGTTGTACATTAGGATAATAAAGAAATCTCCGATATATCAATTCTTATGAAATACTCATATAGCCTTATTTCCGTTGAGTTTGAGTGGCAGTGATTCAATTAAACACTCTATGATGTATTCCTTTATTTTCATTTGAGAGATGCTGCACCCATCTTCTTGCTGGAGACCTCCGTTGAGCTAGAGAGGAAGTGGTTCAATTAGACGCTCCTTGATATAATCCTTTATTTTGGTTTTAGAGATGCTGAAACCATCTCCTTCTTTGAATATCGCCATCGTCACTTTCATCTCTTCCATCACCATCTTCTTGCACTCGAATGGGATGTCCACATCTGGTGTGTCGTCGGGCTTAAGAAACTCCCACGTCAGCTCCTTCACTGCTAGCTCTAGAAGGTTGTACATGTAATTCACATCCACTTCCTCTGTGTGTCCAGGATGTTCTTTCATATAACATTCAACACCGGATGCCAATTCTCCACGAATCTTCTCAACTTTATATGTCTGTATGTCGTCGGCTAGGCGGGAAATGACGCAATTTAGCTCTGTGAGAACATGTCTTCCGGGATAATATAATTGCTCCAACGACTTTTGCGAAAGGATTTGTCCCCTCATCAACAATATTCTACTCCCCAGAAGTATACGCTGACCGATGGAAATGATCCCGTTATTTATGTACTCTTCGAAACATGGCACGTAGTGAGAGGCTAGCCATTCTGCTTCTTTGTAATACGCTAGAACATAATCTTCCCACTAATAAATTCAAAAGATTCAGAATTCTCATAAAAAAATTAATCAATCCGACAGCAAAAATTTAATCAATTCTCATGCGCAAGCTTTCAAAATATGAAGTGTATACTTGGATTAGTACCTCTTACAAGGCTTGTGTGTGCGTTAATTCTTGCGTGAATGACACACAATTTAAAAATTCATGAGTACTAGTACTTACTCCCTTTCAGAAAAAGCTAAGCAATTCTCGCCCCTGTTCCTTCTCTGCCTCGCAAACCACTTCGTGAACAATATCGTAAAATATTTTGTAGCAGAGCTTCATATAGTCAGGAAGGTTTTCTGTCAAGGAGAGGTCCCATCTGAAGAGCCAATTTATAAAATATAATTACCCACATGATAATATAGTTACGATGTGCAAGACCCTGATGTGATTGTAGCATGCAGTGACGTACCTTGTCACAATGTCAGTGAATAGCTTCAATTCATCGAGGGTTCCATATGTGTCATGCGTGATGACTGTTTTGGACTATTCCAGGTCGCTTCCCATTTTGATGATCAATCAATTTTTTGTTTTGGCACCAGTCCTGCACATTGAAAACAGTGGATCAAAATGAAAAACAGAGTTTTCCATTTATACAGAAGACAAATTTTATTTGTACGCAGGAGGAGTTTTTTTTTAACGTAGGAGTTCGTTTGAAGGACATGTGGTCCCCACGACCACATCAACAGTCTGCAGGTGCAGTGGTCCCCACAGTCGTCCAGTCAGCATACAAGTCAGCAGACGCGTGTCAGTTTTTTATTGGTACGGGATTTTGGTTTGCCCGGTCACCAAGCATAAAACCGGACCCGAAATGGTTATAGGTCGGATTTAATCTGGATTTCAGGTCACACTCAACCCACCATACGCCGAGCCCAAATCGGACCCGATAAGACTTTAGGGCAGATTTAAATGGGATTTCAGGTCACACTTTCAGTGACGTCAGTGTGCCTCTTTTGGCACCCGAAATCGTATGAAATCTAGTTTAATTAAGGTTTGACATCCGGGTTCAATGTGGGGTCAAAGATTTTGTTTTAAATTTATGCACAACGGATTTTTTGATTAGTGTTTTGTTTTAAATGTCACGCAATGGTCATATGTTATAAACGAATATAACATATATATTATAAACGATACGTTTATAATATATATATATATATATATATACATAGTTTAGTTTTTATAAAATGGGCCATGATGTAATGTTAGTTTATATATAACACACAACAGTGTCATATTTTTTTTGTAATCTGAGACAGAACGTTTTATTTTTATAGAGAAAGAGTGTAGTTTCTTTTATGCATAGTAGTGTGTTGGTTTTATAGTGAGACAAAGAGTTGGTTCATGCAATGTGTTTTGTAGCAGTCATTTTTGAAATCCCTCTTAGTGAGGAAGAAGTGTAATAATTTTCTTTTAAGGAATAGAAGTTTGTTTTCAAAGTATTGAAACTCGGTCTCCTGTCAAGAATTTTTAATTTCTCTGTGTTAGAAGAGGAGAGTATTACTCTCTCCATTGTTTGTTCTGGAATTTTCAATATTTCAACATGGTATTGGAGCTAGTCTAGGCTCTTTAAAGGTCAAAGAAGCTAAAGGAAGGAGTTCTTTGTTGCAACAGCTTCTCCAGCAGTGTGAAGACTTAGCCAAAAAGAATCCAAAGGTATTTCTCTATATAGTTTAGTGTGTTACTGTTGCAGAACAGTTAGTTATTTTATATACATAGTCAAGTGTTTTTGAATCATAGTTAAGAGTGCAGAATGGCTAGAGCCATCACTGGTATGGGTATGGGAAATATCCACCTCCCACTATTTAATGGGAAAAATTATGACTACTGGTCAATAACTATGAGAGCTTTATTTGTCTCCCAAGACTTATGGGAATTTTTTGAGGATGGCTTTGAAGAGCCAGCAAATGAAGAAGAGTTTGAAGATTTAAATCAAGCAGAGAAAGAGTTGCTGAAAAGCAATAGGAAGAAAGACTCCAAGGCTCTCTTCTTATTGTATCAAGCAGTGCATGAGAGTGTGCTTCCAAGGATAGCAGCAACGAATAGATCCAGAGAAGCATGGGAAACTCTCAAGACATCCTATCAAGGCATGGAAAATGTGAAGACAACAAAACTTCAGTTGCTGAGGACTTTGAAACTCTTTGCATGAAAGAGTCAGATACTATTGACTCATTCTTCACTCATGTGATTGGAATGGTCACAGAAATAAGATCTCATGGAGAGACTCTTGAAGACAACAGGATTGTGGAAAAAATCTTGAGGAGTCTACCCTCAAGATTTGATGTGATTGTCACCACCATAGAGGAGACTAAGGATCTCACAAAGTTCACAGTGGATGAGTTACATGCATCACTGATGAGTCATGAGCAGAGATTGGGTAGGAGTGAAAAATCATCTCTGGAGCATGCCTTTAAGACCCAAATGTCTTTCGGAAGAGGAAGAGGGCAAGGCAGAGGAAACAAGAGAGGAAGAGGCAGAAGCCAAAACAGAGGTGGAAGGAACAGTCCAAAAAATGCTCAAGGAAGGGGTAGCAATCCAAATCAGCATCAAGGCCAAGGCAGCAGCCAGCAAAGTGGTCAGCAGAATGCTCAAGGACAGAGGTATGATAAGTCCAATGTCCAATGTCACTATTGTAAAAAATATGGTCATTATGCTAATGAATGTGGAAAGAAGCAGCATGATATGGGAAGTAGAACTAGTGCAAATTTCACTAGTGAAAATATCAGCCAAGATAATTTGTTTTTATCTTGTAATATGGCTGAAGAAAAAAGTGAGGATTTATGGTTTCTAGACTCCGGTTGCAGTAACCATATGACAAGAAACTTAGCAATGTTTTCTATGTTAGATGAGAGTGTGAAGTCACAAGTCACACTAGGAACTGATAGCAAAGTTTCGGTTATGGGAAAAGGAAATGAAAATGTTTTAACAAGGAAAGGTGCAAATAAATCCATAGCAGATGTTTATTATGTTCCAGGAATGAAGTGTAAGCTCTTAAGTATTAGACATCTTGTTCAAACGGGGTAAAATGTATTTTTTGAGGATGATGTTTGTACCATCATGGAAAAACCACCCAACAAACAATGTATTGTTGAAGTGAAGATGACAAGGAATAGGATGTTTCCTCTTAGAATGAGAGCAGATTTGAAGAACGGTGAAGAGAAAGCAGCAGTGGCACAAGAGGCTATCCAAAGCAAACCAAAAGATGAAAATTGGTTGTGGCACTTGAGATTTGGACATCTCAACTTTGGAGGTCTTAATTTGTTGAACAGAAAAGGAATGGTAAGAGGTTTACCATTGATAGAGAAACCGGACAGCCTTTGTGAAGGTTGTATCTTGGGGAAACAACACAGAGAAAGTTTTCCTTCCGGGAAAATCATAAGGGCAAAGGCACCCTTAGAGATTGTCCACCTAGATTTGTGTGGACCGATGCAAACTCCATCGCTTGCTAGGAGCCACTACATGTTAACATTCATAGATGATTTTACAAGAAAAACTTGGGTTTATTTTTTGAAAAATAAAAGTGAAGTGTTTGAAAAATTTTGCAATTTAAAAGCACTTGTGGAAAACCAAAGTGGGCTGCACATCAAAGTCCTAAGGACTGATAGAGGAGGTGAGTATATCTCTAAATATTTTCTATGTTTTTGTAGATAAAATGGTATTCAAAAGCAGTTTACAACTAGATATACTCCGCAGCAAAATGGAGTAGCAGAAAGGAAGAATATAACCATAATGGACATGGTGAGGAGTATGTTAAAGGCAAAGCATTTACCTAATGATTATTGGGCTGAAGCTGTACATTGTGCAACATACATTTTGAATAGGTTCCCTACAAAGGCAGTTATGAACAAAGTGCCGGAAGAGGCATGGAGTGGCACAAAGCAAGGTGTCACACACATGAAGGTGTTTGGATGTGTGGCTTATGCACACATTCTGGATCAGCTAAGGAAGAAGTTGAATAGCAAGGGGGAGAAATGTATTTTCATTGGATACAGTGAGGAATCCAAGGCTTACAGGTTGTACAACCCATCCACCAAGAAGTTTATTGTGAGCAGAGATGTTCAGTTCATTGAAGAGGAAGCTTGGGATGGAAGCATAGAGAAAACAATGAATGTTAAACATTGTTTATCTCATGATGAAAATGATGATGAATTGGCTGAAATACATCCCCAAACAATAGCACCAACACAAGAGCAGCAAAGCACACCCTTGAGGAGAAATGAAGGTGCTTCTCCAAGAACACCACGAGGAGGAAATTCTAGTGCTTCCTCAGGCATTTGTACACCAAATGAAAGAGGTAAGAAATTCAGAAATTTGAATGACATTTATGCACAAGAGGCAGCAAATGAAGGTATCAATTCCTTGTTTGCTTTATATTGTCATGTTGATGACCCTATTCATTTTGAGGATGCTATTAAAGATAGGAAATGGATAGAAGCTATGGATGAGGAGATTAATGCCATAGAAAGAAACAAGACATGGGATTTGGTTGAACTCCCAAAAGGTAAAGATGCCATTGGAGTTAAATGGGTCTACAAGACCAAGAGTAATGCTGAAGGAAAAATAGAGAGACACAAGGCAAGACTTGTTGTCAAGGGATATAAGCAGAAGCATGGGATATATTATGAGGAAACTTTCACACCGGTTTGTAGAATGGAAACCGTGAGAGCAATGATGTCCATAGCAACAAAAAACAAGTGGAAAGTTTACCAAATGGAAGTGAGGTCAGCATTCCTAAATGGAGTGTTATTGGAAGAGGTTTACATTGAAGAACCTCTTGGATATGAAAACAAAGGGCAAGAGCACAAAGTGTGCAAGTTGAAGAAAGCTCTTTATGGGCTGAAGAAAGCACCAAGAGAGTGGTACAGTAGGATAGATTCCTATCTACTGGAAAATGGATTTGAAAAGTGTGAGGGAGAACCCACCCTGTACATCAAATAAAAAGATGGTAAAATGTTGATTGTAGTTTTTTATGTTGATGATTTTATTTTCACAGGTAATGATGATTACCTTATTGAAAATTTTAAAACAATCATGAAAGAAGAATTTGAAATGACTGACATAGGTTTGTTGAGATACTTCTTAGGAATAGAAGTAGAACAAGATGAAAATGGGATTTTTATCTCACAGGAAAAACATGTTAATGAAGTCCTTGAAAGATTTAATATGCAGGAGGGAAAGGAAGCGATCACTCCCACAATGATGGGATTAAAACTCAGCAGAGAGGATAGCAGCAAGGATTTTGATCCTATCTTGTACAAGAGCATAGTTAGCAGCCTCATGTATTTGAATGCAACTAGGCCGGACATAATGCATGCTGTTAGTTTGATTTCCAGATTCATGGACAAGCCAAAGGATGCACATTGGCAGGCAGCAAAGAGAATTCTGAGGTATGTTAAAGATACTAAAAGGTATGGCATTTTATATACTGCTTCAGAAAATTCAGATTTAGTTGGATACACTGACAGTGATTGGGCTAGAAGTATAGATGATCGGAAGAGCACTTCTAGTTATGTTTTTTACATGGGTTCAGGAGCCATTTCATGGGCATCTAAAAAACAGCCCATTGTAGCATTGTCTACAGCAGAGGCAGAATATGTGGCAGCTACAGCAGCAGCTTGTCAAGCAATTTGGATGAGGAGGATGTTAAGAAGTTTGTGGCAAGAGCAGACAAAAGGAACAGTTATTTATTTTGACAATAGCTCAACTATTGCATTATCGAAGAATTATGTGTTTCATAAGAGAACAAAACACATTGACACAAAGTTTCATTACATCAGAGAATTGGTAAACAATGGTGAAATTATTTTGGAACACTGCAGAACTTAGGAGCAGTTTGCAGATATTCTGATCAAGCCATTAGGACAGAAAAGTTTTGAGTTTTTGAGGAAATGTCTGGGTATGACGGATAACCCAACAACTGAAAGTAAGGGGGAGTGTTGAAATATTGCTCTCAATTGCTACATTGTACAGTGGCCGCCTTCCATATTTGTTTGAAGAATTTCTGTCACCAAGCCACTTGCCATTTTGATGATCAATCAATTTTTTGTTTTGGCACCAGTCCTGTACATTGAAAACAGTGGGTCAAAATGAAAAATAGATTTTTCCATTTATACGGAAGACAGAGTTTATTTGTATGCAAGAGGAGTTTTTTTTTTAACACGGGAGTTCGTTTGAAGGACGTGTGGTCCCCACGACCACGTCAACAGTCCGTAGGTGCAGTGGTCCCCGCAGCCGTCCAGTCAGCATACAAGTCAACAGACGCGTGTCAGTTTTTTATTGGTACGAGTTTTTGGTTTGCCCAGTCATGAGGCAGAAAAACGGACCCGAAATGGTTATAGGTTGGATTTAATATGGATTTCGGGTCACACTCAGTCCGCCGTACGCCAAGCACAAATCGGACCCGATAAGACTTTAGGGTGGATTTAAGTGGGATTTTGGGTCTTACTGATGTGTCGGCGATGCCTCTTTGCTTCCAAATCATATACCCAATCCATTTTAATTAAGGTTTGTTGTCCCAGGGTTCAATGTTGTGATCCAAAATTTTGTTTTTAAATTTATGCCGGCCGTTTTTGATTAATGTTTTGTTTTAAATGTCGGCACCAATGGTCATATGTTATAAACGTACCAAGCATATATATTATAACGATACGTTTTATTAAATTTATATATATATAGTTTAGTTTTTGTAAAATGGGTCGTGATGTAATGTTAGTTTATATATAACACACAACAGTATCATATTTTTTTTGTAATCTGATACAAAACGTTTTATTTTTACAGAGACAGAGTGTAGTTTCTTTTATGCACAATAGTGCATTGGTTTTACAGTGAGACAAAGAGTTGGTTCATGCAATGCGTTTTGTAGCAGTCATTTTTGAAATCCCTCTTAGTGAGGAAGAAGTGTAATAGTTTTCTTTTAAGGAATAGAAGTTTGTTTTCAAAGTATTGAAACTCTGTCTCCTGTCAAGAATTTTTAATTTCTCTGTGTTAGAAGAGGAGTATTACTCTCTCCATTGTTTGTTCTGGAATTTTCAGTATTTCAACAGTAACGAGGAATCTGTATTTAGCATACTGGGCTCATACATGCCCGCAGCTATTAGGAAGTAGAATTCCTGCGGCCTCTCCCGAGCAAAGGTAAACAGAGGCAACCCCAAACCTCTAAACCAGCTATGATGCAGAATCAATCAATAATGAATTAGAGCAACTTTGAACTCAAGTAATTACTTTCTCTTCATGGAGACGCATTGTGGATATATACTAGGTGAAATGAATAATAGGCCAAATGATACAGGGTGAGGGTTGGTTAATTACGTGGTGACATTCTTCATCTCTGTTTGATGGATGGCCTGGATAATGTTGAAGTTCAACTTTGCCAGCTCTAAAATATTTTGGTTGTGCACGTTAGGCAACCTGAAATTAGACAAAATGTAGCACCCAGTCAGTTCCATTACTATTTTCAGCGAGGGACGAAAGGGTGTGCAAATTATGCTAAATTTTTTAGGAAGGTACTCTGAGTGGAATTAAATATGGGGTCTAACTTACTGGTAAAGGCTTTTGGCTATGGGTGAAATATTGATTTTTTATTGTTAAATTGTGTTTTTGAATGTTATATAAAAATATAACTTAAATCTTTAAATCCAATAATATTTTTGTTGAATTTTAATTAAATTAAAAAAGAAAACTATACTTAAAAAATCAAAATGTGAAATAATAAGACTTCTTTAACCATAAAACTTATTTTTTTTCAATTCTTTTATATGATATATACATATTTTTATAAAATAATATATAATATATACATAGTTGACATTATTTTATATTGTGTGTATTTACACATTTTATGTAAGAACTACATTGTTTATATTAAAATGACTTTTTATTATTATTAATAAATAGATCATCTTACATATTAGAATATTTTATGAATGATTCACATTAAAGTTCTTTATTATTATGAATATTGTTAAATTCTATATATTAGTTTAAAATTAACACTTGATTTAATTACACATTTATCTATGTTTAAATAGTTTATTTAAATTACGTGTTAAATATTTCTGAAAAATATAAATTTTAAACTTTTTAGTCACATTTTTTTTTACCTCAAATTACTTTACATATTTTTAAAGTTGATATAAAATTATATAGTACCTCATGTAACATACGAAACAAAATAAATAAAGTAAACATATAGATGTAACAGGTGTTTTTTGAAGGCCTATTCCCCTCTTCACAACATTAGCTATTTGGTCCTCAATCTGGTCATTATATTATATCCTCAATCAAGCGAGCCTGAAAACAATATGATTTCGTACATCTGTTGGCGGACCTCTATTGATTTTGCATACGGCCAGTTTATCTACAGTTTATTCCTATCTTCAGACA
The DNA here is from genome assembly GCA_034641835.2 of Pinus albicaulis. Taxonomy (NCBI): domain Eukaryota; kingdom Viridiplantae; phylum Streptophyta; class Pinopsida; order Pinales; family Pinaceae; genus Pinus; species Pinus albicaulis. The sequence continues at coordinate 301,866,532 of CM076582.1, read as the reverse complement.
CTACAGGATCATTTCATAGCTGCACACAGTCCTTAAATGATATTCTCAGAAGAGTATACTTTATCGTTATGGGGATTGGGATCTTTTTTGATCATTGTTAACATCAAGCGAGCGGGATTATAGAAGCTGATGATTTTTGTTGTAACAGCTCGTATACAGATCTCTGCCTGGCCCATATTATATTCTATATTTGTTTTTAGAACATCACAGGCACCTATTTACAAGCGAGCGGGATATATAGCTGTTTGGATAGGCAGCAAGGAAGTACAGTGGCTGATTTGCTATCGATCAAGTATCACAAGCGAGCCTGTTGTGGTGACTGCTCAAGCGAGCCTGCTCCATAAGAATCATGGATGAATACCATTGAACATACTTTTCTGTTTTCTTTCCTGAAGATGCATCTATCTTTTTATTTCTTCATTGTAACGAATTATGATGTATCTGTATTATCTTTGCTGGTCATTTCTATGCATACAGGGATGCTCAGAAGGAATATGATTGGGTCTGTTTTAAAATACCCGTAATTTCTGATCATGTACATCGAATATCTTCTCTTCATAATTCTATTTTAAATGTATTTGGAAATCTGAGTTTTCTCGCCGTTTTGTTTAACAGCTGAGAATAAAATGAAGAACATGTACTGTCATATATATCATTTTAATATATACAACATTTTTTTTCTTCTGAAAAAAAATTAACACCGTGAGATTGAGATTATTAAATTTTTATAACGATCTTAATTAAAACTAAGCATATTCACTTTTGTTTTTTTAATATAATAAATATTGTTTTTTTATTACGGCAGTGCGTGTCAGTATATATAGTGCGCGACACCGGGGTGGAATTGTAAAGGCTGATACATCGTACAGCTGCTATGTTATGTTTTTGATAGGAGACGAAATCAATTGGAATATTTTCCATACACAGTGATCAAAGAAATTTTTTACATAAACCAATAGTTGACAAATTTAGATAAGTATCAAAATATTTTTGTTTTGTGTTTGGTAATGCGAGCTGAACAAGAATTTTTGGGGAGTAATTTTAAAAGTCAGTTGTCACGGTTACAACCTATATAACTATTTTATTTATGTCATTATTACAACCCATATAACTATACATGTAAGTATTTTTTAAATGTCATCAAGGACTATTCCATGTAACTATGCATGCAATTATTTTTTAAATGTCATAAAGGACTATTTCAATAAGTTTTTATAAACTTGAATCCATACAACTAAGAAGCAAATCGTTCATAAAATCTTTAAGATCATTTGAATATTATCAAATCTAGAAAATCAATATATTTTTATTTTTTTAAAATAAATATTCTAAAAATCTTATTTCTAAATAAATTACATTTGTAACCCAATAAATAAAAATACAACTTAAAAAAAAATATTTTACCCAAAATCATACCACACCGTATATATAACTACTTACTCTCTCTCACATATATATACATATATACGCAAGTTAATTGAGATGATTTACATTATCTTTTCATCGTACAAAAATCACATATCATTCTCCAAGTAAATTCACCCAGTGCAAGGTCAGGAATTGCATATTCCCCATCTGGAGGGTCTTTCTCATCGAGTCGCTATAAAGCCACTTTCTCATAGCATCGCTATACAGCCACAAGAAAAAGTTGCATCGAATTCAAATACAAACAAAATTTTAGCATCCTATGTTTAGCATATTTTTTGGTTGACGTGTTATATTTTTGTGGTGTGTTTAATACTAATAAACACATCGTACAGGCTTGCTTTTCATCGGCATCATAGAACTGTAACTTTCCAAAATATAATTGAAACCCAGTACAAAAGGCAACCTCCTCTAGTTTGTGCACTGTCTTAGTGACCCACATTTCTTTCCTTCAACAGTGAAGGTCATATGCATTGGGAAGGATATCTCCCTCTCACAGAAACTGTCATAACTATCCTGCCAGCGAACTTTTCACTATGACTCTCATACCAACCATGGTTGATGAATCTTTCAATGAAGAGAGAAAACAAGTGATGTTCAATGGTCCACAAGATTTTACTTAAGAAGGGTAATTGGTAGTTGTCTCCGAAGGCAAAGTCAGTCTCATGGCCTCTCATACATGGGAGCACTGCCTCATAGACTTACTACTAGAAATTTTTTGAATATAGTTATCTAACAAGCACGTAATAACCTTCATGCTTGAGATAGGATAGAAAGAGGTGATCTATCTCGCAATCCTAAAGGGACCCTATAAGGCCATCTTATAAAAGTCAACAAATTGCATCCCCCTATAGAAAATAGTGATCAATCTCAACACAAAATTGATGGTAATACACCCTCAATAGGACAAGCACATATACTAAGGCCATTCATTGAGATCAATCAAATACACTATAGTTTGGAGTTTTAGAAGACTAGACCTAGAGATATAACTAGACATGACAAGCATTCAATGCTTCATGAGATAAGAACTCACACAAATTAAAGGAAAAGAATTACCCATCTTAGAAACAAAATATGGAGAGAACTATGTCTTATAGTGACCTCTAGAAGATTATCATGGCAGAATCACCAAAACCAAAGACAACGAGAAGTGATTACAAGAAGTACAAGAGTGTCCTCATGCTCAAAACTGTGGTTGAAGACAATAATTTTCCACATATAAGAGCCACAAACTGAGGCATTGAATGATAGTGTGAATTAAGAAGTATGTATGAAACGCCAAATGAACTTTTTTGTCACCAAGAAAAAAGTCATTAAAATTAAAAATGTCTCAAACAAATTTAGTGCCACAACATGTTCAAAAGATCAAAACACTTCAACATGAATGATTGCCAATTAATACAACTATTAAATATCAAGAATCTGTTACAATAATAATTGAAGATAAAGAATTCATAACAAATTTAATGGAAGATAAAGAATTTGTAACAATTTTATTAAAGTCTTCCAAGCATGTATCAAAATTTTCAACCTTGTTATGTACCCCTTTCAAAATTGTTGTACTATCATTTGAAGAACCATATGATTGCTCCTACAAGAAGAACAAAGATTGAAGAAGGTTAAAGGTGAAGGACCTAATAGAGAGTTCACCGAAGAATAAATAATTCATTGCAAGGCAAGAGGTATGGGTAGTACAATAACTGGACATAGAAATTCAAGAGTAATGCACAAGATTCTGAAGGTCATTCTCAAACCAACAAGCCTAAATATTGTAACTATTATTGAAAGAATAATCACATAGAACAATAGTATTTTCTAAATAAATACATGAAGCGGAGAGGAATAGAGCTAGAGGTAGAAGTAAAGGTAGAGGTGATAGGCATAGAAGCAATTTTGCAAAATGTAGTCAAAACTGTAAACAAGAATGACACTAAAATAGACTATCTTCTCATGCTTGCACAAAAATAAGTAGCAACACTTAGTGTGTCTACACTGTGAAATAGACTATTTTCTCGTGGTTGCACACAAATGAGTGGCAGCACTAGATGTGTTCGGTATCCCATTTCAGACGTACAAAATAAAGCATCAAGGAAAAGGAATTTTTTCAAAACTTGATGAATGTTAAAATAAAGTGAGACTAGGTGATAAAAAAATACATACCAATGAGAGTTTTAGGTCATGCAGTTAAAATCATGACCTAACCTGGTCATGCAATTAAAAGCATGGCATTCTTTGTAAACCTAGTCTAAAGGAAAATTTGTTTTTTGTCGACAAGGTTGCAGATAAGGAGTTCATTTTTATTTTGACAAGAAACAAGATTTGATCAAACACAAGAATGATAAGAATATGGAAAGAAGTGTACACCACAACTATATGTACAAATTTGAAGAGTTTCAAGAAAGTAACGAGCATTTTTTACATGTTCCAGTACAAAAAATAAGATTTGGCATGAGAGATATGGTCATTTGAATTGCTTTGATCGTGATGATCAGTATGCCATAAAAAGAAGAAAGTATTAGCTTTTGTGAGGTAGATTTGGTAGGAAAGCAACATCAGCTTAAGTTTGAAGAGAACAGAGCAAGAGCAACACATGTCGTTAAATTGATTCATAGTGATGTTGATAAACCTATGGAAAACTTGATCACTTGGTGGTGCAAAAGAGTGTTATAAAACCGGTTGACCAAATCAAACTAGCCAATTTGAATTGGTTTTTGGTCAAAACCAACTCAATTCAATAGCATCTATCTTGAGTCAGCCATTAACTCACCATGAAAGGCAAATCATAGTAGGCACTCACAAAGTTATAACTCCCAGAAAAGTTACTGCATCACCTTTGCGTCTTCACACTCAATGCTCTTCAACCTCCTTGAATTTAGTTAGCCTCTTCTATTTTTCATTCCTTCTGGTGGCTGATAACCAAATTTTAGTAGCATCTTAGATCAAGTTTCCTGCACTTTTCCTTCACTCTATAAAAGAGGCAAAATACCTCAATCATTTTACCAATTGCAAAAATACCATTCATGACAATATTATAATTTGTAGTATTTAAATAAAAGGCCTTTTGCAAAAATAAATAAACCAGTCTCTGGGCCTTAGAATAATTTTTCTTTGGAATTTATACATGTTGGGAAGATAACCTTTTTCATACAATAACTCAATGTGTTCAAAATCTTAATCAGTCAGGCCCTGGAAAAGAAGTGCATTTAGAACCTTGCTGGAATCATCAATGTCTTGTCTCACATCCTAAAAATAGTCTCGATCAACATCTGGGAAATAGGGTCCGTGGGCACATGTATACATTCCAACATCCTATACAAAATGTTCCTTGCATACTGGCTGGTTTTCATTCAGTAAGAAGCTTTTCCTAAGGGTAACTATCACTATCGAGGCAACAATTCTAGGATTCCTCCGCAACATTATCATAAGGAGTGCAAAACCTACCTCGGCCGTAAATTTCTTGCACTGAACAAGAATCAATGTCTTGAACGTTGAAGGATCCTAAATTCTCTACTTAATTAACTTCCCACAAATCTTCTCTGCTTTTTTCGTTTTCCTATGTCAATAAAGATATGCAAATAGAGAACTATAAGTGGTAACTAAACGGTACACAATTTTCTGCCTTGAGCAAAAAGCCCTTCTACAACAGATCATATAAGATCTCCATTCCTTATCAAACTCTCCTCTGCTATAAATCATCCTAATCAGAACAATGTAAGTTATAGAATTGCTGCAAACAACTAAGCATCCATCAATTAATTACAGGTAAAGGTATCCACCTTAAAGTTACCCTGAATAACCTTATGTGTTTATTAAAACTTATTCACATTAAAAATATCTTGAGTGATGGTATTACACAAACTCATTTGGGCTCACACCATAGCCAACCATCTCATTTAGAGGCCTCAACACTTTTCCAAAGTGATCCTTGTCACAAAAATCCTGAATCATCGTAGCATAAGCCACAACATTGGGCACAACACCAGGGCTCATCTTACTTGTTCCTATTCCACAACTTATATACATCTTGCTACCATTTCTACAGAGCACATCAAACAAATTATTGTATATAAAAATATCCAAGTTGCATTTCCTATTCCTCATATCCTAAAAGAACCCCAAAGCTACATCCACCTTGGTAGATAGGCAACACTCTTATGAAAATATTGTAAGTACAAAAGTGAGGAAAAATCCCCTTGCTCACTATACATATGTGTAGATGCCTTGGTTCTAATGAAGGATTTATTTATGGAGAATATCGATGTGTCTTATGTGCTTTGAAGCAAGAATATCTATGAATAATATCTTTCAATATCGCATCATTAGAATCAATAGCTAATGTGCTTTCAAAAAATCATTTCCTAGGTAGTTATACTAGTAATAACTAACAACCTCTAGATTTTGTGAGGTGAATACAAAAAGGGCAAAGAAATGAAAATAAATTAATAATAAATAATGGATTAAGACATAATCCATACCCTTGATGGGTATAGATTAAGACTCTAGTTGGCCTTGAAGCCACCTTGACCCAACAGAAACTAAAAGATACAAGCTCAATTTTGATGGAGCCACAAGTGGAAATCCAGGTGAAGGACAAAGCAGTAGAGTAATCAGGAACAAAAAAGGAGAAATCAAGTTCGCATATTTTAGATATATTTTCAAAAGCTCAGATAACCAAACAGAGGTTGTGACCCTAGCCAAGGGGGGTTTATGTCGTGCACAGCCCAGAATTACCATGCCAGTAGAAACCAAAGGGACTCAAACCTCTTAACTGATATCCTGAAAAATAAGGCAACAAGTTTGTATTGGTTGTGAATTGAATGGATCAAAAAGATCTTGGAAGAATGATATCTTGGCTTCAACCATGCCAGAAGATCAGCTAACAAAATAGTAAATGAAGCAGTTGCTGCAAAATTATGTTCTCATCCAAATCAAACCACAGAGTCAAAAATTCAAAGGGATGGGAGAATAGGTCAAATCAATTTATCAACCCCATCACCATAAAAAATAAACTGACATGAACCTTGACGAAGTCACCTAGATTGAGGAAATCTAGCAAAAGGCATGGAGGAAACTTCCCTTTATCAAATTCCTCACTCTCATCTGAAGGAGATGCATAGGAGTATGCGCTTGATAAGTGCCATGGGGAGCAGCCCCCTTTTTGCTCGGAGGGGGAGAAAACAGAAGATGTCTGCCCCTAGCTTGGAACAACTCCAAGAGGAAATAAGACCTTTGTGGCAGAATGTAGGATCATGCCTACAAGTTGTGGAGAAATCAATTAAAACTAGTAGAATAAATATTTGAAAAAAATGGCCACACTATAACCATCATAAAGACAATGATGAAGGATTTCGAAATGCATGATGAGGACAGCCTTATTAAGAAAATGCAAATAGTGTCCGATGTAGTGGTTGAGCAACAAAATTTGGGCGTCTATTTCGATGCCTTGAGAGACTAAATATCTAAGCTATGGGGAGTGAAACTTTATCATCTTTTCAAATTCAAGAAGGTGGATTTCTTTCTTTGGCATCTATCCTCAATTTTCTGAATCATTTATTTTTTATTAACATAATGATCTTCCATGTCTTGTTTCGTTTCTGATAGGAGGGGAAAAAGAGGTCACCTCCAAGGTTGGATTGGCTGACTTCAAGAGGCTTCCGTAGGTTAAAGAATCTCCTGTCGGAGGGAGAAAAAAATGATTGGGTTTTGCATATTAAACCTCTCCATCATTTTTCAACCGTTCGAACAAGAAATCCATTCTAGGATCTCCTATATATCTCAAATATTGAATCTAAAATTTTACTTTATGCTTTTTAGAAAGATGTCATTTCTCGTCGTTCTGAAGATTATCCTTTAGATGCATGCCAGACCGCCATTAAGAGTGTCTTGAAGGATATAGAAGAGACAGAGTGGGCTGTTGTAGGTCTTCTTGGAGTGATTGGAAACTACTCCTTCCAAACGAATTGAGTGCTTGTTTGTTGTAGACGAGATTTTTAGATTGGCCTAATATTCTAACCAGTTTAATCAAAAGGCTGAGTTGTGGGGGCGGATCAATTGTGGAGAAATAGCAGTTATATTGAATTACTCCACTGTAGGAATCAAAATTCCTGTAGAGACTATGAGCCTCTAGTTAAAATGGCCAGTTTTCAGTTTTCAGTAGAGACTATGAGTCTCTGGTTAAAATGGCCAGTTCTCTATTTTTTAAAGAGAAAATGGTTATAGTGTGGCCATTTGGTTAAATTAGTTTTCAGTAGAGACTATGAGTCTCTAGTTAAAATGGCCGGTTCTCTGTTTTGTAAAGATTTGCGAGTATTTTGGAATTTCAGAATTTTGTAAATGAAGAGCTATGACAAGTAGAGCCAACCTGTATAAATAAGATTTCGATTACATGAATGTCAATGGTATAGGGTTCTCTCACGAGGGAATCTAAAAATTATGAGAAACTTCTATGAATCTATAAAAAACTATATGTATTAGTTTGCAACAGAGGCTTCAGAAAAATACAGTTATTCTTATACAACATTGGAGGAAAAAATCAAATCTGAATAAATAATAAACACATCCATCAAAACAAAAAAGAGGCCTGATCCAAACGAAGGAATTGTCCACATCCTAAAAATTTTAGGGTCAAATACAGGAAAGGAAATTTTCAGACATCATCATGCTGAGGTTTACTTCACTTAATGTCGTAAACACCGGCAGGAAGAGCATTAGGATGTGTATGGAGACTTACTGGGTATGAGAGATAGGAGAGCTGAGAAGTGTAAATGCGCAATCTCTGCCTATTTGGGGATGACCCATGTGATTTTTCAAAGCCTGCTCATTATTTTCATCCTTTCGAGCTGCTTCCAACATCTTTACAACTCTAACTAAGAGAGCTCAAACAACTGTATCTAGAATGGTTGCTGCACAAAACTGTATCCAGAATTCTTGCAATGCGCATTGCTCTTTCCCCAAGAAAACCCAAATGCTCAAGCAGCTTCTGCCAAGAAACCCCAAATGCTCAAAAAGAAATGAAATAAAGGTCATTCACGCCACTTTTTATTTTCAAACCCTTTACATATTTTGTTATTTTTTTCTATTTATTTAATGAGCCCTAAGTTTGGGTATGAATTTCGTGTGAAGATTCACGTACAACCTTTTTCTTCGATTTACGTATGGATTCATTTTTATTTTCGTTTTAAAACTCGTTAATATAAAATCAAGGAAAACTATAATTTAAAAGCTTTTAAATTAGTGTGTATATATATATATATATATATATATATATATATATATATATATATATTAATTTATTTATGATATTTTTTTTTATCTGTTTTATTAAAAAATTTAAATGTTGTTATAGGCAATTATAGAGAATTATAGATGAGATGCTTAATTTAATTTTAATATATTGCAATTTTATACTTATGAAAATGTTATTTTTAAACCATCGTTCATTTTCTCTTTTACCCATGACTTTTTCTCTTCTTGATTCATCCCTTTTAGAGAAAGATCTAAGAGGGAAGGGAGTGTGAATTCTTCTTGCATCCCTCTCTTTTAAGGCGATAGCCTTCAAGGTCCTTACTTCTTCTCTTCAACCTTTCTCTATGCTTAAATCCATTACGTTATGTTTTGTTGAGAAAACTCATGATAACCCTGTGGTGAATCACCCAGTGCAATTTCTATCTTAAAGCGTTGGCTTTGGTGGAACATGATTTAGAAGGGAAATTTATTGGACCATGGCCAATTCTAATATCAACAGACTTCTGGAGAGTGAAGAATTGGAAGGTTGTGGTTCAAGTTCATCTCTTTCATTATTTTTGTGGTTGAGGACTCTATGCCTTCTTGTTTGGGGAAAAAAATGTGAGAGATTTGATTTTTCACAATAGACCCTATTCTATGGGGTTGGGAAACACACACATAACTCAATGGACTTTAGAATTTTACCTAGAAGTGAATGTGCCCTTAGTTGTCCAAGTCTAGGTTCGTCTTCCTCAACTACTCAATAAATTTAATCTAAATCAAAAGACATAATTCTACTCTATTACTCTACAGAAATTAATTCACAATATAGAACAACATTTGCAAACATGCATCAATCACATACACAAGTACACAGATTTATCTAGGGGAAACCAAATTGTAAAAACCCCTTAATCTTGCTTGCATTAATCAAATGAATAGAGAATCTATTACAATTTCTAGCTTGCTCTTAGCTCAACTTGAAAAAGAATAATTGTTCTCTCTGTTCAATGAGAAGTTATGACCTAGACTTAATCAATTTATGCCTCCACCTAAGCTCCTATTTCCTTGCACAAATCCTAAGGAAATTGGCCCCTATTTTTTAGGAATTTCCTCCAAATTGATTGTGTAATTCTCAAGGATTGATCTCTGATTGCATGCAACACCTGTACACTGATGTTACATTGGCTAGTCTACAACTGATGTTAAATTGACTAGTCTACAATTGATGTTACATTGGCTTGGAATCTCCACCACACTTGAGCAATTCGAATTCCTTGCATGCATGATCTATCTTTGGTTGATTGATCAGTTAACTTGATGATCCTTAACTGAGTTAGTAGTTAAGGATTTTAGGGGTTAAGTCTCGTTAGGAGTTAATGGGGTTAGGGTTTTAGGGTTTTAGGGGGGTAAATGGGTTAGGGGTTGGGAATTAGGGTTTAAGGGGTTAGGGGTTAAGGGTTAGATGTTTAGAGTTTTACGGGGTTAAATGGGTTAGGGATTTAGAGGTTTAGGATATTTAACAGTTAATAATTTAGCGGTTAGGGGTTAAGGGGTTAAGGAGTTAGAGGTTTAGGGTTTACAGGGTTAAATGGGTTAGGGTTTTAGGGGTTTAGGGGGTTAAATGGGTTAGGGTCAGGAATTAAGGTTTAAGGGGTTAAGGGTTAAGGGTTTAGAGGTTTAGGGTTTAGGGGGTTAAATGGGTTAGGGGTTTAGGGGGTTAAATGGGTTAGGGGTGAAGGGGTTAGGGGTTAGGGGTTAAGGGTTTAGAGGTTTAGGGTTTAGGGTTTAAATAGGTTAGGGTTTAGAGGTTTAGGGTTTAGGGGGTTAAATGGGTTATGGGTTTAGTGGTATAGGGGGTTAAATGGGTTAGAGGTTGGGAATTAGGGTTTAATGGGTTAGGGTTAAGGGCTTAAGGGGTTAAATGGGTTAGGGGTTTAGAGGTTTAGGGGCTTAAATGGGTTAGGGGTTAAAGTTTTAGGGGTTAGGGGTTAAGGGTTTAGAGGTTTAGGGTTTAGGGTTAAATGTGTTAGGGTTTATAGGTTTAGGGGGTTAAATGGGTTAGGGGTTGGGAATTAATGTTTAAGGGGTTAGGGGTTAAGGGTTTAAAGGTTTAGGGTTTAGGGGGTTAAATGGGTTACGGGTTTAGGGGTATATGGGGTTAAATGGGTTACGAGTTGGGAATTAGGGTTTAAGGGGTTAGAGGTTTAGGGGGTTAAATGGGTTAGGGGTTTGGAATTAGGTCTTAACGGGTAAGAGGTTTAGGGTTTAGGGGGTTAAATCAGTTAGGGCCTATTTAGAGGTTTAGGGGGTTAGGGGATTTAGTAGTTAAGGATTTTAAAGGGTTAGGGGTTAGTGGGGTTCGGGTTTAGGGGGTTAAATGGGTTAGCTTTTTTGGGGTTTAGGGCGTTGAATTTGTTAGGTGTTGGGAATTAGGGTTTAAGGGGTTAGGGGTTAAGGGTTTAGAAGTTTAGGGTTTAGGGGGTTAATTGGGTTAGGGGTTTAGAGGTTCAGGGGGTTAGCGGATTTAGCAGTTAAGGATTTTATGGGTTAGGGGTTAATGGGGTTAGGGTTTAGGGGGTTAAATGGGTTAGGGGTTTAGGGGTTAAATGGGTTAGGGGTTGTGAATTATGGTTTAAGGGGTTAGAGGTTTAGGGTTTAGGGGGTTAAATGGGTTATGGGTTTAGAGGTTTCCCTGTCATATCCATATTTTTTTAATTTCACGATTAATTAGGCATTTTTAATGTCTCACTACTTTGTTAATTAGGATTAAGTAAGAATGAAACTAAAGGATCAACTAAATATCTATTTATAATATTGGGTTTATGAGTCATCTTTGAGTCTAGAAACCCATATTCTATATCGTTAAGGCATGAGGAGTCTGTCCATGTCAAATTTTAGTTTATACAGTATCAATTTGAAAAAGAAAAAAAAATCAACGTTGGCCCCATTCACAGGTCACTCTTGGCTTATTAAGATAATGGTGCAGGGTAATATCATGTGATAAGTGACCTAAAATATAGTTGGGACCTAAAATGTTCTATCTAAATTCTCTTGAATTCAATTATATACATAATTTAAACTAAGAAGTGCAAAGAAGTTGTAATAAGCAGTCATATTATACAAGATTGGTTGTTGTAACTTCCAAGTATTTTTAAATATGTTTTTTCCTTTTTTATTTTTGGTACAGATGAAGGCTTATAGCCCAATGAGTTATCGATTCCCGTGCTTTTTTATTGAACCATTTTATTTTTAGAAGATTGGGTCATATGATAGAAAATGTTGGAAGTATAACTTTGGACCTAGCCAAAGGGACTGAGACTCTGATGTTTTCATGTTCATCTTGGGAACTTCTAAGTTTTCTGAAATATTTTATTTCCCTTTTGAGGTTTGGTATGACAAAGGCTTATATCCCAAATATTTATCAGTTCTCATTCTTTTCTATTGAACCATTTTAGTTTTGGAAGATTCTTTCATATGATAGAAGAGGCTAGAAGTATAACTTTGGACCTAGCGAAAGGGTTTGATGTTGTCACATCTATGTTTTAATTTTTTGACAAAAATAATTTCATAGATCCAAAGGACCACAACGAAGTTAACCCTGAAAAATACCATGGCCCTTTAGCTTTTAATAATGTGGAATTTACTTATCCATCTCATTTAAATACCATTATTTTGAGAAATTTCAACCATAGAATTAATGCAGGGAGTAGTGCCACACTAATTGGAAAGAGAAGGTGTGGTAATTCCACCATCGTCAAATTCACAGAGAGATTCTATGATCTAGTGAAAGGGATAGTACTCACATATGGCAAAGATTTAAGGAGCTTCATTTTCCAGTATCTGAGACAAAACATAGCTCTTGTAGGGAAGGAGAAAACTCTTTTTGTTAGGAGCATCTAGGAGAACATTGTGTATGGTAAATGTAAGGCAACTGATGTGGAGATGATAGAGGCTTCCAATGCCCATGAATTTATTTTGTAATTTCACTAAAACAAATATTTAACTACAATTAATCAGTAATCTTGTGAATTGAATGTTATTAATGAATGGTGTGCATTGTGAATATATACTACAAATTTTTAAAGGATGGATATTAATTGAACACATGGAAAAGGAACTTGGTCAAATTTCATTCCACGTGGATGGGACAAGTAATAGAGGCAAGAATGTGAAATTAAGTGGAGACTGAAGGTCATGAATCAAATATTTGTACAAAATTTTAATTTTTAAAAGAGAAGGAAGAAAATAAATAATTTTTTAAAGGCCAATTCCATGAGAGAATTAAGGAACTTTGTGATGCCTCGGTTAGATTAGAGTGCACAAAAATGATAAAATGTAGTAGGTGGAATTTGAGAACGAATTGCTTAAGGCAGGATATATAAGTGATATAAGATTGTTTAGTTTCACAAGGAAGAAAGGCTTCTCAAAATGCACTGTAATGTGGGCTTAATGAGATGGAAGCTATCAATTACAATATTCAAGAAGTAGGGAAACTTGAAACTCAATATCTTGGCATAGAATTAAAAGGGAAATTGTAGCTAGTAGTTTTTGATGATGATGGATTGGGAACTAGGGGTGGGCAGGTAAAAAAACGCCAAGCATCACACTTAAGAGGCATAGATATTAACAACTCAATCAAAATGAAATCACTAACTCTAGACACACACCATAACATCATCAACCTCTTGCTTTGACCAAGCTATTCAATAGTACATTCCTAGAAAAAAATTCTAATCACTAGAGGTTCATTGGTCCTCTAGAAAATATTTAACTCAACCATCATTCATGTATGGTCGCTTGATGAATCCAATGAGAAAAATCACTGGAATTACAACAACAGCCATTATTTATATTGGCAGAGAGATTTACTCGCAACAAAAACAAAATACATTAGTCACAGGGGGGGTTGAACCTATTTTACTAGTTTGACAAAGGAAACATCTGTAAAAAATCACGACAATGACGTCAAACAAGAAGAAGAAATGAGTTTTTAAAAGTTAAATGTTGATGCATTTCAAAGTTGCACTAGTGCTGGAAAGAACACTTGAACAACTTAAGTAGAGCCACAAAGCTTGGGCCAATTTCATCTTCATAAGTCACAATTAACAGTGCTTCATGATAATGAATATAAAACATGAATAAACAACAATAACAGTCCCTTCATAAGAGAATCTATGCTTAAGTGTATTTGCAAGAATGAATGAGCAAAGAGAGAGAATTCCCCAACCATAAGTGATAAAATAACAAAGAGAAAAGAGAATGAGAATATGCTTATGGACTTGTGTGGAATATGGACATGTGGAAGCATTAAATAGCATGAGCTAGACTGTTACATACCTCAAATTGACATATAATTTTTCAATACATAGCGTGATACTGGCAGAATAAAGGCTAAACATAACATAGTATGCATTGAAATAATAACATAATCTATTAGTCCACTATAGTTACATAATCTCATAATCAAAATTGGAAGGGCAACTAATGTTAGAGATGAAGTTGCAAGAGCAAACTTGAGGTATAGGCTCTATAGTCAGAGTAGCTACAAAAAGGTAATAACAATAGAGATTTTATGTATGTGGATGCCAAAACAAATAAATTTTCTCTACTTGTTAGCTTAAGCTTTGGACCTGTAAGGCAGAGTAGATGTCAGGGAACCTAGCCTACGGGCTATAGCAGTTACAAGTTACAAGTGTAGATGCTTGAGAGTCTTAAGTAATGAATGTGAGTACATTTCAATCCATTTCCATTGATTTCAAAGGGCAAGGTAATAAATAGTACATGAGAAATAAGGAGAAATACCAAAGGGGGAGGACCAAATCAACGACTAAGAAATGTTTATGTTGCCATCAATGTCGGGGGGGGGGGGTTGTTAGTGATGTTGATATTGATGTCTCAAGAGTTTTTATTTTGTGATGTATTGGGATTGATGAGGAAGTCCATTATTTTTCATGTGTATGGTATATGTCAATTATTTTCATATTTATAGATATTTTTAAGGTAGTGGAGAGTTTCTAAGCATTAATATTTTTCACCACTTTGGATACTCGAATTGCAATGGCAAGACGATATTTGGCAGGTCTTCCTTGTTGGGGTGTCTTCTTATCCCAACGATTCCTCCTCCAAACATAGATGGGTTGCGAGTATATATTTGTGATTGTGGTATGAAACCCCTAGAGGATCAAGTGATCCAAACAGATCCAACCAACATTTAATTAGGTCACTCACTCTTAACAAGGAAAATGTGTAATCTAAACCAAGGAACAACAAAAGGAAGAGTGTAGATGAAAATGAAAAAGAAAAAGGTTTGCAGAAATACTAATAGACGATAAGTTGCCAAAAAAAAATATCCAATAATGCCACAGTTAGTTCACAGAAAGATGGAAGTTCAAACTGTTTGCTAAAAAGTGAACTTTTATGCATATCAAGCTCCTGTAGACCATTTTTCTTCTCTTTATGTGAGTAGTTTTTTTTTTATTACGTGGAAGCACATCACAATTAATCTCACTATATTAAACTACTTCCTCTAGAACTTCCTAAAGGCTATCCTATTGAACTTGTATCAAATAGGTTATGATTTTGTCACTACATAAAACAACAAAAAAATCAGCCAAATTTAATCTTAGACTTTCCCTCCTAATCTAAAAATATTAAGAAATATCATTCCTCATAGTATTGCAGCCTAGCCAATTAATTTCTAGAGAAAGCGTTTCTAAAATATAAATTACATTAAAATTTTCCTAAAAACTACTTCCTTCATAGACAATAGAAGACAAAACTGTACACTTAAAAAATTACATTGTTACATTGGATTTGGAGATCCACGAATATTTATAGAATTTAATTTACATTCATAAATTAAGCCCATATTATTTAAAAATGAGAGACAACAATTAGGACAACAATTTGAAAGTACCAAGTAATTAGTGTATTGCTAGTGTAGCTTTGTAAGACTATATATATTGAAGTGCATTGTTCACAGGCATGTGTATCCAAAGTTAGTTCTTATATAAGTATTATAGGATTTTTTCTTTCATAATTTGAACTTTTCCTAATATATGAAAGGGTTATTTTACAATCTTTACATTCCCATGACTAATATATGAATGTAATGCTAGTTTGAACACCACATGCATATCATACATGGAATATAATGTGAGATCTTATACTCAAACTTTATTGCAGAAAAGACACAATAAAAAATGAATTGAAGAATGCAATACGTCAATTCTTACTTGAATTCCACATCCAAAGGCATTTAATTGTGTTACGGTCCTCCTGTATTAATAATTGATCCTGCATCTGACAAAGGAAGCTTTGAAAGCTCATTGAACCTTACAATGTTTTAGAAGGCATTGGGTAAGATATTATCATAACCAACATGCTCTAAGATGTGTTCTTCCAAATTAGCATCTAAAGTTTGAAGGGCATAAAAGGGATGGATAACAAAGAAAAATGATTCTCTATCTTAATTCCACCAATCTTGGAAAAAAAATATAATGCTAAAATGGTTTATAAGGGCTTAGTTTCATGAGATCCATTACAACGATGAACTAGTTGTTGGGACTCATGTTCACTACACTTTTGTAACTCACTGTGGCCAAACAATGCTAGATGATAATACCAACAGACTGAGTAATGCCATCTATGTTTAGAGAGAGGGCTTATTTCGTTGTTGTGTCAGTGGAATCCATGAAATAACTTCCACTCTCTGTGGATTTCGACCAATAGGGAAACTATGTCACTAAGTGCTTACACTAATATATAGAAGCGGCCAATAAGATTCAAGAGAAGACATCACATCCTAAAACAACATGTAAAAACTGATTCGCCCACCTCCTATAATGAACTCATTGTTCCATAGTTTTGTCACCAATGAAAGTGAAGCCAAATGTGATGCATAAAATAGATTTAGGCTTTCACGGATGCATATTTTTATACAACATGCATATCATGGCTAAAGAAGCAATACCCCCTCAAATGGAATGACCCATAAACACCACAATTTTCCACGTTTCATATTTTAGGCGGGCCTACAATAATAATGAAAATATGAAATGAGGAGTATGATAGCTCTTAAGTAAGGATCTATGTGTATTTATGTGCAACTACACAATGTGCACTAATTACACGGTGTAGTGAGTGCATAGACAATTAGCACAACTTAATGAAAATAAGGATTTGATATGAACCTAAGTCTAAAGATCGAACACACTCTCAACTTCAAACTTCACGCACTTCATAAAATGGCCAAGCTAGAAGTGTAGCCTTGCATATCAAATCATTTAAGTGTTTTTAATAAAACTAAAGTTTGTCTTTGTATTTTGATCTTCATTGCATATTTTGGAATATTTCAGAAATTTGATGGATAGTTCTTGTCCACCAGACTTCTTGAATATGCAATCTAGTTTAGCTCAAGTTGCATGGGAAGGTTTGCATATCAAAAATTTGCAAAGGTATTGAGAAAAAATAAAATTTTTGTTTGTGTGCATGGTTTTGTGGAAAACTAAAACCAAAGTTTGTGTGCCACTTTTTATTGTGTTTGTGTGTATTTCTTATTGGTCTCTACAAGGTTGAGTTCATTATATACCTTCACAAGAATACTCTGGTACAAGGACATGTTGTCTAACCTTTGCACTTGTGTTATTTAGTCTCCACTTGTTGTACCACAAAGTATGGTTTGACTCTTTGGCTTAAAAAATTCACAAATCCACAACAAAAAATCCATTCAACATCACATTGGCATCATCACTAGTCGACTCCTTCTCTTGGAAGATATAAAGTATTCCATCAACGATTAATTTCTCCAGATGAGCATCATCAATATATGAATCTCCCATGTTCAAAACTACCTTTTCAATTGTTCACTTCCATCTTTTAGATCTTTGACGGTGCTTCCCACAATATCAACAACTCCCACTTTGTTAGCTAGAGACTCAACCCAATCCTAAAAAGAAGAAATGCAACACAACCCAAACCTAAAAAGTAGATAACAGTTTGACCTGCTTAGTGTTCAAGTTTCAGACAAGGAACTCACCACTTGTGCCAATACTATCAACAAAGGAAATTTAGACCTAGTGTAAATACCAATTCAATCAAGAGAAATAAAATGTTACACGTGAGAAAATCAAATTTACATGACCTATTAATTTAGTATTATTATTGATAAGAGATAAAAGGTAGCATTGATTTTCCCATACTTGAGCCCTACCATCTATGGAGACCAATGAATGTTAGGATATCACCCCATGTCCATGTCCATTGGTATTTATGGGAAAACTAGAATGATTGAGGATCCCTTATTCATGAAGATCCAAAATGTGACAGATCCCTCTATGAATAACTATTAAATTCCATATCTATATTTCCATATTTAACCAGTGTAAAGACAACCTGATTATTTTAGAACATGTGAAGACCAACCTGCCAATGATTTGATGGTGAGGGAGAAATTACTTTCAAAGTGTCTGAAGAATATGCTTAGTTGGAGGCTATATCCAAAACTTCAACAAGGGAACACAATGTACATCGAGAAGAGTGAAAAATAGTTGTTGTAATTTAAGGAACATAACGTTAAGTTGGAGCTCAGCTTCAAATTTTGCAGACTAACCAAACTTGTATGAAATTCCCTATCTCCTATTTATAGGAAACAAATATTATGTAGCTTTTGTACATGATGGTATAATACAACATGCATAATGTGACAAGTGTTGGGGAAAATGAACATCTTGAACAAACCTTTAGGCATATTTTGTTTGTGACAAAAAACAAGATGTTGAGATAGACTTAGCTTAGCTTCAAATTTTTCAAGCTAAACAAAATTGTATAAACTTCCCAATTTCATATTAGAGGAAGCATATATACTATAGCTTTTGTACATGATGATATCAGACCTCGTGTAGAGTCACAGTTGCTGGGGAAAATGAATGTCTTGAACAATCCCATAGACATATTTTATCACAACAAATAAGATGCTTAGATAGACTTTAAAAACTAAGGTTATGAGATTTTTAGCTAGGACTCAGTTGTTTAGAGGAATTGGCTATGGGTCAGCGATAGACGGGTTGTATCTAATCGTATCAACAGAGATCGAATGGACAAAAGAGGAATTGATGTCCGAGAAATATTTCTAGGAAAAGTTGTCACATACTTCAGAGATGACTACCCCACCAAAACGAAGAGCCCAACAAATCGTTGTCTTTATATAAGATAACGTGAATGGTAAGTGAAATAACAACCTCGGTATAGGTGCAAGACAATAGTAGCCTGCAAGTTGACAAACTTAGTGTGCACTATCAGAGTCAATTTTGCAAGTATTAGATAATATTGTATTAAATTGATATGGTTAATTTTCTTAAATGAGTTTTGTCTTAATTTTCATTGTCTAAAGTGGCCATTGTATTAAAATATTTTTGTCTCAAACTATTTTTGTCTTAAATATAAAGTCTTGTCTTAAAATATTTTCGTCTTAAATTGTTTTTGTCTTACAATATTTTTGTCTCAAATTGTTTTTGTCTTAGATATAAAGTTTTGTCTTAAAATATGTTTGTTTTAAACTATTTTTGTCTTAAAATATTTTTTCCTTAACCTATTTTTGTCTTAAATATAAAGTTTTGTCTTAAAATATTTTTGTTTCAAATTGCTTTTGTCTTAAATATAAAGTTTTGTCTTAAAATATTTTTGTCTCAAATTGTTTTTGTTAGAGAAAAAAATCACAGCGGAAACTTTAAATAAGCACACACAACATAAACCATGAAAAAAATAGATATTTTAACGTGGTTCACCCAACCAATTTAGGCTACATCCACCTAACAGGGCATCAACAATCTCATTCATCAACTGGAGAAAAATACAATAGTAGAGTTTCTCATCTGCTCAGCTCTTCCTCATTACACATTCCTCATCATGCTCACTTGCCTCTACGGGCTTACATTTTATAGTTGTGAATGGAAATAGACTCATAAATTCTCTCACAACAAATATAGGATGCATTAACTCCTCATCATAAATTTATGGAGCCAATGTAGCAAAAAATCCTATTGTTGTCACCTACATGAGATTTTCTCCAAATTTAATTAAAAGAAAAATCTCAACAATCTCAACCTTGACAACAATTACCCTGATACCCTATTCCATTATTATTTTTATCTTTTCTGCAAGCCAAGAGAAGCTAGAGACCATTGTAGCTTCTCTAACAAAACTGGTTTCGTGAACATGTCTGCACAGTTTTCCTTTGTATGCACCTTTTCAAGAGAGACTCCCCTTTCAGTGATAACCTATCTTACAAAATGGTATTTGATAGGTATGTGCATTGATTTACTATTATAGGCCGGATTTTTAGCCAAGTGAATTGCACTTTGACTATCACAAAATAACTTGATGTTGTCCTGCAACCTACCAAACTCACCAAACAAATCTTTCAACCAAAATGCTTCTTTGCAAGCATATGAAGCAGCTATATATTCTGCTTCTGTAGTGGATAAAGCAACAATGTTATGTAGCTTTGACATCCAGCTAATAGCTCCACCTGCAAGAGTAAAGACATATCCTGAAGTTGACCTTCTCTTATCCAAATCACCTGCAAAATCAGAATCAACATATCCGCAAACAAATTCACTGCTCCTGTTAAAAGTGATACAGTAATCACTTGTGCCCCTCAAATACTGAAGCACCCATTTCACTGTTGACCAGTGTTCTTTTCCTGGATTTGCCATATACCTGCTGACAACCCCAACTGCATGTGAAATATCTGGTCGAGTACAAACCATCACATACATAAAACAACCTACTACATTGGCATATGGAATTCGAGACATATATTCATTTTCTTCAGTAGTGTTAGGACATAAACTTGAAGAAAGTTTAAAATGGGAAGCAAAAGGGACTGAAACAGGCTTCACATTGTTCATACCAAACCTCAAGAGTATTTTCTCAATATACTTTTTTTGTGATAGCCACAGCTTACCATTTCTCTTGTCTCTGAAAATCTCCATGTCCAAAATCTGCCTTGCTGCTCCGAGATCTTTCATATCAAATGTCCTAGCCATCTGAGCCTTTAACCTGTTGATCTCACTTATGCTTTTTCTTGCTAAAATCATATCGTCAACATACAACACTAAGATAATGAACATGCCATTACTTAATTTCTTAAAGTAAACACAATGATCATATTCACTTCTTATATAATTTTGACTCATCATGAAAGAATCAAATTTATTGTACCATTGTCAAGGCGACTGCTTCAGACCATACAATGATTTCTTGAGCCTGCAGACAAATTTTTTGTTGCGATTTTGAACAAACCCTTCTGGTTGTTCCATGTAAATCTCCTCATCTAAATCTCCATGTAAAAATGCATCTTTAACATCTAGTTGTTGTAATTCTAAATAAAGTAAAGCAACTAATGCTAACACAATCCGAATTGAAACAATTTTTACAACTGGTGAAAATATCTCATGAAAGTCAATGCCGGCTTTCTGAGAAAAACCTTTCGCGACCAGCCTCGCTTTGTACCTTTCCTCTGTATCATCAACACCCTTCTTCAATTTGTAAACCCATTTACATCCCACATTTTTCTTGTCTTTAGGAAGTTTCACTAGATCCCATGTGGCATTCTTGGCTAATGCCTTCATCTCGTCCTTCATAGCCTCTTTCCACTTACCACTGTTTGAACCTTCTATAGCTTCCTGATAGCACAAAGGTTCATCATCGTTAGCAGTTAAAGCAACTGAAGTAACATAATCATCATACCTTTTAGGAGGATGTCTGATTCTCGTAGACCTCCTTAAATATGTTTCTGGTACTTCCACAATTTTCTTATTATTATCTATAGAAAATTCTTCATGATCAGCATCTGAAACACGTTCATGATCTGCATCTGAAACTTGTTCATGATTTAAATCTGAAACCTGTTCATCTGGACTATCATCAGTATTTGAACTAGTTTCAAATTGAATGTGTTGAAGCTTAGATACATTATCCTGTTTCAATTTATCATCTACATCTAGATTTTCAAGTGAAGATTCATTAAATTTAACATCTCTGTTAATGATGATCTTGTGAGTAGTAGGATCCCACAACCTGTATCCCTTAGTCCCATCACCATATCCAACAAAGATATATTTTTTTTATTTATGATCTAACTTAGAACGTTGATGTTTCAGAACTAGAGCATATGCATCACAACCAAAAACTTTCAGTTTAGAATAATCACATGGATAACCTTTCCATACCTCTTGAGGAATTTTGCATCCTATTGTAGTTGATGGTGATCGATTTACAAAGTAACAAGCTGTATAAACTGCTTCTATCCACAATTCCTTCTGCAAATTGGCGTTACTAAGCATACTTCTTGCTCTCTCTAAAAGAGTCTTGTTCATGCGTTCAGCAACTGCGTTTTGCTGAGGAGTATATACATTGGTTTTATTTATTTCGATCCCAGCGTCCTTGCAATAATTATCAAATTCTTTTGAACTCACCACCATTGTCAGTTCTTAAACATTTAATGTTTCTTCCAGTGATGTTTTCAACTAATGCTCTAAACTATTTGAAAACCGTGAATACATCAGATTTCTTCTTTAACATAGAGACCCACACTTTTCTAGAGAAATCATCAATAAAAGATACAAAATATGACGATCCTCCATATGAGGTTTTAGGAGATGGACCCCAAACATCAGAATGGATATAATCAAGGATTCCCTTACTAGTATGTTTTCCAGTTTTAAACTTCTGCTTGCTTTGTTCCCCAAAAAGACAATGTTTGCACAAATCTAACTTAGAAGATTTTAAACTAGGAAGTAACTTACGATCAGATAAAATTTTTAATCCTCTTTCGCTCATATGGCCCAACCTTTGATGCCATAAACGAATAGAATTACTCTCGTTTTTAGATACTGTAGAAGCATGATCTGACTCTGTTCTTCCTTCTAACTGAAAAAGATTTCCGACCTTCTTTGCTTTCATGACTAGTAAAATTCCTTTATAAACTTTCATTACTCCACCTTGAATAAAGGTTTTATATCCATTAGTGTCTAGTACTCCTAGTGAAATGAGGTTTTTTCTTAGTTCAGGTATGTGTCTTACATCAGTTAGAATTTTATTTGTCCCATCAAACATTTTAATCTGGATGCTTCCAATTCCCACAATATTACATGAGGCACCATTTCCCATGTAAAAAACTCCATCATTGATTGATTTATAAGTTTTAAGCCACTCTCTATGAATGCACATGTGATTTGACGCACCAGAATCTAACAACCAATGTTGATCATAATTAGACAAACTAACTGATAACACTTCATCACTCATACTTGAAATGGATGCCGAACATGTATCTGTCGTGTTTGCTTCTTTCTTTTCTGTCAAAGAGTCTCCTTTGGATGTTTGTTGTCTCTTCCAACAGTCCTTCTTCAAGTGTCCTTATTTGCCATAAAACCAACACTTTACCTTATTCTTCTTCCCTTTTGATTTTGAACGTGAGTTGTTGTGCTTACTAAAGCGTCTTTCTTTAGAACGACCTCTGACCATCATTGCTTCTGATGTAGAGGTTTCTGAATTTGACCTCTTCCTTGTTTCTTCGGACAACAAAGCTCCAACAACATCATCAAATTCGAGGGTTTCTGATGAACTAAGACTTATAGAAGTAACAAAATGATCCCATGACTTGGGCAACGAGCATAATAAAGTTACAGCTTTATCTTCTTATTCAAATTTACTTCTATACTTTCTAACTGCACCAAAAGAGTATTAAAGGTATTCAGATGATCAGTTATTGTCGTACTTTCCTTCATACGCAAACTGTACGACTGTCGCTTCAGAAGAATCCTATTAGTTAAGGATCTTGTCATGTACAGCTTTTCAAGCTTTTTCCACAAACCAACAACAGTTTTCTCTGACACAATGTTAAACAAAACATCATCTGCCAAACACAGTTGAATGCCGCTCAGTTCTCTTTCATCCAAATCACTCCATTCATCACCTGTCATGGTGTAAGACTGTTTGGCTTTTCCCAATAGTGTCTTCGCCACGCCTTGTTGCAAAAGTAGATCATACATCTTCACTTTCCAGATCTCAAAGTTGTTTTTTCCATTGAACTTTTCGATCTCAAATCAGGCACTTTGTGTTTTTACCATAGCTTAATAGCTTGTGTCACAAAAATCTCCAATTGCAACTTTTAATGAATGAAATTAAAAAAAAAAATGAAAAAAACCTTCACCTTATAAAATGCCTTTCCTCTTAACACCATATGCAAATGGAATTTAATAATTACCAATCGATTTAAAAAAAAAAAAAACACTATACTCCAAATTGATTTTAAAAGTCAAATCGATTTTAAACTACCACAATACAAATCGATTATTTTTTTTACTACCACTCAAATCGATATATACTATCGATATATCAAAATATAAAACAAAAATTGACTTACGACATAAACTCACGGCATTCTGCATTCAAGCTAACGGCTTCACGGCCTCGCTGTCAAAGTTCAATGCACAGTTCACCTCCAGTTGAACGCACAGTTCAACGGTCTTCAACGGAGTTAAGACTTCAGCTCCGTGTTCAACCACTATTCTCTGCGCTGATTAAAACTGGCCTCATGGCCTCTCAACAGGCCATGGCTTCTACAATTGGCTTCAGGACGCAAAACATAGTTCAACTAAGTGGAAATTTAATACAGCTATTAATCCACGCAGGTTGGATTTTGTCCACCGTGAATCAAACACGGCTTCACGAGCTCAGACTCGGCGTTCGGCAGACATGCCACAACTCAATATTCTTCAATTCACGTCCACTATCACTCAATTTTCAAACCGTCAGATATATACGAATCTTCAATTCAAGTGCAGCATTCACTACAGTCTGCAGCGGTAAGTTCACGGCGTTGTTTTATTCCAGCTCACCATGCTTTCCAATTTAAACCGCAGAACTCACAACAGAGTGCTCATAGTTTACTGGAGAGAAACGACATCCCACGGCTTCTGCAAAACAATTCAACAGTCGACGGCGCTCTGTGCAGCACTCTCACCAGCGACTTGGGCTCTGATACCAAGTGTTAGAGCAAAAAATCATAGCGGAAACTTTAAATAAGCACACAGCATAAACCATGAAAAAAACAGAGATTTTAACGTGGTTCACCCAACCAATCTGGGTTATGTCCACCTAACAGGGCATCGGCAATCTCATACATCAACTGGAGAAAAATACAATAGCCGAATTTCTCATTTGCTCAGCTCTTCCTCATTACACATTCCTCATCATGCTCACTTGCCTCTACGGGCTTACATTTTATAGCTGTGAATGGCAACAAACTCATAAATTCTCTCACAACAAATATAAGATGCATTAACTCCTCATCATAAATTGATGGAGCCAATGTAGCAACAAATCCTATTGTTGTCACGTACATGAGATTTTCTCCAAATTTAATTAAAAGAAAAATCTAAACAGTTTTTGTCTTAAATATGAAATTTTGTTTTAAAATATTTTTGTCTCAAACTATTTTTGTTTTAAATTTTATATTTAAGACAATTAATTGATATTAAATTTTAATGTAAAATAATTTAAAATAAAAAGTAAATTTTTAAGATAAAGATTTCTTTTGTCTTAAACAAATGTCTTAAAATGCCCTTCATGTAGTAGTGTGGCATGGCATTAAACTTAAAAAATAAAAGCTACATTCTAAAAAAAACATAAAACATATGACATATAAGTAAAATTTTGACATATAAGATGATATATAAGTAAAATTTTATAGATAAACATATTCTTACAATTCATCATCATGTTTTTATGGTAAGAAGGTGCAATATCGATGAATATTGCACACTTCGAAAAAATTAAAAATTCCCATCCCAATACAATATGAATTGAATCACAAAGAGAATAAACCTCATAAATGGATCTGCGGTGGAAGCTTATGCCAGCCTCGCTTAGGGAGGGTATCCAGTGAGCTATCATCGAAATCATGATACAATCGACACTTGACTTCATAGTCATGAATCGTGAGTTCGCTCATCTGGTTTGTATGGTGATTTCCTTAGGAGACTTATCGAAGCCGAAGATACTCCCGTTCTCGCAAATCCCCAATGCAAGCATCATCGCCTACATTCCAGAGGAGTAATGGAGCATGGGGACTCCATTCGTCTGGATGCTTCCCGGTGGCCTCCACAAAATTCTTGAGAGAATAATAAATACTTCACTACTCTACCACACAGGTTGTCGAATCAGGCATCGGTGACGAGCAAGGGGGCATTCTTGAGAGAATAATAAACACTTCACTACTCTGCCACACATGTTATCGAATCAGGCATCAGTGATGATGCAGGGGGGCTTTGTGGGACGTGTTGCACCAAACGAAATCCATGAATTAGATGCGCTAACAAATGTATATCATAATTGGGACATTTCATTTAAGCTGTATTTTTATGGATTGGGTTTTTATATATTAGGTTATAAACGTAATTTATTTGGAAATAAGATTTTTAAAATTTTTATTTAAAAAAAAAAAAAAAAAATTAATTTTCTAGATTTGATAATATTCAAATGATCTTAATGATTTTATGAACCATTTGTTCTTTTAGTTGTATGTGTTCAAGTCTATAAAAACTTATTGGAATAGTCCTTTATGACATTTAAAAAGTAATTGCATGCATAGTTATATGAAATAGTCTTTTATGACATTAAAAAAATACTTACATGCATAGTTGTATGGGTTGTATAATGACATAAATAAAATAGTTATATAGGTTGTAACCGTGATAACTGACTTTTAAAATTACTAATTCCCCCAAAAAAATTGTTCAGCTTGTATTACCTAACACAACAAAAATATTTTGATACTTATCTAAATTTGTCAACTATTAATTTATGTAACATAAATTTCTTTGATCACTGTGTATGGAAAATATTCCAATTGATTTTGTCTCCTATGAAAAACATAACGTAGCAGCTGTACGATGTATCAGCCTTTACAATTCCACCCCGGTGTCGCGCACTATATATACTGACGCACTGCCGTAATACCAAGCAAAGCAAAAACAACCAAATGCTATTTCCATTCCAACTTGTAGTTGATATTTGCTCATAGTGGGAAGAATTTGATCTAATGGATATCGCTTCTGTTGCTTCCTCTACCCTGCCTTGGAGCAGTGTGATCAGAAGAACGGCTAATCATCATCCTAATGTGTGGGATTATGATGTTGTACAATCTCTTTGCTCGCCTTACAGTGTGAGTAATTTATTCAGCTCATTATATATTACCCATCATAGCCTATGTCTTCTCATCGAATTAAATATTACTGCTGATCACGGTCTGTATTGTTTGAGTTAATTTATGAACAGGAATCCTGTTACAGAGAACGTGTAGAGACACTTATTGGTGAGATTAAGGTGACGATTAGTGGTGAAGGAGAGTACTTAATGATCAACCCCTCTGCTTATGACACGGCATGGGTAGCGAGAGTGCCCTCCATTGGTGGCGTTGCTCGCCCGCAATTTCCTGAAACAGTTGAATGTATTTTGAAAAACCAGTAATAGGATGGTTCATGGGGTAATGAGTCACATTTTCTATTGTCCGATCGCCTGCTTGCCGCTCTTTCTTGTGTTCTTGCGCTCCTTAAATGGAAAGTTGGGGACCGGCAAGTACAGAAAGGTAAGTGTGGTTTATTTAGGAATAGGAGTTGTCTATCTAGCTAGAGGAATTGGATTGTCCAAATTGGCCGGAATTTGGGTAATTTTTTTAAAGAAATCTTGCAATAGGAATGTTTGAATCATGTTTTTGATGGTGAAAATGGATTCAACACCATTGAAAATCTCTAGAGCACCTAAAATATTGAAGTTTGATAGTTATAATCTAGATTCACAAAAATCCCTGACGGATTTTCTTAAAATCTTACCTGAATTTCAATAATTTTCAGAGCAAAAAGGCAGTCTAGAGTTAGACTACTACTTTAGGAATACTCTTTTAAGAAATTTTATCTTTTGAAAAAACAAAATGAATAATAAATGTTTTAATTTAATAATATAATAACTAATGAAATCAAATTTTTTGAAATTGTTCTTATATTTTCTACTTTATTTTTTGATTTCGTAGTATAGCATTTTACAGGTTCATTATGAAAGTGATACGTGTGACTTTAAATATCGAGTTGAAATATTTCTATTCTTAAAAAAATATTTTCTAAATAAAAAACAATATCCATTATAATAAAAAAAAAAAGTGAATATGGTTAGTTTTAATTAAGATTATTATAAAATTTTAATAATTTCAATCTCAGAGTGTTAAGTACTCTATATGTTTGCTTTATTTATTTTGTTGTCTATGTTACATGAGGTTCTATATAATTTCATATCAACTTTAAAAATATGTAAAGTAATTTGAAGTCAAAAAATGTGACTAAAAGATTTAAAGTTTATATTTTTCAGAAATATTTAACACGTGATTTAAGTAAACTATTTAAACATAGAGAGATGTGTAATTAAATCAAGTGTTAATCTTAAACTAATATATGGCATTTAACAATATTCATAATAATAATAAAAAATTAATGTGAACTATCAATAAAATATTCTAATATGCAAGATGATCTATTTATTATTAATAATAAAAAATCATTTTAATATAAACAATGTAGTTCTTACATAAAATGTTTAAATACACACAATATAAAATAATGTCAACTATGTATATATTATTTTATAAAAATATGTATATATCATATAAAAAAATTGAAAAAGACAAGTTTTATGGTTAAATAAGTCTTATTATTTCACATTTTGATTTTTTAAGTATAGTTTTCTTTTTTTAATTTAATTGAAATTCAACAAAGATTTTTTTGGATTTAAAGATTTAAGTTATATTTTTATATAGCATTCAAAACACAATTTAACAATAAAAATCACTATTTCACATTTTGATTTTTTTTCAAGTATATTTTTTTTGCCAAATTGTCTTTTAGACTTAAAAATTTATATATTTTACATTTAATATTAAAAATACAATTTAAACATTGTAAATATTAAAAGAACCACACTTTGTAAATATTAAAAGAACCACACTTCACAATCAACTAGACAAATTCACTAAAATCTATAAAAAAAAAAAAAAAGAGCAATTTTACACTTTAAAATATATTTGCAGCTGAAAATGTTGGATCCGTCTGAATAAATCTATATTGATTTTACAATTTCTTAACTTTACAAATTACATATATATTTGCATTGATATACAAACTTATGAGTGATTTAATTTATATATCACCCCCAATTTATCTATATAACAATGTAGCTTCATCGGATTTGATAAAGCTAGTGTTTTGGGTAACCTTGACTTGCATGCGTGTTTGTAGGCATTGAATTCATAGGGAGGAATCAGATGAAATTATATTGGATCAAGTGGAAATCAAGTGGATCTGCTGGAACGTCTGTTGATAGTGGATAATATTGTACGGCTCGGAATTGATCGGCACTTCGAAAAGGAAATCAAGGAAGCTCTAGATTATGTTTACAGGTATAATTGAAAATTTCGATTTTACGAGGAATCCAATATTCCACGTTAATTCATCTGTAAAATTCATTGATAAAATATGTTGCATTCAGTCATTGGAATGAAAGTGGAATTGGGTGGAGCAGACTGAATGCTATGATAGCAGATCTTGAGATCACTGCTTTGGGATTTCGACTCCTTCGATTGCATCAGTACAAAGTAACTCCAGGTGTGTTTTATATTGAAGCCATTCTGCTATCAAGGTAATATATACCAGAAATTAACACGCTCGAACTTTGCTTTTCAGACAATATATCCGAAGTTGTTCTTTGTTCTGTTCTGTCAATCACCATTTTGATGATAAATATTTTTTAAATGTTTAACTGAAATGTTTGCAAAGCTATATTGAAATAAATTATTCTAATATTTATATTAGAAACATATTTTTAAAATTATTTGAGATAATATATCTATGATATTTTTGTAAAAACCTGCTTGATATAGCTTGTTTTCAAATACCATCTTGGACAAATAATCACCATTTTAACATTTCCATTATATGTTAGATTGGGATGAATCCAGGGGATATGAAAGCCCATTCATATACTTATCTCCAATAGACGTAGCTTCTAAAAAAACATTATGAGCTAATATTTCAATGTAGAAACGTGGCAATGTTGATTTTTGGTATACGTGGTTATTATTTATAGCATATTTTGTTCATCCAAATTTGAAATTAAGTGGTTCAAGTTGAATAAGAATAACTAGATTCTTAATACCATATCTATTAGAATAGTTTTTTATTAATTAAATTTTAATTGATTAAACATATTATTATTTTAAAATTAATTTTAACAATTTTATCAATTTAAAATGAGTGATAGATATGATGAATAGTATATTTCTTAAATGTTTTTCGGATTAATTACATCATTAGGATTTAATCCGAAAGAAGTTTATCTACATTATGAATTACAAAAGTCTTAGATCTAGCAATATATTTCTTTTCAATTTTGATCCAAGTACTTGATATATTCTATATATGCATTCACTCTAATGCAATACTTTATGCTAGCTTCTAAGGGCACTTCAATTGCTGATGATTGTGAAAATGAATTGTTACCTGTAAGGAGGTTCGGAGTATATGTAGGCACTGATTCATTTATGCGGGATATATGTAGGCACTTAGTTATAGTCATTGCAGGCACTTAGTTATAGTCATTGCGGTTAGAATTGAATGGATGTCATGAAAGTATGAGATCAATCAAGTTGTTACCAAAAAATGGGTTTATACACTGATATATGGGTGATTTATGGAATGCTTTTAGGGTTTAGAAAACTTTTGCATTTTCTTAATTCTACTTGTTTGCATTTAATGACACAATACATGTAGAATCAAGCCAGGAGAGATTCCATGCATGCATTAAAAGATAAAAAACTACTATAATTGAACATTATTATTCTACTTCCATATGGTGCATGAAGAAATAAGAATTGAATTTATTTGTTTGGAAATTTTCATATCATAAAGAGTCTACAATATTTTCTAGAGAAAACATCCATGGACTTAGTGCATAGAGAAATAAGTTTCTCTTTCATTGAATTCTTAAAATATTTCATGTGCATTGAACTCTTAAAATATTTTCATGGCTAAATAATTGTGTGAATCAAGAGTTATTGGAAAATAGGGGCCAAATATGTCTTCTTATATCCCAAACTGTTATATATGTGTAACACTGTTTTTTTAAATGAGCATGTTCTTTCCAAAAGCCTCTTTCATATTTGAAAAAATAATTTTCAACTTTTAAAAAACTGTTTCTAAAATTGATGAATAAAACAAATTATTTAATATTTAAATCTACAAAAATAAGCTACATAGATTCATTCAAATCTTCCAAACCTAGACACTTGTATAAAAATAGAGAGGGGTTTTATTTAATGAACCCATTCCAAAAATAATGCGATTTTTTTGTTCAAAGTAAAGTTGATGACTAAAAAGTACTTTTGTTTGATTTTTCACTTAGATACGAATAGTTGTTTATGTACATATAGAGATATTAATGTTTTTCAAAAGAAATAAATTAATTACATAAAAAAAAAAAATAACTATTAAGTTTCATTTTTTTTGAAAAGCATGTAGAAAAATAGAACAACTATGTTGATATTTCTTGAAAAGAAATAAGTTATTCCCATGCATAAAAAATAGAGCAATATGTTGATAATTCTTGAAAATGAATTAAGTTATTTGATTTAAAATATTACCAAGTATTTTCTCATGATGAATATGGATTAAATATTTAAAGACAAATATTAGGCTCTTAAATAGAATCTCAGTTTATGTCCATAGGTGTAATATCTAATATATTGGATCCACTGTAAATGAATATGTGATTTTACATGCATGGGAAGTTTGAGTCGTGGAAAAAGAGATAAATAACATTTTTGAGAAATATTTCACATAAAAACTTTCCATAAAATTAAATTGGTTATGTTATTTGAGAATGATTTTTTTTTCATGTTATTTCTTGAGAAAATATTACAAATTTGTGTGATGTGTTAAATGATAGGAAAATATTTTGTATTGCATGCATAATAACTAGTGAGTTAGCTAACTTTTGGAAAAATAATTTCAAATTGGAATAGATATTGAAGTTGAAATTGAAGAGAAATTGACTTTTTTATTGAAATAAGTTATGTAAAGAGAGGGTTAACAAGTAGTCAAGGAGCACACATGTCAAACAATTAAATAAATTATGGTAATCTATGTATTGATTAATTTATATGTCTATATGTTTCTATTTCAATTTATAATGTGTAAATGATGTTGGAATATGTAATTTATACTTGTCTTCAGTTGTGAATTTCTATGTATAGAGTCTATTCCTAGTGCATATGTGTTAGCTAAATCTAGGTTCCTTGTTTGGTGTGTGGTTGAGATATTCTCTCAACCAACTTATTGTGCATCCAATATAGCTTCCCTATCTTGAGACAATACCTCATGTATATATGTAATTTTATTCAATTAATAGAATGTTGTGTGCATGCTTAGTTTTTAAGTTGGTATTGGAGCCCATATGGGCCTGGACCTCGGTCCCTCCTGGGCTGAGGGAAATAAGAGACAGTATTTTTTTGGTTTAGTATTTATTTATTTATTTTTATTTTTATTTTTATTTTTAAGTTTGTCCATTCGAGAACGTTGCAGAAACCACGGGGACGTCACCCATAAACCAATATTATATCACGTGCATTCATATTGAAGTAAAAAGAATAAAAAAATTAAAAAACATTATATTGCGGGTGAGTGGGTTTTTATTTATGATATAAAAATATAAATATTTTGGGTAATTTTTATTATTTTTTTGGGCCAAGCGGG
Source organism: Pinus albicaulis (assembly GCA_034641835.2). Taxonomy (NCBI): domain Eukaryota; kingdom Viridiplantae; phylum Streptophyta; class Pinopsida; order Pinales; family Pinaceae; genus Pinus; species Pinus albicaulis. Next base: position 301,834,016 of record CM076582.1, on the reverse strand, counting down.
TAAGTGAGGCTATGGGAAGGCAAAGAGCGTGGAGGAGGTGGGAGGAGAGGGTTACTGAGATAAAATCAGCGCGGAGGAGGTGGGAGGAGATGGTTAGGTAAAATCGATTTACTGGTTTGGTTGTTATGGTTCCACTATGCTGGTTCGATGGTCTTCTCAAATTTTCTATTCCTTCGGTGTCTCTTTGCACCTTTAGGTGAAATTTCTAGTATATATATATATACCCACACATACACACACGCATTTTCACTATTATTAGTCCTTCTAAGGCAGAACTCTAGCAATTTTGTTTGTTGACCGCTATTAATTAGCATTGACCAATGCAACATATAATGTTTAATTTTGAGAAATAAATATTTATTTTTCAATATTATTATAAATACCACTTTTCAAACATTTGATTGGATCATAAATTGAATGTCTTATTTCAGGTTTGCACAATATACATTATTTTTTAGATATTTGTGTACTGATTTTTTATTCTTAAGCTTTGTAGGAAAACTATCTAAAACTAAAATCCTTGAAAACAACTCATCCTCACTTAAATAATGTATATACCTTCACATCTTCCCGCCATTATTTATTTAGATAGGTTTCTAATTGTAACTCACATCCAATGTGAGTATATTGCATACCTTTAAGTACTTGAATATATTGTGAATAGATTATGTACCTTTAAGTACTTGAATATATTAAGATGAACCTTATGGAAAACACATAAATTGAGATATATCTTCCAATAGATGTATTATAGTAAATGTATAGATTGAGGTATAGTCTAATAATAATAATAATAATAATATAATTTTATGGTCACAATCTAATTAGATATCAAATTAATATATGAGACACTAACATTTGTGAGACAAGTAAATCCCTCCACAACATATTTTTGACAACTTGAATAATAAAGAAGTAAATGTATGAAGGAATGTGATACCAATTGAGCCTAGCTTGGGTGGTTATGCGGAATACTTGTTTTCCTCACCACGCAATTTCATCTCGCATAGGTTGACATGTTTATGCTCTATAATAAAGTAATTATGGTGCGGTCTTGAGTGAGTTTATACCAAAGTTTGGCCTAGTAAAAACAACCTCTTTCTTGCCTACAAGCTGAGAGGGAGGCCAATTTTCTTCCCCAAGAAATACCCAATGCTCAAAATTTAGTCAATTGGGGTTATCTTAGAGCCTTGTTAACTTTTAAGTGCATATAGTTGTGATCTCCCCTAGTACCAACAACCTAACTCTAGCCCTTAAGCTAAGGAGGATAATTTCTTTCCTCAAAAATAAAATATGAAAGAGTGTATTATCCATTTAAAATTTGTTTCAAAGTCTCAAAATGTGCCACAAAGCGTGAATCCATTTTTTCTAGCAACTCCATATAAAATCAACCAAAACAAATGGGCCAACATGCTACACTTTATTGAGTCACCCCAAATCACTAATAAGAGAATCCTAGTGTTAGTAATTATTGCATGAATGTACATTTGTTTGTATTTTTATTTGAAAGGTTTAAAGAAATAAATTCTCTGAAGAGCGTATAGAATATATCCAAGAGTTAAAGAAAATGGAAATTTTGCCTACCTACACAAGGTATCATCACACCCGGATAGCTAACAGCATACAATTCTAAATCTTCTACCCCTAAGTCTCAATGGCACTTCAACATGTCAACAACATTCCTGCAACAATGCTTAATGAGTTTTTTTTTATTGGCTACAGAGATGTACATCCATAAAAAACTAAACATCTGGATCAATCCAACACCATAATTTGTGCTAACTAGTTCATAATTTTATTTCAAAGATTACAATACAGTATTATCTTAGCTAAGATATTCCTTGAATATTTAAAATCCAAACTCCCTTAGCACAAGAGACCAGAAATATTCGTACTCTAAAAGACACAAAAGACAACAAACTAAAATAGCAGCTTTAACTATAATCCAAACACTTCATTCTTAGCAACATGGTATCTAATGAAGATGATACGCAGAAAAAAAGGCTTCATATATTGTTTATCACGTGTCAAATTGGGTGAACAAACACATGCACAGAACACACTAGATGAAGAAAAGGCACACACACAAACAAGAACTTCAGGCAGATATCAAAGAGACTTTCCAAAATAATCGAGCTAATAGCTAAATTTTTCAAACCTTACTAAGGAAACCTGAATTGAGAAGAATAAACAATCCATAAAATAACTTGAGTTTTCACTGTCATATTACAAAATTTCTCCATTTCATTTTTAGCGAGGCCTTTTTTAGATGAAAACAAAACACATTCAAAGACTCTCAAGATCTAATTATTACTTACCAACAGAAAACAAATTGCTTCATGGATGTAAAATATTATTATAGATTAGCTTGAAAGTACCTCACATCTCAATGATAATCAACTCTTTAACAAAAAAATTGGTTAGTATTTTTAAATTTATGTTTCAAATCACAAATGTTCAATTAAGAATTGTTAGTCATTGTATAATGGTTATGACCATGGTATAAATCTTAACTCCAGAACCAAAGAAACAAATATGCATCGAAGATCTATTTGGTTGGATCACTTACGTGTTAATATGTCTATTGATTTGGGGTTACCCACTATGAAGGAGTTATTCGTTGATTTGGGACTCAATTTCACACCCATATTAAAGCAGTAGGCAACAAATATAGATTTGATTAGAAAAAAATGAGCCAAGCCAATGAAAGAGTGATTAATACAGTCAATATTCATACCATGTGAACTCCACAGTGCCCCTGTTCTCTCATGCTCATGTTTTAGGAGTAGAAGCAAATGAGATATAGAGATAGACTGAAATGAGGGGTTCGCTTCAAATCCCAATATCTGATGTATGGGAACAAAGAAGTAGGAGAAAAAAGACATGTAGAGGGAAATAAAGTCATCAAAATTACTTTTGGTAGCAACACCATATGACATTAACTAAAACAAACGGGCCAACATGCTACACTTTCTTGAAGCAGATAAAGTTGTGAAAGTTAATCATTGTAACAACACATTGCATAAAATCTGTCACCATGTATTTTACACCTAATGTGTGTGGCTCAATAATTTTTAACCTATTCATCAGTTCCATTTAACTTCCCTCTTCCATGGCTGTATAGCATGAATTTGTAAGGATGGGAACATTGAGATTGAATAAAAATTATGTGTTTTTTTGAGCTTATCTCTCAGACCTAGTATATGAATATAAGGAAGCCCACTCAAACTCTTTATTTCTTAAACATTTTTGAAAAGAAAAAGGTGAAAAATAAATTGATGTTGAACTACCTCAATAGTCGAGGGATAGATATGGTGGGGGGTTTCGAGTCGTCATAGGTGCTTGAATAATATCTATATCGAAAACTCACCGAGAGGTTTACCTTTAGGTTTCAATCACTAACAATATGGGGGAATTCCTTTTCTATAATTAAGCTTGTCTTCATTTCATTTCGTGTGTTAAGCAAATGCATCAAAATAGATATTATTCCAACGACTCAAAACTAAAAGGCCATTGTTTATGTATGCAAAAACGAAATTGAAATAAAAGAATGGCCAAGTTCCTTACTCTTACAATATTTTTTCTCAACCATGGAAACATCATTGTATTTTACCCAAAGTCTACTTTTACTTGTATCACATACACTGGGAGCTTTCGAATGCTCTAGACCTCCACACATAATTACTTCCAAAATATCCTTTTTCAAAAGTATCTGCTTGCTACTTGGAGTATAATACGTTGACATATGATGTGAAATAAGTAGTGCTCTCTCAGTTAAAGAATGCTTTCTTTGGAACTCAATAGTCAATAACACTTCAATACATGCACACAAAAACATAATTTTCCAAGTCAGAACTTTAGCAGTTACCACGGACAATAGAGGAGTAAAACATGCATCAGTTACCAATGACAGTAAAGAAGATATGTCCGAAAAAACAAGAGCCATTTACAACTCAGAACGAATAGCTTATCATATCAATTGAAAAGGAAAAAAAAACAAGTTGGGCTCAAATACATATGATTTTAAAGCACATAGAAAAATAATGAATTGAAAAATACGCACACATTGATAAGCGAGTGGTGTATGATGCTAACCCAAAATGTTTTATTACCCGAGATACACAAATAAGAATTTGGGACCATGACCATGACCACGGTAGTTTGGAGTACCCACCTTGTCATTGCAATGTGGCTTAAGGATAGCACTTTTGATTAATGTTTCACCCTTGGAGGGTTTTCTTTCCCATGATCACATACAACTTCTGATGACTACTATAATCAGGCCACTTGCAATGCTTCTTCTAGAGTTTAAAGGAAACACCTTCTTGAAGAAAAAGTAAATAAATAAAATAAGAAAAAATGTTGTAACCATTTATTTATACAACAACTAAAAAACCTATTGAGGTGGAAAATTCAAGCCCAATTGAAAGAAGCGAGACAACTCAAGGTACCGTAGAGATACATGAGGAGAATTGTGCAACTTTTTCAAGGGTGCAACAAGAACTTTTTCTATACAGAATAAGAAAATATTTTCAAACAAGAAGATACCACAATAAGCATTCACAGTAAGAAGAACCAAAGAAATCAAATTCAATAAAGGAAGCACAACTACCACTCCAAATTGGCTTCTCTAAAACACATACAACCACAATAAATCCCATTGAAGCTTACAAACTGATCAAGGCCTAACTTACTAACAAATTCAATGGGCCAACATGATACACTTTGTTGAGTCACCCCAAAATGAATTAGTAATTATCACATGAATGTACATTTGTTTGTAATTTTATTTAAAAGGTTGAAATTCTCTCAAGAGCATATATAATATATCCAAGAGTTAAAAAAATGGAAATTTTGCATACCTCCACAAGGTATCATCATACTCGAATAGGTGACAGCATACAAGTCTAAATCTTCTACCTCTAAGTCTCAATGGCACTTCAACATGTCAACAACATACTTGCAACAATGCTTAGTGATTTTTTTCTATTGGCTATAGAGATTTACATCCATCCATCGAAAAATAAACATTTTGATCAATCCAACACCATAAATTGTGCTAGATAGTTCATCATGTTATTTCAAAGATTAAAATATGGCCTTATATTAGCTCACATATTCCTTGAATATTTGAAAGCCAAACTGCCTTAAAAAATGAGACCATAAATATTCGTACTCTAAAAGCCAAAAAAATATAACAAACTAAAATAGCAGCTTTAACTCTAATCCAGACATTTCATTCCTAGAAACATGACATCTAATGAAGATGATACATGGAAAAAAAGGCTTCATATATTGATTATCACATGTTAAAATAGGTGAAAAAACACATATACATAACACATCAGAACTAGGGTTCATAGATCAACTTTTATTCTATGGTTTCAAACCGTTCTTGTCTCCTTCAAGGGGGTTTCTTGAGGTCTTCAAAAAGACTTCCTTTTCCTAACCAAATGGATTGTTTCTTTCACACATGTATGGAAAATTACTTTCCAAATCACATTGTAATAGATTCATAAGATGATATTATTGGTATTAACTACAACTTATTTTGAGACATCATTTTTATTGTCGGGGTTGGTACCTTTCTATTGGATGTGGTTGGTGATGTGAAGACTACTCAACTTCTAGTAAAGATACATACTACTCTAACAAGCCCATGGATGCTTGTTTACAAAGGGAGACCCCTATAAGCTTAGCTCATTGGATTATTTGTTTTTTCATGCTAATTATTGTTCTCAACTTTCCTTCTCCAAGGGTTTGAGACTATTTTCTTCATTTATTTTACATGGCCTAGTGAAATAAGAATAATGGAGATTGTCTCCACATATTTTCCATTTCGCTAAGTTACAAATAAAAAGAGTCCAATTCTATAGCCAATAGACTAATAGCCTCTTGATACACCTCTAGTGAGCTATGCATAGCTCTCACCTATAAATGTAGCTCAATGAATTTACATCTAATAGCTCCAAGACACTAGTACAAATGGAGTAGTTGTGAAGTTGTTGTTAAATTATCACCTCCAAATTTTCAATTGTCATGAATTTTAGGGGAGGGGGATATTTTGGTGTATTTAACGGGGCAAGGGGGCATAAGAGTAGCATGGATGGGTAGAAGTGAGAGGCTCGAGCATGGTTTACTGAAATCTATAGTCCTAACATTAGAGAATGAGAAGGTGCCTTAGGGCCTTATGGAATAGGCGCTAGGGAACCTATAGGTAAGGCACTCAGAGAAATTGAAAGGGGAACCCCAAATAATTGTGATAAGTGGATTATGGGCCACATTATCACAACCCATATGCACTTAACCCATAACCACTAAAGTCCCTATCCCTTTAACCCCAAATCCACAATCCCTTAACCCCTAACCCCTAACTTAGAATCCTTGAACCCCATAAAAACTAATCCCATATCCTCTTAAATCTCGACCCTTAACCCTTAACCCCTAACCCTTTAACCCATTGAAACCTAAATACCACAACCCTTAGGCACCTAACCCCTAAATCCCCTGACCTGTAAGCCCTTTATGGTTAATAACTAACCCCTAAATCCCTTATCCACTAATACGTTAACCTCTAACCCTTAAACCCCCTATACCTCAACCCCCTAACCCCTAAACCCCTTTACCCTTTACCCTTAACCCCTTACTCCTAAAATTTTAAACCCCTTAAATCCTAGAACCCCATGTCCTTTCTCCTAAACCATAGGTGCTCCAACACTAACATTCTCGGGCATATTATGCTTTTTCATACTAACCAATGGGTGGAAACATGAAGCTGGGTTACAGTTTTGTGAGAATCGGGGGTAGAAATTTTTTTTCGGCAATAGTTCGGCCGAAGATTTTATAAAGTTCGGCCGAACTCTTGATTCTGTTTAGACTGACGGCACATGGACGGCGTGAACAAACAAAATTTTTGCTGGAGATTGGAAAACCTGCAACAAAAGTTCGGCCGAACTTTTACTTTAAAAGAGTTCGGCCGAACTATTTTCTATAAATAAATCGCCCGCGAATTGTTATGGTTTACCAAGTTCATTGTTGGTGCGTTTACTGTTCCTGTCACTGCTGCTGTGTTCGCGCTGGTGTTCGTCCTGTCTGGGTATGTTCGTCCTATCCATCTCGTATTGCTCTTCGACTTGAGAAACATGTTGCTAAGTTTGACAAACTACTGAACATATTTTCTTAGTTTTTGGATAGATATGAACTTCTCTAGCTTATTTCTTATGGATATAACCTATTCTTGTAACTTTTCACATAATATGCTCTTTTCTTATAGCTAGAATCTCATCACATTTTTACCTCTCCTCCCCTCTTCTAATTTTGTCTTCAGGCTAATGATTTATATTTTAAAGTCATGCTTTGTTTCTTCAAGTATCTACATAACACATTTGTACATAACCAAAATTTTGTATAACCACATTCGACAAAGAACCAAAATATTTTGAGATATGCTAAGTCTACAGATAACAGAACCAAAGTCTGTAAATAACAAAGTATTGCAATATATTTCTTAAAACTTGCATTAAGAAAAGATAATGCATAGATTTAATTTATACGAAGGGAAATCTCTTTATTGTTTTTAATACAAAGTCCACCGCTTTTGTCTCCCTTTACACCTGCCACATATTTTTTCCACATGCAACAACTATTTTTTCCACTCCAACATTTGTTCATGTACATTAACACCTTGTCGACCACAACTTCTTGGTGAGTAGCATTCGTATTAGCGTATCATGCGAAGAAAATACAACAATTGTTTCCACCTGCAACAATTTTCGTGTACATTGACACCTTTTCGACCATAACTTCCTGGTGAGTAACATCTGTATTAGCGAACTAAGAAGCAACTGTAATAGATATTTTTTCCAGCTGCAACAACTGTTCATATAAATGGCCAACTTGTCAACCACAACATGTTCGTGTGGTGAGGAGTATGTCATACTAAGAAGCAAATTGTGGTTAGTTGAGTATTACAAACCTTCATCACAATTTTGGATCATTAGCCCAGTATGAAAAACCTGCATTTTTTTTCATTTAGCTCAGTATTACAAACCTGCATTTCTTTACATTTAGCTCAGTATTACAATAGATCAATATTAGAAACCTGCATTTTTTTGCATTGAAGTAATGTTGGATAGAAAGTATTGTAAAGTTTCATCACAATGTTGCATTGGGCTGCACTACAGACAACTTGCATCACAACTTTGTAGATTTGGACTGCATTGATAAACAACTTGCATCACAACTTTGTAGATTTGGAATGTATTGATACTGTTTTGTTTTTTCTCACAATTTTTTTAATCAGATTTGAACTATATTTCTATTGTTTTTGTTTCTATTGGAAAAATAAGGGAATTTTTGCATGAGATTTGGACTATATTAATATATATTGTGTTTGTGTTCCCATTATAAAAGGAAAGCATTAATTTTTCTCGTATAAGATGGTTTTTTCTACTATAATATGGTTGTAAGAATGGAATACCTACAACCTGTTACATATATATTTTTCATATTTGAGATCTACTTCTGTCTCAAGATCCAAATTATGAACTTTATTGTAAATTATGCTTTTGGCCTAGGAATTCCATTCCCGATTTTTTTTTGAAGGGGTATGTTCACCATAACCATTAGTAACTACCTTTCAAACTTCAAATGCATAAACAATTAGTTCATAATTTACCTTACCAAAGCTTTGCAAAAGGGAGCACACACACACGCTGATGATCTATTATTCAACTAGCTGTACCTTCCAATAGTTAAGTTAATATAGAAATAATTGGATTTGATACCAATTGCTGAAAACTTGACTATAATGCAATGGGGGTTGAATCAGTATAGTGCATTCATGGTCATCAATTTACAATTTTTACTTTTATATTTTTCAGGATACAACTTTCTTGAAGAACTCACTCCCACTTACATTAGTCTTTTGTAGGCTCCTACTAACCTGAGGCTTCAACCTTGTTTTTCTTTTGCAGGCTATTACTTACTAGAAGAACTCGCTTGTAATTCTACACACTCCAACCTATTCTTGTTAAGGCGACTACCTTAAAGGAGACACCAATCCCCTCATACATAAAAAATTTAACCTTGCTTGTTTTTTAATTACGAATAAATGCATTCGCTTGTCTTTGCTTTGAACTTTGTCTCCTCCCTCTTTATAGTTTCTCATCTCTTGCTCCTCTACACATTTTTTTATCTTTTTTTTTTCTTATCCATATAATGCACTAACTAGGTCTCACAACAACTTAGTCAACTTTTTTACGAGCTAGCTAACTGTTCTACCATCTAAAAAAACATGTTTTTAAATTCATAACTTGCTAAGTATTAATGTTCCAAGTAGGAATCTAAAATGAAAGTTTGTCTCTTTGTTTTCTTCCTATTCTTTTCAAAATTCATTCAATCTATGGATAACAAAACAAAATTAATGACCCTACAAATACTATAAAAATATTAAATAAGTTAAATCCTAAAGTTTCCCTTTTTCATATGACCATCTGCATCAATCTTCAAACCCCTTACATACAATATATGCAATTATTAATATCACAACATCTGCACTTGTGTCCATACCTCTCACCACAGGGGCTTCACTCAATGAAGCTTTCACATATCGCGTGCGTTCGTGGCATATTAAAAAATACCCTTAATTTGACTACATATTGGAAAATACCTTTGAAAATCACATTATTTAACCCCCTACCAATACAAACCCAATACACCTTCCCAATTTAAAAAACCCCTCCTTTCCCATACTAAAATATGTTCTTTTAAAACATGTTTTCTTGGTGATATGGGTGATTTAGAAATGATTGGGAGAGCGAAATTCGTCATTTAATATGTACAATTTGTTTGGTTGAATCCACATGAAAAACAAGACTCCCAACCGTGAGAAGAGGAAATTACATCCTATTTCTCCCCCCTAGCACAATTACCAGTCCAGTTAGAATTTAACAGCCCCAAACTGGATTTTACTCTCAGGTACTGGAACCTCTACAAAGGTTCGACTTGGAAACATAGTTTTTCCTTAGGTTTCTCCACTGGTTCTATGTCCAACTTGGATAACCTACAGTTCAATATCCTTCTTTTCATTTTTTATATCCCCTCTTGGATAACCATAATATCTTGAAATGGAGCTAGCTAACTCAAATATAGTATTGCAAATTCCTGGCTAAGTTAGATGAGGAAATTACATATGGTCTTGAATGAGCATTTGGACTCTTTAGATATGCGTACCAATTATGTTCATATAACACAACAAATAGATGATTCAATACAAATGTCACATAGAAGTCATATTTATCTCATAGGCCTTCAACTTAAATTATATATCTAGCATTACATTAAGCTATAGGAGATAAATCAAAGAAGCATTTGAATGTAAATTAAACATGTGTAATAATTATATGTCCTTTATAGTTCAATAAATAGATAATAATTTGGCTCAACTATGCCTTGTACATGTTTTCCTTTAAACCTTTACTTTCATAGCACATTTTCATCAAAAAATTTATTTGTCAATTTGGACTCTTTACATATGCGTACAAATTATGTTCATATAACACAAGAAATAGATGATTCAATACAAATGTCACATAGAAGTCATATTTATCTCATGGGCCTTAAACTTAAATTATATATCTAGCATAATACATTAAGCTATAGGAGATAAATCAAAGAAGAATTTGAATGTAAATTAAACTTGTGTAATAATTATGTCCTCATTTAATATGTACAATATGTTTGGTTGAATCCACATGAAAAACAAGACTCCCAACCATGAGAAGAGGAAATTACATCCTATTTCTCCCCCCTAGCACAATTACCAGTACAGTTAGAATTTAACAGCCCCAAACTGGATTTTAGTCTCAGGTACTAGAACCTCTACAAAGGTTCGACCTGGAAACATAGGTTTTCCTTAGGTTTCTCCACTGGTTCTATGTCCGACTTGGATAACCTACAACAACATCCTTCTTTTCATTTATTATATCCCCTCTTGGATAACCATAATATCTTGAAATGGAGCTAGCCAACTCAAATATAGTATTGCAAATCCCTGGCTAAGTTAGATGAGGATTATATATGGTCTTGAATGAGCATTTGGACTCTTTAGATATATATCTAAAGAGTCCAAAAGCTCATTCAAGACCATATGTAATACATAGCCTCCTCATTTAATATATAAAACTTTAATCCATGTGCTTAACCTTAACATTGACACAAATGGAGTACAATTTTACTCATTGCTTTATGATAGAAAAATATGCAGATGAATATTGCCCACATATCCAAAGTCAAAAGGGATAGATTAAAAAGGGATGCTCCGGTCATCTATAAAAGATAAATTAAAGAAGCATGAAATATTAAAGTTTAATGTAAATTAGATATGCGTACCAATTATGTTCATATAACACAACAAATAGATGATTCAATACAAATGTCACATAGAAGTCATATTTATCTCATGGGCCTTCAACTTAAATTATATATCTAGCATAATACATTAAGCTAGAGGACATAAATCAAAGAAGCATTTGAATGTAAATTAAAAATGTGTAATAATTATGTCCTCATTTAATATGTACAATATGTTTGGTTGAATCCACATGAAAAACAAGACTCCCAACCGTGAGAAGAGGAAATTACATCCTATTTCTCCCCCCGAGCACAATTACCAGTACAGTTAGAATTTAACAGCCCCAAACTGGATTTTAATCTTAGGTACTGGAACCTCTACAAAGGTTTGACCTGGAAACATAGGTTTTCCTTAGGTTTCTCCATTGGTTCTATGTCCTACTTGGATAACCTACAACAACATCCTTCTTTTCATTTTTTATATCCCCTCTTGGATAACCATAATATCTTGAAATGGAGCTAGCCAACTCAAATATAGTATTGCAAATCCCTGGCTAAGTTAGATGAGGATTACATATATGGTCTTGAATGAGCATTTGGAATCTTTAGATAGGCACACCAATTATGTTCATATAACACAACAAATAGACGATTCAACACAAATGTCACATAGAAGTCATATTTATCTCATGGGCCTTCAACTTAAATTATATATCTATCATTACATTAAGCTATAGGAGATAAATCAAAGAAGTATTTGAATGTAAATTAAACATGTGTAATAATTATATGTCCTTTATAGTTCAATAAATAGATAATAATTTGGCTCAACTATGCCTTGTACTGAACTATGCCTTGTACATGTTTTCCTTTAAACCTTTACTTTCATAGCACATTTTCATCAAAAAATTTATTTGTCAATTTGGACTCTTTAGATATGTGTACCAATTATGTTCATATAACAAAAAAAATAGATTATTTAATACAAATTTCACATAGAAGTCATATTTATCTCATGGGCCTTCAACTTAAATTATATATCTAGCATAATACATTAAGCTATAGGAGATAAATCAAAGAAGCATTTGAATGTAAATTAAACATGTGTAATAATTATGTCTTCATTTAATATGTACAATATGTTTGGTTGAATCCACATGAAAAACAAGACTCCCAACCGTGAGAAGAGGAAATTACATCCTATTTCTCCCCCCTAGCACAATTACCAGTACAATTAGAATTTAACAGCCCCAAACTAGATTTTAGTCTCACGTACTGGAACCTCTACAAAGGTTCGACCTAGAAACATATTTTTTCCTTAGGTTTCTCCATTGGTTCTATGTCCAACTTGGATAACCTACAAAAACATCCTTCTTTTCATTTTTTATATCCCCTCTTGGATAACCATAATAACTTGAAATGGAGCTAGCCAACTCAAATATAGTATTGCAAATCCCTGGCTAAGTTAGATGAGGATTACATATGGTCTTGAATGAGCATTTGGACTCTTTAGATATATATCTAAGGAGTCCAAAAGCTCATTCAAGACCATATGTAATACATAGCCTCCTCATCTAATATATAAAACTTTAATCCATGTGCTTAACCTTAACATTAACACAAATGGAATACAATTTTACTCACTGCTTTATGATAGAAAAATATGCAGATGAATATTGCCCACATATCCGAAGTCAAAAGGGATAGATTAAAAAGGGATGTTCTGGTCATCTATAAAAGATAAATTAAAGAAGCATGACATATTAAAGTAATGTAAATTAGATATGCATACCAATTATGTTCATATAACACAACAAATAGATGATTCAATACAAATGTCACATAGAAGTCATCTTTATCTCATGGGCCTTCAACTTAAATTATATATCTAGCATAATAAATTAAGCTATAGGAGATAAATCAAAGAAGCATTTGAATGTAAATTAAAAATGTGTAATAATTATGTCCTCATTTAATATGTACAATATGTTTGGTTGAATCCACATGAAAAACAAGACTCCCAACCATGAGAAGAGGAAATTACATCCTATTTCTCCCCCCTAGCACAATTACCAGTACAGTTAGAATTTAACAGCCCCAAACTGGATTTTACTCTCAGGTACTGGAACCTCTACAAAGGTTCGACCTGGAAACATAGGTTTTCCTTAGGTTTCTCCACTGGTTCTATGTCCAACTTGGATAACCTACAACAACATCCTTCTTTTCATTTTTTATATCCCCTCTTGGATAACCATAATATCTTGAAATGGAGTTATACAACTCAAATATAGTATTGCAAATCCATGGCTAAGTTAGATGAGGATTACATATGGTCTTGAATGAGCATTTGGACTCTTTAGATATGTGCACAAATTATGTTCATATAACATAACAAATAGATGATTCAATACAAATGTCACATAGAATTCATATTTATCTCATGGGCCTTCAACTTAAATTATATATCTAGCATTACATTAAGCTATAGGAGATAAATCAAAGAAGCATTTGAGATAAATCATACATTTTTCTCTCTAACTTCACACTCCTAGTTGTATTTTCAACTATGGAACAAAATAGAATAACACAAAATGGAACTCTTATTCCTCCTAGTGGCCAAGTATTTAACATAGCGTGATAGCCAATTAGGTGTAAGATTTGACTCTGTCAACCATTAACGAGGTTTGTGATTTTAGACCTTTTATAGAGTCTTGTTAAAATTCCACATGTAGCTAGCTTGCCATGCATGAGTAATGGGGCTAAAATGTCATTCTCTCGTACCATGACCTGGTCAACATGATAGGTCAATTTACTAAAGGCATAAATTTTGAATGAACTTCATTTGATGTTTTTCTTGCACCATTGGATATGTCTTTAAGTGTAGAATAATGGTCAAGATTTCAGCACAAGGGATAATCGTTTGACCCCAGAAATGTCATTTAATACCTCGAAATTACTCCAAAAGGTTTTAGACCCCAATTCTCCACCCACCATTAAAATGACCCTACAAGTTGATTCTTTCAGTTTTTTCACTCTATACGCATCAAAATATAATATGAAAAATAAGTTTTTTCAGTTTTTTCAGTTGATCCATTTATGGTAAAGAAATCAAATAGTTCTATCAATTCCACCTTGCAAATCTAAGAGACATTGAATTAAATTTCATCTCAAGACAGGGCTTTGAGAGGACACTCTCAAAGCCAACCTTCGTTATGGCTTTGAAACACATGGTAAGTATCAAGACTTAGCAACTTTATTTGCATAATTTTTTCTAGCATGGACCTTAATGTCATAGCCTTCTTTTGCCTAAATTAATGCAAATTTCCTTTCCATTTTTCTTGTGACATTCATAATTCATGCTCATGGAACATGATTGTGTCGCAATTGTGATAACATTTCCTGTATGCAGAAGCTAATAAAAAATGATCTAAAATGACATTTTTGCTTTGTTGTTTTGAAGACTTAAGGAAAATTACACTAAGTAGCTTCCAACCTCATATGACCATCATGTCAAACTCATCTTAGGATATTGTCCAAGTAAGAGCCACTTAAGCAAGCAATCTAGTATACATGACTCCAATTTCAATTAGCAGCAATGACAGTTCTAAGTATGGTGCAAACATTGCTCTAGATCCTTAATGGGGCATGTTTGATGACAATAATTTGGGGATTGAGAGAGGGAGATGGTAGGAGAAAAAAATCAAGGAATCCTCGGGAAATTGAAAAATATATAACTAATATATGC
Source organism: Pinus albicaulis (assembly GCA_034641835.2). Classification (NCBI taxonomy): domain Eukaryota; kingdom Viridiplantae; phylum Streptophyta; class Pinopsida; order Pinales; family Pinaceae; genus Pinus; species Pinus albicaulis. Next base: position 301,818,919 of record CM076582.1, on the reverse strand, counting down.
TAGTAAGTATTATTCACTAGCATGTATTTTGTAAAGGCCTTTCAACCTAGTTCCCATTCAACTCCATCCACCAGGTTGTAGAGGATTCCAAGCCTAATTTCATAAAAAGTAAGTTGGGATGATCACATTGACCTGCTTGATGACATGTCTATGAAGATTAACTACTTTGAACTATTTTTTTGCGTAGGGAAAGAGACACATTCCCATGTCTGAGCATGAAAACGTTCTTTGATATTGTTAATGCCTCTAGTGTTTACTTCTACAAGTTCTATAGGCAGAGTCTGTAAAGGGCCAGGTAGCCTCTGGATGTCATCTTTTATGAAAGGTGACATATCTAGTAAATGCCCCTACAGTCAATCTCTGGAATGGATCTAAATAGAAGTTCTTCATTTTAATATCCGTAAAACACAACTACTTTAAGGTAAACTATGTACATGTGTCATTTCTTCCACAAACTAAAGTGTATAAGTAGGAAATTTTATACCAAGTGTGCTCCCACCATGTAAAGCGGAATTTGGTGAACTTATCATTTTTATAATATCTTTTTCGATTAAATTTAGGTTCACACATGATCAATTATTGCTTTGAAAGTTGTGTTCTACATAATTTGTGTACACTACATTACAAATTGATTTTTTGAAATCTATTTTGTGAATGTCGACCAATAGATATATATCATGGAGGATGAAAGACGAAGATCAGCCGAATCCCATATGGAGGTTCAGGGATCGGAGGATGTTCACGGTATTTAAATATAATCTTAAATCTCCATGCATGTGTGTACATATGGAATTGATTTTTTTATTAACTTTGTGAGTGAAATTAGTTGTTAATAAGTTTCATATTTTAATTTTTACGAGGCAAGAGGAGAAGGGTTTCTACTCCATCCATGGAGCATGGCCAAGGTTCAACCGGTCGAGGTATGAGTGGTAGCAGGTTGCGGGAAGGAGGTGATATTTATTCCCCCGAAGGCCAATCAACAGCTGCTGGTTCTCAACAGGGTCACTGTGGGTCTAGTTCTCAACAACGTCATTCTGGGGTTGGTTCTCAGCAGGGTCATGTTGGAGATGATGTTAACCAACAATATCAAGGTTGACATCAATTTCAATATTTTTTCATTAAATTTGTACAACTTTTTTTACACGTGTTTTTTCTAATATACAAAATTTTATATATATTGATGCAGACGCTGAAATTGTTCGAGCCAGTGGTCAAAATAGATGCAGGGCAGCGCGCTACATTCAAGAAGAAGGTTGTCAACCCAGCACAACTTATCCGGCTGAGATTACTGATATACCATGGGAAACAAACATGGCGGAATGCACCTTACAAAGGTGTCAAAGCCTTCATGCAAAATTGCAAAGAGATCTCGAGGCTTTGTCTCTACCTGCTGAGAGTAGACAAAGCCTTGAAATAGTTATACATTCGTTGGGTGAAATGGTAAATGTGTACAGAAATTTGGGGCCAACGACTGATTCGTTTGTAGAACTGATGAGAAAGAGAAAAGAAACAATGATAGGTCTCGATAAATGGCAGGACATAAAACAAAGAGTTACAAGAGCAGATGCCAAGTCAATGTTTAATTATAAGGAAGGGCCAAAAAGAAAAATGTTGAAGGTGTAGTATTTCAAGCACCCAGACAAAGCTGCTTATTTGTATGATTGACATCTTGCGGCCTTTGGAAGGCTTCCATGGAACGATGAGGTTCCTGTTTATTTTGCACAAATGTTTTATGCGGAATTTTTTTTGGGTATGAAACCCGACTACAATGACCTTCCTTCAGAATTTTTTGGCCCGGGGAGAGGTCAATTATATCAACGTAAGGGCGCTAAGTGAGATGTGGAGTTGCCTCGCCCTGAGCTGCCATTGGTGAGTCGACCGTTTCGAGTCGAAACCCTGCGATCAGAGATGGATGCGACTTCTCAAATAAGTCGTGAAGCAAGAGATGTTATGATCGACAATGTTCATAGCGGATTGAGTGGAGTCGATCTTTGTTTAAATCGAAAAAGAGCACGTGAAAATGCACGTGCCAATTTTGTTTATCGTACAGATGAGAATATTTACAACATGAATGTTGAAGATCTCCGAACATATGCAATAAATTGTCGCAATGGTCTGCAAGACCTAATTTTTCATGAGGAAGAGGGCACCGGAATGGTATGTGTTAGTGACCTTAGGGTTTCAAATTATATTTACATATACATGTGTACAATTTGTAATATATACATGTGTATGTACATGTATACATTTATTTGTATGTGTACATTAATCTAACAAAAATGTATGATTATATGTTAAAACACCATTTGTAGTTCTCAGGCATGATGCGTGACGAAAATGTTAATATTATGTTTGGGACCTCCGGTTCAAACGATGCAGATGGGTATGACCATCATGATATGTTGGCACATGTATGTTAGTGTTTTTTAAGTGACTCTAAAATAAATAATTGTTGCCACACATGTACATGTATGTATATATATAATTTGATAAAATGTTTTAACAGGTACCGATTCCGTCTGATGTTTTTGGGATGGCGTTACCTTCTTCTTCCTTAGGAGATATACCTTCTACTTCATTGGGAGATGTGCCACAAGTATGGACAATTTTCACAAGTTCAAAATTTATGTTTAAAAGTTATATATATATATATATATATATTCTACCTCAAAAAGTTCCATTAAAAATTGAGATATATAGAGAGAGAGATCTATATTTTGAGTTATTTAAAATTTTTTGAATTTAGGTTCCTATAGAAGATTTTTTTAATCTGGGGACTCTAGCGACGGAGATAGGAACATCCACAACATTTGAACAAGTTGTCTTTAGTTCCTTTTTTTAATATTATTGAAAATAAGTTTATATATGTACACGTGCATTTTCATTTGAAAGTTTTTAATATATATATAAATATATATATATATATATATATATTTACATTTAACTGTACATGTATATTGTACAGTTTACCACTGCAGATGTTTCTATGGGAGAACCTGTTCATCAAATGGAGAGGGAACCTTACAAGGTATTGCATGATTTTTTTGTTATATTTTGTTTTTTACATGAAGTTCTAGATATATATATTCTCATTCATTTTTAAAACTTCAAATTTTAATGTTCAAGTACATGTGCATTGTGTATGTAGGTTTCCTATTCACAGAATAGGGCGCAGACTGAGACCCAGACGCTAGATCCTCCATTTGATGGACATGATTTACAGTAGATTTGATTTCAAAATTTAGATGGCTTTAAAATTTGTTAAACTTGATATAGTTTGATACTCAAGTGAGATTTACAATTTTTGGACATATTTTATTACAATGTTATTATATAATTTGTTTTATTTAATTTTTGGATGGTTTTAGTACTTTTGGCATGTGAATGTGAAGTAATGTTGTCATCTGAATTACATTTGGTATGTGATATTTAATGTTAAATGTTTTTGTTGGATAGTTGAATTATAATTGGCATGGCATGTGAATTTTTTAAAACTACATGAATGATAGAATGTGAATCTACATTTGCACATGTGGTAAATTGAAATGTTACTTGTAACAAGACAATCCCCATTGATTTCATTGTATATGTTGATTTATGATTTGATATAATTGCATGTATGATGGTACATTACTTGTAAATTCATTGGATTAATAGTGTTCATTGATTTCAGTGTAAGTGCAAAAAATTATTGACAATGTAGAACGATTTTTGTGTTATAATAATTAAACCTAATAATATTGGAGAGCAAGAGAGACTTGAGGTATGGTGTTTACTACAAGAGTTCGAGCTAAATAAGTAAGGGAAAACTAGCATAGGGAACAATTAGGAGTAGATTTAGGGCATAGGGAAGAATTAGGAGTAAATTTAGGAACATGTGATAGTTGGGTGAGATAAAATCATATATTTTAATAAAATAATGGGAATTTCTAGGAGAGACAAATAGTGGATATGACATGTATTTTGGTGAATAATCAAATTTATGGAATTAAACAATTAATTATTTTTGTATGTGAAAACAAGATTCACACCTAATCCTCACCTAAAAGACTAAATTAAACACATTATTATTAAGGGGATGAGGAGCTTTCTAGGTTTTGAGCTCCCCATTGTTAGATGAGTGTCGTAATGGAATTCCATGTATTTTTGTGAGAACTTATGATATTGTGATATTCTAATTACGAAATAGTGATCTTGAGTACATGTTGGATAATGTAGTAGATAGGAACTTTTTGATAAGGGGAGATAAGGGATGTGACCAAATTCCTATCAGTGAAAAAAAAATTCTTCACCTTCCTATAATTCCATTGTAGCTTTGGGGGCCAAAGGTAAGAAGAGTACCTTGGAATTTCTTGGGTGAAAAACCAACTGGGTCACCAACTTTGGTCTACTGCATTGGAATTCATTAAAGAATTGGTCATTGGAGCTGCTTCAAGCTAGGAATGAGCATCGTCACCAACCTACATTGAATATTTTACACTCCCTAGGGTGAATGATACTTTAAATTGATTGACAGTCTAAGACTTTCGAATTTTTTCGAATGTCAAATGATCTTACAAAGCTAGTATTTATAATATCCTAGTAGGTCATTCGGTGACAACTTTTACCGGAAACTTGAAACAAAGAGAATCTATCCTTGGCTAGGACATCATGTAAGATGACCGCCATAAACAGTCAAATTGTACTTAAAATCTGAGATTCGGGCAAGTGGGGACAACCACTTGTTACCTCATCCCTTGGAGGCTAGGCCATATGGGGACCGAATCTGACCTTACAAAATAAAGTGAAATAATTTGTACCATATGGTCGGAAAACATATACAAGAACAATTAATTTCATTCTAGAATAAATATATATATATATATATATATATATATATATATATATATATATATATATATATATATATATATATATAAATATATATATATATCCAATACATATAACATTTTTCATCAATGCACATGTATAGAAAAACTACTTTCAGTTGATACTAGAGCATGTGCTTGTACCCAAACAATTTGTAACATGGGCAAACCACAAATAACATAAGCAGCTCAATTTTTAGTTGAGTACTGGAAGTTCTAAAACATATTTAATCCAAAGATAATAAATTGTTGGACACTTCACTCAAAAAAATTCTAATGGAATTCCATCCTCAATAATCCGTTCATGATCTGATTTTGACATTTTCCATTTCTTAATTTTTGATTTTTTCTTTGATTGAACTTCTATCAACTTTATGCGTGCTGCACACACCAAGTGACTATATTGACAACTTATGGAATCAGGTTCATAGTCTTCAAAGTAAACAAAGTCTCCACTTTGATGAGTTTTTCTGAAAAAATAACCTTTCAGTATAATAGACCCTCTGTCATACTGAAATCCGTGATCATTATAGTCTTGTAACAATTTCATTTTTCATTCAGTGCAACGCATCAAATAATACTTCACATTTTCATCGTTGTCAATAGGTGCAATTACAGCAAAAACATCTCCTGCACAATAAAATAAAAATTTAACATTAAATTATGCATATTTAAATTTATTTCTAGATCTTTAAATCATTAGAAAGTAATTCAAATGTTACCTTCTCTAACAAGATCAGAAACTCGATCGCCATCGGATGATATTGTAGTTTCTTCTGATTGCATTTCTTCAAACATTGCAACATATATTTTTCTCTTTGTATTTAGCTCTGTATGTTTCCAATCATTCACGTACATTTTGTTTTCAAAAACGTCATTGGATTTTGTGTTGTCTATGCAAACATCACAAAAACAAGAATATTTTCTTTTATCCAATGCAAAGACATTTGTGGACAACTTTGTTTCAATTTAATGCAATTTTCGAGTCCCTTTTATTGTTTCAACGTCATTTCCAATTGATATATCTACGTCTCCGATTCCAATATGCCAGAAAAACCTTTATATGGAAAATTATAAAAAGAATTTGTAAATATGATATCAAAATACAATTAAAAATAATCATTGCATGATAAATGTACAATGTTTAAAACTAGATTTCCAATATGAATTAAATTGAATGTACCTTCGCACTTCTCTTGATGGGTTAATTTCATGGCTTAGAGCAGTGATGCACCATTGAACAACTTCTTCAGCATTCACAAGTTGGCATGCAGAGTGGTTCATTTGATATCTTCGAAGTACTCGTTTTATGCATGCTCCTGCACCGTCATGTTCTCCTTTTCCATGGCTAGTCTCAAAGAAATTCCAACAATGTTTAATGCAAGTTTTCTTATGAAGACAACACAACCAAAAGAATGATCGTGCAAATTTGAATTGACCCACGCATCCGTCTGACCATATCCAATGTTCATTGAATGTTATTCCATGATTTTTCAATGAATCATAAATTCTTCCAAAACAATGTCGTACAAAACATGTATCATGTGTACGATCGTCATTGATATAAAAGTGATATTCTTTAATGATATGTTGATTTTCACTCGTGCTCTCTATATGATCGACATTTTGTTCAGCATATCTATATAGAATATGGATGAGCATGGAGACTTGGTCAGAATGATAGTATTAAATCTGAATTTCTTTTTGTGGAACAAATGTGTAGTTTTCTGCAAAATCAATCACTGACAAAATGGTCCCTGGTGGAAAAAATTCACGAGATATTTTGAATTGCAAGTCTTGCCATCGAGCTCTATGGGAATGTTTGGTGTATTTGTAAATTTCTGCCTCAAACTTTCTCAAAAAGTCTATCAGAAAAATTTCGTCTTCTCGTAATTCGATTCTTTTAACATTATTTGCACCTTGAATCGATGTACCGATATATTCATATCTCTTCCATTTCACTTTCATGTTGGACAATGATTGATCATTTATATCAATACGATATTTGTTTTTAAATTTAGTCAAATTTCCACAATCATTGCATTTTTTACCACCAACACATCTCTTTTTGTAAAATAGTTCATCGCTTTCTCTTTCACATAGAATTTGAGATATGAATTCTTGGATAGTGGAAGGAGGAGGTGAATCCTTCCATAATGTTCTACCGAAATCAAGGAATGTGTCATAATATACCTCAAATTCCACATGATAACGACAACACCAAGTGTCGCGTACGGTGATAGGTTTTACATACCATGGTTTTTGTTGAACAAAAGCACTGAGTGAAACATGAATCTGACGATTCTCTTCTTTGAACTTGTTGAATAACTCTATCTGAGTGGTTTCCAAGAGATGTTTTTCATGTTCTTCGTATTGATTTCGTGCTATTATTCTTCGCATCACGTCTTGCAGTTGGTGAAACACGTGAATTGTTATTCCAATATTCATATATTATTTTTTTAACATCTTCTCCAAGTCTATCTTTGTATGGTTTCCTACAAATAGCTCTCCAACAAGCAAGTTCATCATTTACATCTATTTGCAGTCGAAATTTTCGATGTTTGTGCAGAGTTTTTCGCGAGGTTCCCAGTGATCGTGCCATAGATGTTATCAAACGATTCTCTTGATTACTTGGTGAAACCATTGCCATCTGTATTCCTCTACGTATATTTGAAACATCTTTATCTATAGATCTCTTAATTGACTTTATAGCACTACTCACATTTTTTATCACTTCTTCCTTCATTTTTTTATCTTTGGTTGATTTTCGAATACCCAATAGTGTCGTCGCTTCTTTTAATTTCTTTGATGATAGGAGACCTTTCAACATTTGAGCTTGAACTGTCACTCGCTCATTTAAAAAATAATATTTAAAAATGCAGTTGACATGATATCGTATAACATGGTCAGGTTTTTTATCTCCATGTGTTTGAGTGTCAACATTTTCTAACATCTCATTATCGATAGTGATTTCATCTGTACATATTTGAAAAAATAGTACATATTCAGTAAATCACTAAATTAATAAATATGTCAATAAATATTAGGAAAATTTTAAATATATCAATAGATCATAATATTTACATTTACATACCTGCTTCAATTTCTGCTTGAGGTTGATTTTCTTCTTCAATATTTTGAGGAGTATCTTTGTCTGTTTACATTAAACAAAATATTTTTCAAATTAGTTCATCAAATAAAAATTAAGTTTCACCTTTTACATTAGAAAAATTTTAAATATATCAATAGATCATAATATTTACATTTACATACCTGCTTCAATTTCTGCTTGAGGTTGAGTTTTTTCTTCAATATTTTGAGAAATATCTCTGTCTGTTTACATTAAACAAAATATTTTTCAAACTAGTTCATCAAATAAAAATTAAGCTTCACATTTTACATTACGAAAATTTTAAATATATATCAATAGATCATAATATTTACATTTACATACCTGCTTCAATTTCTGCTTGAGGTTGATTTTCCTCCTCAATATTTGAGAGGGCTTCTAACTTTATTTTGCGATATTGTCTCGTTTCTTCTCTACGTGTCTCAGGGTCTCTTTTTCGATCATATTTTCTCGCACAAGTTCTTCGATTTCCCATGATAATAGGGTATGAAGTTCAAAAAATTTCCTTCAAAAAATTAGACAACAACTCAATTACAAAAAATATCACAAAAGATTTAATTTTGAAAAATTCAGTGTAAATGTTTTGTAAAAAATGCATACTCCAATCCAAAACACAGACTTTAAAAAATTCGAGAGAAAAATGTCTTATAAAAATGAAACGAAATTCAAAAGATTTACTTTAACTCAAAACACGTACATACCTCGAAGAAATGTCTTTTGAATGTACGTCCAAGAAATTTTTTACAATTTTCGCCAAAATCACGTCGCCTCCAAGAAATGTTCTCCAAAAAAATTCTGTAAACCCAAAATTGTAAATTCAATTTGCTTCCAAGAAATGCTCTAAAACCCAAACCTTGAAGAAAAGCTTTTGAACCCAAACCAAGATTTTGTAAAATCAATTTGCTTCCAAGAAATGCTCTTTTCCCAAACCTTGAAGAAAAGCTTTTGAACCCAAACCAAGATCTTTGTAAAATGAGATGAAGTGTGCGAAATGTGCGAAAATTGTGAATCATTTCGCGGAAATTTATATTGACGCGAAATGTGTTTTTAGTAGGGGGCTCCACAAAACTTTCCGGCCGACGAAGAGTTACACAATAGTTCGGCCGAACTTTTGTTAAAAAGTTTGGCCGAACTATTAAGACGTTAGATTTAACGACTCTTAAGCGGAAAACATAGTTTGGTCTAACTTGGACTAAAATTTCGGCCGAACTAACACGTCACCAATTACGTAAAACCAGGCTCTGAAAATGGTTCTGCAACTTTGGACTGATTAAACTCCATGAAAGGTTGTTAATTAACTGTCGGAACCAAGACAAGCATTTTCAGAATTGAATCTACTTTCAGGAAATATAAATTTTATGGAATTTCATAAATGTTTATTAATTTTAAATATTTTTCTAATAAAATAGGTGCAAACAATTTCTAAGGGTCGTCGTGATTCAGTGAAATCAAAATTTTGTATCTCCCAAAATACATTGTAAAAAAAATTTAAAAAATTATGGGGCATTACATTGGTCCGTCGTCTCTAATGGGTAGATTTTAGATTTTTATTTTATAACTTATATGTTAAGAAATTTCTTGCGACGCGAAACATATCCAAAATACGCAGTTTTTCATATTGGACCAGTTCAAAAAATTCTAGTAATTATGATATGCATCCATTGGCTTTGTAAATATTTCAAAAACAAAATAGAATCTGTCGAGATTGTTGTAACACATTTTGTTTTTTCGAAAACACAAATTTTCAATGAATACAACATTGCGTCATAACATGACTTCTTATGAATCCTTTGATTGTTAAGAAACACACACTCAAAGAAACGCTAAGTTGACATATCAAATCTGCATAAAAAAATTTCAAAAAATAAGTAATAGAAAGCTAACAAAATTTCTCACAACTTTTATTTTTATCGCAAAATGAAATTCTACACAAAAAATTGTTATAGTTTGCAGAAAGTTGAAGAACCGAAAAAAATGAAAATGTTTTCTCAAAAAAGGGCAAAAAGTGTAACCCAGCTTCACATTTTCACCCATACAATCTATAAGCACTAGTAGGGTCCAAGGAAAAGAGCTATAGGGTCCCAAAATCCGATCTACATTTTATGGACAATCACATTTCCCCCAAATATCTTCCACATATTTTCCTTGGTCTATTGGAGTTTGAAAAATACATAGGATGCAACAAGTAATGCTAATCATAGCAATCAACTTCCCTAATGAGTAGGAGGCCTTAAAAATCAAAGAACATCTTAACTTATACCTAAAATTACTAAAAATTCCTATTGTAGATATGTACTTATAAATTCTACAAAATTATAGGGCAACAAGGAAACCAACTTCCTCTTCTATAAATCTCTAAGACCTTATGGAGGATAAATAATTTTTTTGAAATAAATTGTTCAAATTATGCTCTTGCATCAATAGCTAACAATGTATCCTTGTAGGCCACCCCCTTTAACAATAGTAATACCAATGTCCTTTACCTATAATGAACTCCTTACATGAATCTCTCTTAGATCCTACCAAGCATGAAATTTTTTACTAAAATGGATGTTCACCCTGCAAGATTCTATTCTCATGGCCTAAGATAAAGTATTCCTCTATGTCACCCACGAATATTGCATTAATGGTACACTATTATAGAGAAACAAACTTTGAATGGATCATTATTTGTGTTGAGTTCCATGGATATAATAGGAGAGTTTGTTGATCAAGTTTTGTAATTTTTCATCATACTCGTGAGAAATTTCTCCAACCATCTTCTTAGTCTCCTTGAGTGTACTAATTTTTTGTTGTTCAATTTTTAGCCTCTAGAACTTAGATATAAATATCACCTTTAATATGTGTAAGGCCTTAGCTACACCCTAGGGATAAATCTATATGAACTTCATGCATCATTAGAGAAGCTTCCCCCACAATGTGGTTATGAACTTTATCAACTTAGAAACTAACACTACAATACTTTTCACCCTCCAAATGAATCCACATAAGAAAAGATGTGGTTTTTCATCACCATCACTCTTCATAAAGTTCTTGGAACTACTATAACCATATCGTTGGTTGGGTTGTTCACCAACATAAAACCTTATGGAAATTTTCGAATAATTAGGCCCACTCCCCCACTTGAACTAAAATTCAAACATAACATATGCCAATTCTACTTCTATTCTCACCTTCATTTTGTTTTCACTACTACTATATCACAAACTAGTAAGAAAATGTGCTTTCAAGTTAAAAGTAGAATAAAAAGTTGGGATTACCTCTGGGCTTTTGAAATTCATAGGGTGGTTGGTCTGGATTAGATCCACTTTTCCTAGGCTATATCATGTCTACTACTTGACCTTCCTCTAGCTCAAAAAATTAGAACACATTATTAAGTGTTTATTCCTCTTCTTTCTTTGTGATGATATCTCTCTCCATAGGCTAATAAATACCTTACAAATTGAGGCTTCCTTTTAGATAATCATCATCCATCTAACTGAACGTGCTCACCTTATTGTGCCATCACTTAATTTTTCTCTTCGAAATTTCTAGACATATTCTCCCCAAATATTATTCTCTCCAAGCTCTTTCCAATTATTAAATCCCCCTATTTGAAGAAATTTTTGGTATTCTATGACACTTTTGAAACCTTTTTAACTCTTTTACTTGTGCCTCTATGTTTCTATCCTCAGAAATACCCATTTTCATTACGAAATTATTGTGATGAATCCCCTTCATTCTATTCATCCACCACTTCTTAATTATTTCATTTTGATTAAAATATTATTTTCCTCTCTTTAATACATGTGCTTCCTCCATGGCACATTATTCCCTTAGTTATTCAATATCATTCAATCCATTCTAGGTCAGCTCCAAGCATTGGTTCTTACACTTCCATTGTTGGAGAACTAAAAGAACACGTAAGTTGTGTAAATGAAATAGCAATGCTCAAATAGTCAAGAAATGATAACTTTTCTTTATTATAATATATTTATGCATGGGTTTTATCATGCCAATTAATAATTTGGTTAAATATCAATAATTCTAACAAAATTCATTCCAAACAATAACAAACATAACATAGATTTGCCACTTGACCTTCCATATAGGCCAACAATGACAATAATATTTTTTAATGGGAAAAATATACAAGAAATTACTATCCCTCATAGAAGTGAATAGGAGGAAAAGACCTAAGATAAAATATATTGGGTTTTTTTTGGTTGGGTTGTTTTTGTTTTCGATTTAATTTTCTTTTTTGTTGTATGTAAGGTGATAATATGATTTTTTCACCTCCATGCCCCTTCTTGACCCATCTCTTGATTCAGATCCAAATTTGTTGTCTTTCCCAGATAATTCCAGTGAATAGTCCTCATTTCTCTACATATCATTCAAGTACAACTTCAGCTATATTTTTTGTGTCTCAGAGTAGGGTTTCCAGGTTGGACTTAGATTTTTTTTCCCGTGGCATAGAGGAGGGTTTCTAGTATGAGCTTCAGCTATTTGTTCTATGGAACAGAGTAGGGTTTTTAGGTTTTCAACTGTGATCAGTTCAGAGAAACATTTGGAAGGGAATTCAATAATGGCAGTATTGGTGTTCCGATGTAATATTTTTTTCCCTCATGTGTGGTGTTTAGAATCCAAACTACTTGTCCAATAAGGTCATGAACTAGGATGATCATTAGAGTCATTTTTTTACAGAATTATCCTTCAGGTCTGAGGTTCGAGCCGTGAAACTAAGACGAGATGGATTGTGATGCTATTGGAGCACAAGATTTGTGTACAATTTCGTGGATTTGAAGCTGCTGCATCATATTGAGATGATGGAAAACCCTAAGGGTGTGTGTGTTGTTTCTCATGCTCCCAATAACTTTATGTTGGCCTGTTCAGGCTTGCAATGTGGGCAGATGAGAGTCCAACACAATGGTCTCAAGAGAACCAAATTTGTAACTTTTCATGACTTTTGCATCACCTGCTTTTCCCTCACCTTGATGGCAACCTCCTTGTGACTGATAGTACAAAGGGGACTCTTATAAGGATCTTCAACACCATAGGTTCCACTCTATTTCAAGAGGTAATACCAATGTATCAATAGATATTAATGTATCCTCGTAGGTCACCCCCTTTAACAGTAGTAATACCCATGTCCTTTACCTAGAAGGAACTCCCATTAGGGGAATTTTGAGGTTTAAAATGGGCCTCCTAACGAAATTATAAAGTAATAGTGGAAATAATAAAATAATATTTGATTACATCGTCAAATTTTAGAGGGAAAAAAGAAAAAATTACTTTTTCAACTCATATTTTCAACTTATCTCCCAAATTTTTTACTTAAATTTTGAGTAGGATTACTCGTTGGATGCAAAAATTAATTCCCCATCCAAGGAGTACCCATGTTGCATACTTTCGATGGATCCTACTACACGAAAAATTAGAAATACATGAAAAACATGATTGCAATCACACTTTTTCATGTATTTTTCATTTTTCTTGTAGCAGGGTCCATTGAAAGTATGCAACATGAGTACTCCCTGGATGAGGATTTAAATTTTTCATCCAAAAAGTACTCCCACTCAAAGTTTGAGTAAAAACTTTGGGAGATAAGTTGAAAATATGAGTTGAAAAAGTAGTTTTATTATTTTATTATTTTTTAATATTTTTACCCTTTTACATAAAAAATTGTGAATCATCCCCCATAGTTTAGATCATCATCTTGAATCCTATTGGTTCTTATAAAGTTTATTTTTGTTGTACATTTTTCTTAGGAGGCCCATTTTAGACATCAAAAGTCCCCTAATGTTACATGATTCTCTCTTAGATCCTACCAAGCATGAAATATTTTAGTAAAATGGATGTTCACGCTACAAGATTCTATTCTTATGGCCTAACATAATACATCCCTCTATGTCACACACGACTATTACATTAATGGTACACTATTAAAGAGCAAAAAAAATTGAATGGATCATTCTGTGTGTTGAGTTTCCATTAGGGGAACTTTGAGGTCTAAAATGGGCCTCCTAAGGAAATTATAAAATAATAGTGGAAATAATAAATAATATTAGATTACATCATCAAATTTTAGAGGGGAAAAGGAAAAAAACTATTTTTTCAATTCGTATTTTCAACTTATCTCCCTATTGGTTTACTCAAATCTTGAGAAGAAACACTCATTAGATGTAGAATTTTATTCCTCATCCAAGGATTATGCATGTTGCATACTTTTGATGGACCCTACTATATGAAAAATGAGAAATACATGAAAAACATGATTGCAATCATGTTTTTCATGTATTTCTCATTTTCATGTAGAAGGGTCCATTGAAAGTATGCAACATGGGTTCTCCTTGGATGAGGAACTAAATTTTGCATCCAACGAGTACTCCTGATCGAAATTTGAGTAAAACCTTAAGGAGATAAGTTGAAAATGTGAGTTGAAAAAGTAGTTTTATTATTTTATTATTTTTAATATTTCTACTTTTTTACTTCAAAAATGGTGAATCATCCTCCATGGGTGACATCATCATCTTGAATCCTATAAGTTCTTATAAAGTTTATTTTGGTTGTAAATTTTTCTTAGGAGGCCCATTTTAGACCTCAAAATTCCCCTAATGCATGGATAGTATAAGGGATTTTGTTGATCAAGCTTTGCAATTTTTCATCATACTCCTGAGAAATTTCTCCATCAATTTTTTTAATCTCCTTCAGCTTAGTGATTTTTTATTGTTCAATGTTTAGCCTTTAGGACTTAGCTATAAATACCAACTTTAATTTGTCCAAGGCCTTCGCTACACCCTAGGGATAAATCTATATGAACTTCATACACCATTATAGAATCTTCCCCCACGATGTGTTTAGGAACTTTATCAACTTTGAAACTAGCACTACAATCCTTTTCACCCTCTAGATGAATCCACTTAGAACCAATGTGGGTTTTCATCACCATCACCTTTCATAAAGTTCTTGGAACTACTATAACTATATCGTTGGTTAGATTTTTCAGCAAGATAAAACCTTATAGACATTTTTTAATAATTAGGCCTGCTCCATAACTTGAACTAAAATTCAAACATAACATATGCCACTTCTACTTTTATTCCTACCTTCCTTTTCTTTTCACTACTAGTATATCCAAAACTACTAAGTAAATGTGCTTTCAAGTCAAAAGTAGAATAAAAATTTGGGATTACCTCTAAGCTTTTAAAATTCATAGGGTGCTTGGTTTAGATTGGATCGACTTTTCTTAGGCTATATCATGTCTACTACTTTGCCTTCCTCTAGCTCAAACAATTAGAACACATTAATAAGTGTTTCTTCGTCTTATTTATTTGTGATGATATCTCTATCCATAGGATAATCAATACATTACAAACTAAGGGTTCCTTTTATAAAATCATGATCCATCTAACTGAACATGCTCACCTCCTTGTGGCATCACTTCTTTTTTCTCTTCCAAATTTCTTGACATATTCTCCCCACCTATTATTCTCTCCAAGCTCTTTCCAATTATAAAATCTCCCTATTTGAACAAATGTTTGGTATTCTCTTGACACCATTGAAACCTTTTGAACTCTTTTACATGTGCCTCTATGTTTCCATCTTCACTAATACTCATTTTCATTACCATAGTGTTTTGATGAATCCCCTTCATTATATTCATCAACCACTTATTAATTATTGCATCATTTAAATCCTATTTTTCCCTCTTTAATGCACCTGCTTCCTCCATGGCACCTTATTCCCTTAGTTATTCAATATGATTGAATCAATTATAGGTCACCTCTAAGCATTGGTGCTTACACTTCCATGGTTGGAGAACTAAAAGACACATAATCCTCTTCCACCAAAAAATTATTTATCCATGTAACGATCTCCTTAACCAACCTTTTATAAGCCCATTTCTTGAACTAATCCTCTTCTCTTGATTTTAAAGAAGTACTTCAACTCTAGTACAATCTCAATATTCTAACTCTATATGGTAATTAACCCAAATATCTTTTTCTATTCAGAATTTTTGATCGAACTACTACAACAGAACAAAATTATGGGCATTCCATTAGATCTCCCTTCTTATGTTCCAAGCCTCTACCATGGGTGACAAATCAAGATCATCTACGTTTTCCATTTATGTTATGGTTGCTTCATTAGGTGAGGGTTTTTACTTATTTTCCATATTATATAGGAGACATAGTGTACAACTATATTTTACGTATTAATCAATGTTATTCCAATGCTTAGTTATCTACATTTCAATACCCTAATTTGTAGACTATCTTGATTGTTGATATTTGTCGTGATATATCTCTAAAACTTGTGCCCTTATAAATTAGAAATTCCCTTATTTTCCCTTCATCAATCTTGTGAATGTCGATTTGATGTAAATTTTATATTGATTAACTTATTTGTAATGGGCATATAATGAAAACACTACTACAAAAAATACCTTTAGGGGTGGTTTAGGCCTGTGAAAGTCTTGTCAATATCGTCTCTAATTTTTTTTTTAGGGATTTAGTGGAGGTTTTTGAAAACTCCTTGGAAAGTCATGAAAATTGATTTTTTTTTTAGGGGAGGGGGGCACTAGATACATCGAATATAAGAAAATCTCACATAGTTATTTGAAACATCTCACCATCAATTACAGTATCAAGTCAATAGCATCAATTGTCACTATATTCATCTAATTTTGTTGAACACACCCATGGTAAACACACAAGAATAGGGAAAATGATAAATATAAGCGTGAGATATCATTTTATTAATCATAAATGTGTATTTATATTACATTGGTGTGAATCTTGGATTCCACATTCCAAGGTCACTTGGACTCCTCTTTCACTGTTAGACTTCCACACCTAGCCATAGAGGATTAGGTGTCCAAAATCCACCCCTTAATCCGAAGGGGTATGTGTGAGTCTAAGAAGAGAGTTGCAATAAAACTCTACAAAGTATCCATGGCATCACTTAGGTTGAATGAACTCTCTGAAATTTTGGCATAAATAGGTGGTTTAAGGATGACCACCAACACTAGAATGCTTAGTGCAGTTCCTAGAACTCTTCCAAATCTGGCAAGAAGCTGAGGTCTTCTGCTAAAGGAAGTGTCCCTCATATTTTGAAGAGGGAGACCTTCAACCTAGCAGAAGGGAGGTCTACAACCTGCAATTCTTGACGCATTTCCTCGAATTCTACCAAAACTCGCAATAAGATGAAGTCTTTTTCTAGAGGAAGTGTCCCGAATTATTTGAAGAGGAATAATATCAACCTCGCATAGATGGTTTAAGGCTGACAACCAACCTAAGGCATGCTCATGGGCATCCGTTTCTCTAGCTAAAACTCTGAATCTGGAATGACAAGTTTTGGCTCAGGCTCGCTTGAACTACTATGTCTCTGGCTACAACTCTGAATCTGGAATGAGAGGTTGTGGCTCAGGCTCACTTGAACTGTTATGTCTCTAGATACAACTCTAAATCTAGAATGATATATTGTGACTCAGGCTCACTTGAAGTGGCTTTGAATCTTGTATATGACCACCATTTCCCCCCCTGTCAGGTACAAGGTGAGATGATGGAAAAAGCTCAACTGCAAGATTGTTCAATATTCTAGAACAAGTTCTAACATATGACATAAACAACTTCTTGGCTATTGATGCCCATTTCCAAGAAGCGATCCATCCAAGATGAATCTTTGTTCTTGCAGGAGGCTTGTTTCTAAAGCATTTGTGTGATGAATGAGTGTGCCGATCATAGTGCTTGCATTGTTGAAGATCAAAATAGTGATATTTCATATGGACAACTCAATCATAGTGTTGGAATTTTATATTCTATTGTTGTAGTTGTGGAAGAGGAGCAGGATCTGGAATAGTTGTAGGTGAGCTATCATGAAGAAATATGGCACTATGAAATTGAATGGGCTTGGATTATTCTGGAATATGAAAGGACACATCGTTTTCATATCTAAGACATGTTGTGTTCTTGTTTTGGACAAGCTCTTCCCAAGATCCGATGATGGGCTTGGGAAGTGCATGGTGCATTTCGACACCTGCATGCAAATCTTCTCTTGTACTAGGCTCAATGATCTAAATAGTTTCTTGTTACTGATGAGAGGTGTCTTCATGTTCCAAAAATAAACAAGTGTAGAATGACAACTCTTTTTTCTCAAGCTCGTCTCACCGAAGCTCTCACTCAAGCTACAAAAATTCAATCTTATCTTGTGCATCTTGTAGAAAATTTTGGATGTTAGTGAGAGCAGCTTTGCTGAATTTTATTATATTATCCATTGTAGAGAGTATCAGAGTATTAAGTAACTCTAATATTTTTTCAACTTTGACCATTTTCTCCAATTCAACTAAATGGAGACGCAAAGTAGCTAATAAAAATATGATTCTTAGAGAAAGAAAACAAATGTATTTTTAAAACATCTAGACAATATAAGCACATGCAACTATAGTTTCCTTGGGTCAAATGTTGAGCACTACCATTGAAAATTTTGTTACAAGTGAGTATGGTCCAATCTGTAGTTAGGGGATAACACACACAGAATTGTATGAAAGGATTTGAATAAGAAAACACAAGAGATAGTAGCTATAAAAAATTAAGAGAAAATATTATATCTCGAAATTTTTTGCAGAATTTGAACCATCCCAACATTATCAAGATAAAGGAGGTCATTAGGGAAAATAATGAAATATTTTCACATTTGAATAAATGGAATGTAATCTGTATCAAATAATGAAAGAGAGATCTACTCCTTTTTCAGAAACATAAATTATCAAATTTTTCTATGAAAATACAGCAAGGATTTATCCTATATGAACAAGAATGATTATTTTCACCGAGAATTAAAACCATATCATTTCTTGGTAACTAGGGACTTGATTAAAATTACAGATTTCCTTTGTTAAATATTCTTGCGTTGCTAGAAAAAAATCAATTAATGTTGTTGTGCATGCCTTAAAGGGATCGTGGGGAGTCACCGGGTGATGTTGTTTGAATGTTGATCAGCTACCACGGTGTGATTGCTGCAATTCAGTGGTTGTAGGATTACACACATACATATCTGCAATGGAAGCCTCGCAATGCTTCCACTACGTCACAAGGAGAGAGGTGGGGCAACAAGAGTTATATGGGTAGGGTTGGAGGGAGCAGAGGTGAGCTAGAGGGAGGGGGAGGCGGAGCAGGAGAAGAGGTAGGAGTAGAGGGGAAGGTGGAGTGGGAGAAGAGGTAGCAGCAGAGGGAGGGGAGGTGAGTGGGTGAGCGGTGTGGAGGGAGGTAAGGTGAGCGGGAGCCTGAGGAGGTAGCGAAAGTGGGAGCACGGGGAGGGAAGGTGAGCGGGAGTGGAGGAGTTGAGGGAGTTTTATGGAGCATAGAAAGGAGGGAGGGGGCTAGATTGAGCAGACATGGGAGGCTGAAGGAGGGTCGAGTGGTGACGAGCGAAGAGCTAAGACTGATAGGTGTGAGGGAGGGTCGAGGCCTACAAAATGTGGAGGAGGTAGGTGTGAGGGAGAAGGGAGGAGCATAGGGAGGATTTTTGGGACTGACAACAGAGGGAGGAGTGAAGTGCGTAGGCCAGTGGGTAGTGGGAACTGAGGTGGGAGCCACGAGAGGTGTGAGGGAGCTAGCGCATGTGTGAGTGGTGGTATGGTGATAGGAAAAAAGAGGAGTAGTAGAAATACGGGACAGTGCAAAAAACTGGGAATAATGTGGAAAGTGTGGAGTCGACTCGTAGATTTGTGTAGAGGTAAGTGTGCACGAAAAGGTTCTATAGTGTGCATAGTTGAGATATCGCTTGGGAGCCAAGTAAAGGTGCCAATTCAAAAGTTGTTGTGTTTTTGCTGTTGTTTCTATGGTTTTCTTCATACTTTCCACTGTTGAGTTCACTTCACTATTTCCACTACTGAGTTCACATTAACGAGCATCATCTCATTTTGAACCAATGCTTAGGGTTATGTTGCCACTTTTCACCTGTAATGTTGCAAATATCAAACCCATACCCATTCAATATCTACCTACTATTCTGGTGTAATGAATGGACAGACAAACTAGACAGGTTTGAGAAACATAGGGGTGGAAAATTTAGAGCTGAAAAAGAGTGGCAGGATAAATGAGGACAATGAACTGTCATTAATGCACAAAACAACCAAGAAGAAGCTCTTAGGAGGTAGAGAATATGTTAGAAGAAAAAAAAATTGGGTGGTTTCTAAACTTAGCTCTCGGTAGATAAGTATGGCAGAGGCATTTTCTTCAGGTCTGCGTAAAAAAACATATGATAAGATGGCCAAGTGTGTTTATGAAAGACTATGTAATAGTTAAGGGAACGTTTCCCAAAACTGTTACATAAATTAGGCAGAAATCACAACTAGAATATAGCTGACAATACATTCATGAAATAAATAAGTTATGGTTGAACTTACATGCATAGAGAGGCCATAAACAAGTGGCTTAAAATTGACCAGGGCTATAATACGCCCGCTCAAATACCATGTTGAACACATGGATAGTAAACACACACGAATAGGGAAAATGATAAAGATAAGCGCGAGGTATCATTTTATTAACTGTAGATTTGTATTTATACTACATTGGTGTGACTCTTGGATTCCACATTCCAAGGTCACTTGGACTCCTCTTTGACTATTCGACTTCCACACCTATCCATAGAGGATTAGGTGTCCAAAAAAATTTAAAAATCTAGCATACTCATTTTGCACCATTTACACGATCAAACACAACTATATAAACTGCGTACATGAAATAAAAATGCTCAAAAAGTTAAAAACTTATAACTTTTCCTAATTATAATATATTTCTGCATTGATTTTATCATGCCAAATAATGATTTTTTTAAATATCAATAATGCTAAAAAAATTCCTTACAAACAATAATAAACACAAACAATAACATACAAGTCCAATATAAATTCCACTTGACTTTCCATATAGACCAACAATGACAATTACTGATAAACAAAACAACAATAACAATTAATGATTGTAAGAGGTATGCTTGTATATATATCTATTCTATTTGGAACATTACTTTTGGCTGTCAAAATCCCCATCAATCCTTAGTTAAAGTCTCATTCGTTGAAGAATTGATGGTAAAATAAAATGTCTTTCATAGACAAGGGTTAGTCAGGATGGCATTATTAATGATATAATGTTTTATTTCTAATTGATTGATCAATTGAGGAATTGTTCCATGCGGGTGGGATAGTTGTCTTAATATTTTTTTGGCTCTCTAAATTCAGACAGCTAGGAATGTTTTATATTAGGTTATTATACACCCTCGGGGTCTCTAATATTTTTTTTCTTTCGTCAATCTTCAAAAAGCGAGTAGAAGTAGTTACAAAGGTATAAGTATCTCCTTTTATGGTTGTTTTCCTATGTTGTGGCTCTGCCACAGGCCCCACATCCTCAGTCTGCTCTTTCTTAGTAGGGTCAGTTGTATCTCCGCCTCATGGGCAACCACTTTATAATTCTCTTATCAGATTTTTGTCAAATATTCATTTGGGCAGCCCGAATACATCATAAGTGAAGTAGGTATGCCAAGGGGTCTATGTGTTGTTTTCAATAATGCACATGGGGCAGATCTATTTGCAATGATACCTTCATGCCAAGAGCAACTCAGAGGGGCGGACACACAACAGGGCTGGTCTGTCAGATTATCAACCAGCTGCACTTAGTTCACGAAGTGATCTTTTCAACGATGCACATGAGGCAAAGATTTTTTCAATGGTACCTTCATGCCAAGAGTGACTCACATGGTTGTTGGTGTCTAGATATGAACAGAATTCAAACCTTTCTCCACATAAATTATCAACCTGAGGGCGTTAGTTATTTCAAGACTAACGGCAAAGTATATGCAGATGCAAGTACATGACCTACTGTAGATCACAGGTTTAATTCCACAACACACAAACCACTGTAACAATAATTAAATAAAGTGCAAAAATTATAGGGGCATTCACAACAATTAAGAATAAACTGTAATAGAAGTAAAGAAATCACAGTAAAACACAACACTGCAAGAAAAAGGGAAAATATAGCACCTGATCAGAAGAGTGGGCCCAACTCTCTGATCAGGGCTGCAGTAAACTCGTGAATTACAGAAGAAACAACAAGATGTTGTGCTTTTAATTAATAGAACATGCTTTTGTTACAAATCTGTCTCTTCTTGCTTAACACTCTATACCTTCTCCTATGTGTTCTATCCTCCATTCTATTCCTCCCTTCTCTCAGATTTGTCTCTCTTTAAATATACAAAAAAAAGGGAAATAGAATAATTACAAAACCTCAATAAGAAAGATGAGATATGAAATATCTTTCCATCATGTTTCAGCTAGCACAAGTCAAATCTGGCAATTACAATTGGGGAAATTTTGGAAAACAGCCACAACAGAAAATATGCAAATATTTCCTTCAAAGAACCCTGCGTTTATCTCAATCAAGACCGAATTTTGGAAACCTGCTCACTTGGAAACTAACTTGTTCTGTTCTGCACAAACCCCATGTTTCAAATTTTCAAGATTATTCTCCATTTTCCCGAAACATTCAACGCAAAACCGTCACTTGTTATTCCAGTGAATTTCTAAGTTGGAATATTTAATTATCAGCTGAAGATCAAATCTGTAATTTGGAGGAGATCTTGGAGGCTAAAATAGTGAGTTATGTTATACCGAATTCATTAATAAATAATCATTGGCAAAATCATGCATAATAATCATTAATTTATTAAAATAAAGGAGAACAAGTATTATTTATCCAAAAGATCATAAATAATTATGAAATGGAATTACATAATAAATTATGTTAAATAATGTGATAAAAGAACATTATAAATGTATTAAATGAATGTTAATAAGTGATAATAATATTACAAATTAGAGGCCCAACATCTCCCCCAAACTGAACATGTTGCATGTCCTCATGCAACCCAATGCCTCAGTATTAACCAAGTTGTAATACAATAATCAAAATGCTCACCCTAGTGCACGATATTGATGGAAGAGAAGGCTTCTTCCTCATATGATTCCTTAAAATAATTTTCGTGTATAGTTTCAACTGTATGTATATGAAGTTGCAACAAAGTATGATACAAGTAAATACAAACTTCATTACAAACTAGATTTTGCTGAAATTTTGTAGGCAAATTTATACTATATTAATGCTTCTCCAATCCGAAAATCAAATTAATCCAATGAACATATTTCAATGTATCAGCAAAATGGTTTTAGGTAATAATGCATGATTTTTTTTTTTTTGGAATTAAGAAAATGGTTTATCTTGAAAATTTCTGGGTTTAATGATACATCTTTGTTGTCCACAAATCAGAAGAATCTAGCTGATTATTTTAAGGATACACACAAATCAGTTTTAGGATTGTAAACCTTAAATGAGGAATAAATGAGAAATCATTCATCATGCATAGAAACCCTTCCCCCAAAATACAGAATTAGCATGCCCTCATGCTACGCTAGAAAAAAAATTGAGGTGGTTGCTACAATCATGCTTTAAATCTTTGTTTGGTGTATAACAACATGGAATAAGGGAGATTTTGGGAATGAATAATGAGATCGATGGATGATAAAGAATATTAATGGGATGTTCGTGATAATGAAAATAACACTCCCCCAAACTAAAATATTTTGTCTTTGAAAATGGGAAGTGGTAAAGAAAGGGAAATAATGGTTGAAAAAGATGAGTGAATAATGCTCAATGATTTTTCATGACATTCTCCTAAAATTTTAATAATAAAAAATTTATGCTATTTTACCTCAAGTTTTACCTCCATAAAAATGTGGAATGGCATGTATAGATTGACATTTCTTTGAAGCTGACGTAGGCTAAGTTGATGTTGAAAGTGATGCGGAAGGTGGAAGCCATGGACGCTAAAAAAGGTAATCAGAAAGTGTAACAGGGTTTCCTTCTACCAAATTGATTAGTTTCCCTATCATCTATAAAACATCTCATGAGTATCCTTAATCAGTAATTCATCACCTCAATTACCTCCTTACATATAAAAGTGAAATAATGATATTGTGAATGAAATGGGATAATAATGGATAAGAAGGGAAAAGATGCATCCCCTATACCGATAAGTTTTGGTTGTCATGAGCATAGAAATTATGATAATTATTTATCTCAGTCTTTGCTTCTCACAGTCTGTTCAATTACATGGGATTGAAAATGAGAATTAGGCTTCTTAGTGGTGTTTTTAAGATATGAATAAATGGTGATTAATTGGGCAAGCATATTTGGTTAAATGTATGATACTTGTAGAATAAAGGAATTATAGATTAGATGATACAAAATATCAAACATAAAATATCCTAAAAGTTTCATCCCTGACATGTAAAGTAAATATTTATAACTCAATAATAGATATAAACCATAACCACCATCATCTAAGAATTGATTAAATTTTACCCCATGAACCATGAGTTCTAGAGAACTTTGTATATGTAACAGTCAGCTTTATCAGAAATTAGCTTTTAGAAAAAAATGTAACTTAGTATATTATAGTATTAAATTAACTTCTATACCATAGGCATAGCCACTGCTGCCAGCACACATCCATAGCCTCGACAGGGATGCCTTTTTAACCCATTGAAATGCTAGTGTCCCATCTATTAGAAATAAGTACATAGTTGCAAAAATCCTTTTAAATTTACTTAGATGTCAACTGAAGATCATTGTTCTAGCATGGCAACCAGTTAATAACAATGCCATTCATGGGAGCTAACAAAAGTCAAAAAGTTAGCTCGTGATGAGACCTCTTGTCCTCCAGTCTTATGACTGAAGGCCGTTACTATGGCTTGGTGACCAGCAGTGGTAATGTCACTTTATTAGGACCTATGATCATGGTAGTTCAGCTCGTGATGAGACCTCCTATCCTCTAGTTGACCATTTATGTTTTAAAATTCAACTATAGTTTTTTTTAATCAACAAAATATTACTTAATAGATCGGGTGGCAGGTTAGCTCCTTAAGAGCTAGGGATGGCATAAAAAGTTGTGTAGTAATTATTTTCAACTTTGATAGTTTTTCTTCTCAAAAACTAATAACCTTAAAATGACTACTGATAAATATATTTTTCATTGCTAAGATTGGGTTTGAGGATCAGTTCATTAGATAATGGTGGATATATTTACATAAAATTCTGTGGTCATCATAATAAATTTTACAAGATTAGGGACTTGACCAATTAGGAAAGTTGAAAGTTGACATGATAAAAATAATATTATGTTTATAGATAAACAAAGATAAATTGACTACCCAATCATTATGTCAAAGAGGGCCTAGAACATTAAAAGTATTTCCCATTCACCAAAGAGAAAAACAAATCAGAAATACCTACATATGTTGAATTCAATCTGAAAATTGGCCAACAACAATAGTTGTGACTGTGGTAGAAACAACCATGACTTAGGTAAGAATAGGGAAAGGGGAAAAATAATGGTGTTAGGAAGGTGACATGAAGGAGGATTAGTCACTTTACAAAATAATGAGGAATTAAGAGTAAATCATTCTTGACAATACTTACCATAATAATTATCCTTATTAATAAATACGAGACCTCCCCCCAAGTAAAGTATGTCTGCCATCAGTCATAGTTGATCATGTCATAAGTAAAATACTAAATAAATACACGAAGCTGGTCAAGGACGTGCTTGACGACTTACCTTGGCTGAGAAAAAAAACACTGGAGAAGTAACAACACCAAGTACTTAGAAAAATATCACCATGGAGTAACATCACTGGAGGAGTAACAACATAAAAGAAGTAACAACATCATACACTTAGAAATTTTAGGAGTTACAACATCCAATACTTAGAAAAAAATTTCAGAGTAACAACAGTGATGGATTCACAGCACTAACGGAGTAACAACAATGACAGATTCACAACACTGACGGATTCACGGAACTGGTGGTGTAATAGAAGTGACGGATTCATAGCACTGACAGAGTAACAATAGTGACAGATTCATAGCACTGGTGCTGTAACAACAGTGACAGATTCACAACACCGAAAGAGTAACAATAGTGATGGATTCACAACACTGGTGGAGTAATATTATCCGGAGTAACAACAGTGTAAGTAACAACATTCAAAGTAACAACAATGCGAGTAACATCATCCAAAGTAATATCAGTGTGAGTAGCAGCATTCGGAGTAATAGCAGTGCGAGTAAAAGCATCCATAGTAACAACAGTATGAGTAACAACATCCGGAGTAACAGCAGTGTGAGTAACAACATCCGAAGTAACAACAGTGTGAGTAACGGCATCCAGAGTAACAACAGTACGAGTAACAGCATCTGGAGTAACAGCAGTGCAAGTAACAACATCCGGAGTAATAGCAGTGTGAGTAATAGCATCCAGAGTAACAATAGTGCGAATAACAACATCCGGAGTAACAATAGTGTGAGTAACAACATCCGCAGTAATAGCAGTACGAGTAACAATAGTGCGAGTAACAACAGTGTGAGTAACAACATCCAAAGTAACAGTAGTGCGAGTAATAGCATCTAGAGTAACAACAGTGCGAGTAATAGCATCTGGAGTAACATCAATGCGAGTAACAACATCCGGAGTAACAACATCGCGGAGTAGTAGTATCCGAGGAGTAACAACATCCAAAGTAACAGCAACCAAGGAGTAACAACATCAACGAGTAAAAAAATCATAAGTAGCAACATCTAGAGTAACAACAACCAAGGAGTAACAGCATTACGGAGTAGCAACATCCAAGGAGTAACAAAAACACGAGTAGAAACACCCAAGGAGTAATAGTATCACGAGTAGCAGCATCCAGAGTGTTAGCCACCTATAAAATTTCTTATAGAAAAAGGTGGCTAAAATTTTTTTGAGCCTTCAAGGAACAAATTTATTTGCTAAAAAGTGTTGGCTCTTGAAGACTCTTGAAGGTCTCATGCCTCTGTCCAAATCTTCACTGTTGTGCCCATTTTACACTATGAAATCCTGCTGTGTCCCACGAGAGAAATACTACTGTGAAAATCCCCCCCCCCCCCCCCCCGCTTCCAAAACTAACCTCATTTTTATCCTTTATTCTCCATAAAATACCTCATTTTCCCCTTTTCCTTCATCAAAATCCCTTTGATAAGGTTTAAGACCCCTTCTTTACTTTATCGAAACCCTCAAATTCCTTTGAAAACCATTGAAAACCCATGAAAATGCATTTTTTATATTATAAACTTAAGCCCCCTTGGGCTAAGTCTTTAACCCTTCCCCTCCATACGCCTTGGTGCTAGGACCAAGTGCCAGCCTTCCAAGCACTTATCGCATCGCCCGATCGCGATTAGCCCTTCCTCCATAAACCCCCAGCCATATGATTTTCCATATAACCCACGGCCTCGTAGTCGGGCACCTATCCACTTCGAATAAATATTTCAGCCCAAAGTGAAAACCTTTGTTTATATTAAATTTCAGGTTTTAATGTTTTTATTGTCATATTAAAAGAAAATTGGGTGGAATTCATCGCAGCGCTTTTGAGAGCAGGGTGGCTTTTTTTATTTTGCACCAATTCCATTCAGAGCCCGACGCGTGGCCTTGAGCACTATTCAAAATAATGCCCTCATCGCGCGTTAAAGGTTAGATATGGAGTGGGCTTGATATTGATGTGCACCGTCCGATCTGAGGCTGCTCATTGGACGGCGATCGCGCTCTAAAGAAGCCCGTGCGATAACCACAGGTACGGTGCAATCATAAAAGAATTTCCGCCGTCGATCTGATCTGCAGATCGACGGCCCATACTCCATCGCCCTGGTCCCCTCGTCCAAAGTGGCAATCGATGATCCCTTCGCCACTTCAGCATCCACGCGACACAATTTAATTGGGGCAGGTCTCCATGGTTTCCTCGCACAATCAGCAGATGTAGACCCGTGAATTTTTATATAGTATGGTTTAATTAAAATTCTAAGTCCAAGGCATGTTTCTAAGGTTTATTGATGCCTTTTCTCTGTCATTTATCATGTGGACTGATCTCATCCAATGGCCCACGTCTGTCCCGATCCCCAAACCAGATTTTGTGACCATTTTTGTCCAAAACAAAGGTTTTAAACAATTTCTCTGTTTCACTTTGACTTTTTTCCTCTGCTTCCGACCATCGATCTCTGTGCGATCAACAACTCCGATTTAATTCCTCCTCAGTTTCCTTTGACCCCCTCTAATCAATATCAACCATTGGATGATGCCATCTAATGGCCATGCTCTCCCCACATGTCCTCCCTAAGCAGCAAACCTATACATGCATGATTTCATAATGTTTTTTGTATTTTTGCAAGGTTTAAATGGTTTTTCCGCTATGTCTGAAGAAAATTTAGAAGCAAAGGGTGAAGATTCTCCCGCCTCCGATCCATCAAAGAGAATCATTTGCAGGTTTCAAATCCACGTTTCTTCAATGATTCATCAACCATTGATGCCACATGACCCCTGCGTAGCCCTGCACCCTAGAAAAACACAATGAATCGGGCACAGTCAGAGAGTATCAGTGCCGAAGACAAAATATATCAGAACAAAAGATTAAAGACAGATCTGTGGGGATTGCATCTAATATGGTTTATCAAAAGCCTAATCCCATATTAAAACGCAATTAAAGGAGAAAATCATAAAGGTTCATCAGACAGAAAGCCTCCACCGCCACATCTGAGGAAAATTGATTCCTCCCAGCTACCACAGTGCCACCTGCGCCTCAAATCATTCAAATGCAGGCTGAAGTTATTGACCAGGATCAGATATCTGCCTCACAATGCAACCAGAGAGTAAATTTTGAAAAAAACCTTAATGACAAAATATCAGCAGAGTTAATTTAACATCACACAGAGCCTCAAAGGTCAAAAAGAGCTCCCACCGAGCTTAAATCTTTATGTAAATGATTTAATACAGAAGACACCTATTTAAGCTTCTTCATTGAGCCCCTAAAGGCCGAGAAGCCATTTAAATCTGTATTAATTATCTTTAGAGATATTTTATCAGATCTCACCTCCACATTCTTCTATAAATACTACTGCAAAAGATGAGAGAGGGGTTGGTTGTAGAACTTTGAAATATACTTGAGTTCGAAACTTCTACTTGTAAATAGTGTTCACTGGCCCTTGAAGCTCTGTTTGGGTTAGATTAGTTAGGTTGAATGGTGAAGATTATTTCTGAACTGAAACATTGGACCTGAAGACAATAACTGGTTTGACATCAATAACAAGTTTTTTCTTGCGATCCTGGTCTATATCACTGGTGAAGTGCCCCTTTCTTTGTTATTGTTTTTTCCTTCTATGTGTGTCATATTGTTCATTATTATCCGATAAATAACAACATTTATAGAGTTAGGATTTACTGTTTACCAGTACCCTTCTCTGACTGATAAGCTTTATCTCAATGTTTTCCTCCAATTTGTTTATTTAAGAATGATTCAATACAGTTTAAGCAGTTAGGAATGTTGGCGTTCCCTCATCCTATTGTTTGAAAATTTTTCTTGAAATTTATTTTCATCATTTGCTTATTAAAGTTAGACTAGAAAAGTGATGGTTTTCCCTGTTTCTAGTTCCTATTCTCCAAAGGCAGATTTTGAAGGTTTCCCTTGGTGTTGAATGAAAGCAGACCAGGTTTAAAAGTACCTTATCTGATCTTCGGTTACACTTTGTTTTCTCTTATGTGTTTTCATACTTTTTGAAGGTAATTATGCAGACTAATGGATTGTTTGTCAATTAAGCTGCTTTAATACAAACTTTCCCAAGAAGTCTACGGTTAGCCCTATTCTTGGTTGGTTTTAAACAGTTACTTAAGAGGATTTTCTTGTTTGGACTGACTATAAATCCTTGGTGAAATTATTATCAGTTTCCACCCCTCCAACACTTTATTGTTTCCATTCCATCACTCTAATCTCAATAATCTTATGATATAGATGACTTGCCCCTTGGATCACTCTTGATGTTGTTGCTTAATTAAAGCCCTGTTATGACTCCATAGCCCAATGGACTAAAAACCAGCGTTATATCTATATTTTTAGAAAAATATTTTCTATTCACTTGCAACTTCTCACCTTTGAAACTTTTTGAACTTAGAACTTTCCCCTCAAATAATAATCACGCTCAACCATCCAAAAAACAAAAAAAAACCTTGGCCTTCATAACTAGCCTAATATCATTACCCCAAACTTCAAAGACAAATCCATCTTTGCACTTACTGGAGAGATCCCTCTTCGGATTTAGGAGGGCTAGATCCTAGAATCCCAAAGTGGTTGAAACAATGTTGTTTCTATGATTGGACTTTGCCAATCTTGCTAATCACAGATTCCTAACATTTTTGGCGACTCCGCTCGGGAAAAAACCCAGAATCATTTTCATTTTAAGGTAACCATAGGACATCAGAGATTATTTTCAATGAAAATTTGTTATATCAACTAGCTGAGCCATTAGCAACTAACATTTCTGGCGACTCCACTGGGGATCGAAGTTGAATTTTCATCTTAGGTTCCCTTAAAAACTTCATAAAACTTTGTGAGTTAAAAGCAACCTTTTCAAGCACTACCAAAAAAATGGTAATCATGATAAAACTTGTTTGAATCAGTGACAAGCTAGGCAAACCCTAGGATTTTCATAAGTCTTTATCTAACCTTGAAAGATCAGCTGGCTTAGCCATAAGAGTAGATTGTCTTTGTCTCATAACCATAGCTAAGTTTTGAAACAGAGTTAGGAGATTCTTAGAAACCACACAACTGAAAAATAACTCAGAAAAACTAAAAACATTTCAGATTGGCATCTAATAAACATCGTGGTGGACCATAAAACCTTTTACCTCCAAAAGAGCTAAGAAATTCCACTTGGCGACTCCACAATCTGAACAGACCTTAAGACTCCACTGGGAAGAACTATCATCATGGTAATATTATTCAAACTCAGTTAGAGGACTATAGGATTAAAGTTTGTAAACAGATTAGTTAACCTCTCAAATATTGTCATACCTGGTTGAAATTTTCCTGTTTATTTGGGTCCGAATAACACAACATAGTGGCTCCTATAAATATTCACACTAGAGCCTATCCTGACCCAGATCCACCTGAGATAGTTGATAACCCAGAAAGTATTCTTAGGAAGTATCCTAGGATAAATTTTCAACTGTTTTTAGATCACCCTTGAGAGCTAATTCAGTCCCTAAAAATCTTTCAGGTCTACAAAAATCACAAGTTTACTTGGTAAATCCCTTTAGAACTAGGTATCTTGGTGATTTAGATCAGTTAGATTTTGAGTCTTCACTTTTATCACCTTAAGCAATTGAAAATCCTGCTAACAGAGAAACAACACCTCCTGATTTACATTTCCTTCACAACCTAGGTGTCTCTCATCCAAGATCAACTCAGCAGTCTATTCCTGGTCCATCCACTTCTGCTCACCCTACATCCACTGTTCAAACCACCCCACTTCAGCCCACTTTTCCTCTTGTTAATCCACCCCTTGTGAATCCACCCCGACGACATATCATGGCAGCATTGTATGCTCCCTTAGTCCTTCCTGTACCATTAGTCAATCTCCCACAGGACTATCAGTCCAAAATTCCATTATATAATGCTAGTAATGCTACAACTGCATCACAACATGTGGATAAGATGAATGATTACTTTGACAGAAATGAAATTGATGATGATTCTGTCAAGCTTAGATTATTTGCTCAGAGCTTAGGGGGAGAAGTAAGAAAATGGTTCAAAGGCTTAAACCCCCATAGTATCAATGATCTCCAAGCTTTCCATCAAACTTTCTTAAACAAATGGGAAGTGAAGAAGAATCCTCTCCAAGTCCTTTCTGACTACAAGAACCTCCATAGAAACACTAGGGAAAGTGTGCAAGCTTATTGCACTAGATTTAACAGTGTGTATAATGCACTTTCCATAGAACTAAAACCTCCATAAGGCTCAGCTCTAAACAAGTTTCCTGAAGGGTTTGACCCTGAGATGGCCTATCAGCTAAGGAAAAGAAATCTTACAACTCTTGAAGAGATGAAAAAGGGTGGTCTTTCTATGGAAGTCAACTTAATGGAGAAGAGAGAAAGAATGAAAAATGAAAGGAGAGTGTCCTTTAGAGAGGAATCTACACCCTCTACTTCCAACTCGAAGATGGAGAGAATGATGGAAGAAATGATGAAAGAGACGAGCATAATTAATAGAGCACTAGCAAGCCAAAACCAAATTGCTCCTCAAAATAGAAACCAGAACCAAAACTAGAATTTTAGAAGGAACCAACCTCCAAACAGACCTAGGGAAGATGATCAACAGATCACTCCTCCCTTTCATCAAAAATATGTAAGTGAGGTTGAGGAAATAGATGAAATAACAGAGGAGGATGATATCAACATGTTGGGGGTAGATAGTGATGACTTTGAGATTCATTATGATAGAAAACAAGGCCTTTATACACCTTATGATGACAAAAGAGATGATGATGAAAATTATTATCAAGACATGGAAAATGTCATCATAGAGTCTCAAAGAGAATATGACCTTAGAAGTAAAACCAGTCAACAAACTCCCAACCTCAAAACCTCTTAAAATTCTTCACAAAACAACACTACGACCAAGCCTAGAATGTTCAAACAAAAGGAAAAAACAGTGGCTATAAATTCTGGTAATGATAAAGAGAAAGGCACTCAAAACGTCACAAAATAGAGTGCAAACATTAGTAGTATTAACATCTCAGCTAGTACTCCTGTTAAAACCATTTTGTCAAATGTAAATAAAACAAATCAGCGAGCTGATGTTGCTGATAGAGTGACAGCTAATAGGGTTGAAACAAGTACTTTAAAGAGTCAAATTCCTTTCAGCCTGGAGCAGGAAGTTTCAAAGATCAAAATCTATGTCCCCCTCACTGAGTTAGCTGCCCAACATGTATATAGGACCCAAATTTTGAAGGCTTTAAATATAGAGGAAAATGAGGATACAGTCAATCTTAATGATGACCAGCCAGAGCTTATTTTCGGTCCAAAGATTGAAGGTAGATATCAAGAGGGACCTGTTCCTCCCTTTTATGTGAGTTTAAAGGTTCATGACAAAATTTTGCACAACGCTATGCATGATTCTAGGGATTCTCATAATTTAATGCCTAAAGCGGTGATGGAGAGCCTCGGTCTAGAAATCACTAGACCCTATAAAGATCTATACTCCTTTGACTCGAGCAGAGTAAAATGTTTAGGATTAATCAAAAACCTCTGTGTTAGCTTAGCACAGATCCTAACCAAATGCTTAGTCATGGACATTGTTTTGGCTGATGTGCCCCCAAAGTATGTAATGTTATTATCTAGATCTTTGGGGGCTAAGTTATAGGGGACTATGCAAATGGACATGACCTATGCGACTATCCCTATTTTCAATCAGACTAGAAGACTTTACAGGGAGTCTCATATGCAATACATAGTTACAAGTCAAGATAGACCGCAAAAATCCCCTTTATACTCTGTAAACACAAACCTTGATTCATTTATCCCTTTTAATGAAGAAACATTGGATGAACAAGTAACTTTAACAGTGTTTATGACCGATAGAGAGGAGGTAAACACCACAGAACTGTCAAAATAGTTTTTTGAACCGTTAAACAACAATGAACCAAATATGGGTCTTGAACTAGAAGTCATGCATCCTTTGCTTTTAAACCTTGACACTCAAGAAAACGTTCCTCCACTTAACGAAAAACCTGAAGAGTCAAAACAAATTCAATTAAGTGCTGCTAATCATGAGCAAATAGAAAGCATATTAATTGAAGAGGATGGTAATCAAATAGATGAAACTGAAAACAATCCTCTATGGAGTATGTATTTTGACAGATCCTGCACTAGGAACAATGCTGGTGCAGGGGTTTGGATTTGAAACACTGAAAGAAACCACACAGAAAGTCTTTCATGTAGATTAAACTTCCAGTGTTCGAATAACATATTGGAATATGAATCCCTTCTTTTAGGCTTACGATTGTTGAAGAAGTTAGGAGCCATAAAAATCAATGTGTATGGGGATTCAGAGTTAGTCATTAGGCAAGTCAATGGGGAGTATAATGCAAATCATCCCAGACTTAGGGCCTACCAAAATGATGCCATGGACCTTTTAAGAACTTTCAAGGAGTCCAAATTGATTTTTGTCCCGAGAAAAAGAAATATTGCGGCCCACAATTTAGCATTTGCAGCTAGAACATGCTTAACGCCATATGAAACCAAAGACTACACAACTCAAATAAAATTTAGACCAGTCATTCCTGATAACAAAAAATATTGGCAGGTGTTCGACGGAGACAAAAAAATAGAAGACTTCATGCAATTCAGAAATGAATTCGAACTACACAGTTCAAATTCATATTATGAAACAGACTGCCCTAGTGAAGAAAATTTTCTTGGTGAAGAAGAAAGGTCTCCTGAACTTGCTAATGTAAACCTATTATCTAGCAAACTTGAAAACAAAACAGAGATGAATGCAGAATTAGAAACAGAGGATTTCGAAACTCTGCACTCTAAAGATGAAGGTTTTCCAAGTGGCCTGGCCCCTTTAGAAGAGTTGCTTGATTTTAACGATGTGGCCAAGAAGCCAAAACTGGAGCCTATAAAGATTGAAGTGGAAGAGTGCAACATAGGCAGTGAACTTAAACCGAAAATGATTAAACTGTCTAAAACTTTACTAGCTCATATTAAACTCAAATACATAGAGTTGTTTAAAGAGTTTTCTGATGTTTTTGCATGGAGTTACGAAGATCTGAAATCCTATGACACTGAAATAATACAGCACAAAATCTCTCTCAAAGAAAACCAAAAACCATTCAAGCAGAAACTGCGCAGAATAAACCTTGTTCAGTTGCCTTTGGTTCAGAAGGAGATCATGAAAATGTACGATGTTGGTATTATTGTCCCTATTAGATATTCTGAGTGGGTGTCTAATCTGGTGTCAGTTAGGAAGAAAACTGGAGAGATCAAGATTTGTATAGACTTTAGAGACTTAAGCAAAGCTTGATTAAAAGACAACTACCCTTTACCTAAGATGGATCATATTTTACAAACGGTGGTAGGGTCTAGAAGAATTTCTTTGCTGGATGGCTATTCAGGGTACAATCAGATCTTAGTTCACCTTGCTGAGTAATTAAAGAAAACCTTTAATACACCATGGGGCACTTTCATGTATTTGAAAATGCCCTTTGGTCTAATGAATGTTGGAGCAAATTTTCAAAGAGCCATGGACATAGAATTCTCGGAAGAACTTGGCTACTTCATCATTATATACCTCGATGATGTCATTGTGTTTTCAAAAACTGATGAAGAGCACTTAAAACACTTAAGAAAAGTTTTCAAGAAATGTAGAAAGTTTGGGATATCTTTAAACCCTAAGAATACACTATTTGGTCTCCAAGAAGGTAAAATTCTTGGACGCATCATCTCATAAGAGGGTATTAAGATAGATCCAAAGAGGATTGAGGCCATATTGCAAATCTCTCATCCTCGAAACATGAAGGAGTTGCAATCTTTCATTGGAAAGATTAACTTTTTGAGAAGGTTCATCCCCAACTTGGCTGAGCTCCTTAGAAATATCACAAACATGTTGAAGAAGGAGCAAGGGGTAAAATGGAACTTGGAAGCAAAGAAGTCCTTTGAACTGGTGAAACAAGTGTTAACTAAAACACCGGTTCTTATAAGTCCTGATTTTTCAAAAGATTTTTATATTTTTTTATTTGCATCAGAACATACCATAGCTGTTGTCCTTTTACAGAAAAATCCACAAGGACAAGAGCAGCCTATTGCATTCTTTAGTAAGGCATTGAGGGATGCCCATATGAAGTATAACATTATGGAGAAGCAAGCTTTTGCTTTGGTTAAAGATTTGAAAGACTTCAGAGTGTACATCTTTCACTCACACATCATTTCCTTTGTCCCAAACTCAGTTGTTAAAGACATTCTAACATAGGACCCAGATGGTAAGAGAGGTAAGTGGATAGTTGTTATTCTTGAATATGATTTAGAGATAAAACCCACTAAACTGATCAAAGGCCAAGGTATAGCTAGATTAATGGATAAATCCAATTTTGAAGTTCTTGATATTAATATGATTAATGCTTTGGATGACCAAGAAGGATTCTCAACTCCTATTGTTGAAGACCATTTTATGAATTCTCCTTGGTATGATGATATTATTTATGTTTTGCTTAATTTGAATACACCTCCTGGTTTGACAAAGAAAAAGTCAAGATTCCTAAAGTTAAAAGTTGTAAACTATTGCATTATAGATAAACATCTTTATTGGAAAAATGAAAGTGGTCTATTGCTTAAATGTTTGCCTAAGTTTGATGCAGATAAGGTTAAGCATGAGTTCCATGAATGAGAGTGTGGAGGTCATTTATACTGGAAGACAACATCCAACAAAATTTTGAGGGCTGGCTTCTATTTTCTTACTCTTTTTCTTGATATACACAAGATGATCATTGCTTGTCATAAATGTCAACTTTTTGAAAGAAAAAGAAAACTGCTACCCCTACCTTTGCATCCAATCACTGTTGAAGCCCCATTTCAACAATGGGTACTTGACTTCATAGGAGAAATCCATCCACCATCTTCTGCCCAGGATAGATGGATTCTCACTGCCACAGACTATTTCACTAAGTGGATAGAAGCCATACCTTGTAGGCAGGCCAATGATTCAGTTATTATAAAATTCATGGAGATTAACATTCTCTCCAGATTTGGTTGTCCTACCAAGATCATCACTGATAATGCAGCAACATTTGGATCAAAGAAGATGGTTGAATTCTGCCATAGATATCAGATAACATTGGGGCATTTTACGACCTATTACCCTCAAGGTAATGGACTTGCAGAATCCTCAAACAAGAGTTTATTGAACATAATCAAGAAACTGTTGGAGGATAACAGGAAGTCTTGGCACACAAAGCTTCTTCATGCACTTTGGGCTGACATGTTGACATTGAAGAAATCTATTGGCATGTCACCTTTTCAGCTTGTATATGGTACTGATGCAATTTTTCCAAACAACCTTGGTGTACTAGTGATGAAGTTGATTCAAGAGTTGAAAACTGAATATAATGACATGATTAGAAGAATAAATCAGACCATTCATCTTCAACAAATCAGAGAAGAGGTATATATGAAAGCATTGCAGAAGTATATCAGCATCAAAAAGATTTTTGACAGAAGAAAAAAGGCTAGCAATTTCAAAGTTGGGGACAAATTTTTAAAGTGGCACTCAAGGAGGGAAGACAAGGGAAAGCATGGAAAATTTGACAACTTATGGCTTGGCCCTTACTCTATTCATTCAGCTGCTGGTAACAACGCCTATTTCTTACAAGAGTTGAATGGAGCAGAATTGTTTAGGGGTCCTGTCAATGGCAGGATGCTTAAACATTACTTCTCTTGATCCATCACATGTTCTGAAAGAATTTTTTATCTTTTTTCTCATTATGAATATCGCATCCACCATTGCATTCAAATTTAGAAAAATCAAAAATACAAAAACATCGAAAGAAAGAAAAGAGGGCAGATTGTGAAAATAAGAAAGGTATATCCCCATAACAAAAAAGAGAAAGAAATTCTGAAAGTGTGCAAGTTTAAATGCCACTCCTGAAAACACACTTCTAGTTAGTCATACTACCTAATCTTGACTAATTAGCTTTAAATTTTCTACTGATAGGATAGTGAATTCGATTTTCCAAACTGTTTAATCTTGGCTTATCAGTAGATAGATTAGGATATAAATTAAGGGTTCAAACATGCTCAAAATCTGAACCTAAGTTTCCAAAGAGATATGAATCAAATATGTTCTATTTTCTCGAGTCAGAAACAAATATAAACTGGTTCTAAACAGCTCAAAACTTGAACCAGAGAAAAAAGAAAAATGGCTCAAACAAATTAAAAAAAAAAGAGCTGTAAAAAGATGAAGGAAGTGCTTTGAAATTTCAGACCTTAAGCCTTCCATTTTGATTTAATTTTCTGCAAAATAATATCTATGTGCAGCTTGTTTTCTATGCCAAAGATTAGCATCAACTTACATTGTTCAATCCTAACTTGAATGCTTTTAAATTTCTGTTGTAGAATTTAGAGAATAAAAATCTGTTAGACTATTTAATCCTAACAGATTGATAGAATAGGTAGAGAAGCATCTGAACTCAACTGTTTAATCTGAGTTCAGGGAGGAATAAGGAGTAGAATTAGATTATTTTTAGGCTTTTAAAAGAATAAAATGTTGTGAAAATATTTTTCCAATCCAAGTGCACTCTAAAGAAGAAAAAAATGCTAGATCAGTAGGATTAGGTAGGTAGAAAGCTTGTTTATGAAGGAACCATTGTTTTTATGACTGCTAATATGTTTTCAAAGTAAGATCATCCCAGAAAAGGAAGCGCAACCCAATGGATGAGGCACAGGTCAGTATCCTAGAGAACACAATGGATGTGGCACACGTTAGCCTCCCAGAGAATGCAAGTCTGAAGTTCTTGATGCCTTCAAGAAGGCACCATCCCCAAGTGGAGCCACTGTTAGCCACCTATAAAATTTGTTATAGCAAAAGGTGGCTAAAATTTTTTGGAGCCTTCAACGAACAAATTTATTTGCTAAAAAGTGTTGGATCTTGAACACTCTTGAACGCCTCATGCCTCTGTCCAAATCTTCACTTATGTCCCCATTTTACACTCAAAAATCCTGTTGTGTCCCAAGAGAGAAATAATGCTGCGAACATTCTCCCCCCCCCTCCCCCCTCTTCCAAAACTAACCTCATTTTTATCCTTTATTCTCCATTAAAATACCTCATTTTCCCCTTTCGCTTCATCAAAATCCCTTTGATAAGGTTTAAGACCCCTTCTTTTCTTTATCGAAACCCTCAAATTCCTTTGAAAACCATTGAAAATCCACGAAAATGCATTTTTTATATTATAAACTTAAGCCCCCTTGGGCTAAGTATTTAACCCTTCCCCTCCATACGCCTTGGTGCTAGGACCGAGTGCCAGCCTTCCAAGCGCTTATCGCATCGCCTGATCGCGATTAGCCCTTCCTCCATAAACCCCCGGCCATATGATTTTCCATATAACCCACAGCCCCACAGTCGGGCCCTTATCCACTTCGAATAAATATTTCCGCCCAAAGTGCAAACCTTTGTTTATATTAAATTTCGGGTTTTAATGTTTTTTTTGTCATATTAAAAGAAAATCGGGTGGAATTCATTGCACCACTTTTGAGAGGTGGGCGGTTTTTTTTATTTTTCAGCGATTCCATTCACCGCCCGATGCGTCGCCTTGAGAACTGTTCAAAATACCACCCTCATCGCGCGTTAAAGGTCGGATGTGGAGTGGGCGCGATATTGATGCACGTCGTCCGATCTGAGGCTGCTCATCGGACGACGATCACGCTCCAAAGAAGCCCGCGCAATAACCACAGGTACGGTGCAATCATAAAAGAATTTCCATCGTTGATCTAATCTGCAGATCGACGGCCCATACTCCATCGCCCAATCCCCTCGTCCACAGTGGCAGCCGATGATCCCTTCACCACTTCAACGTCCACGCGGAAAAATTTAATTGGAGCGGGTCTTCATGGTTTCCTCGCACAGTTAGCAAATGCGGACCCTGGAATCTATATACATTATGGTTTAATTAAAATTCTAAGTCTGGGGCATGTTTCTAAGGTTTATTGACGCCTTTTCTCCGTCGTTGATCACGTGGACCGATCTCATCCGACGGCCCACATTTGTCCTGATCCCCGAACCAGATTTTGTGGGCATTTTTGTCCAAAACAAAGGTTTTAAGCCATTTCTATGTTTCACTTTGACTTTTCGCCTCCGCTTTCGACCGTCGATCTCTACGTGATCGAAGACTCCAATTTAATTCCTTCCCAGTTTCCTTTGACCCCCTCTAATCAATCTCAACCATTGGATGATGCCATCCAACAGCCATGCTCTCCCCACATGTCCTCCCTAAGCAACAAACCTATACATGCAGGATTTCATAATGTTTTTTGTATTTTTGTAGGGTTTAAATGGTTTTTCCTCTATGTCTTAAGAAAATTTAGAAGTAGAGGGTGACGATCCTCCCGCCTCCGATCCATCAAAGAGAATCATTTGCAGGTTTCAAATCCACGTTTCATTAATGATTCATCAA
Organism: Pinus albicaulis; assembly: GCA_034641835.2. Lineage (NCBI taxonomy): Eukaryota > Viridiplantae > Streptophyta > Pinopsida > Pinales > Pinaceae > Pinus > Pinus albicaulis. The sequence continues at coordinate 301,778,816 of CM076582.1, read as the reverse complement.
CCATTGATGCCACATGACCCCTGCGCAGCCCTGCACCCTAGTAAAACACAATGAATTGGGCACAGCCGGAGAGTATCAGTGCCGAAGACAAAATATATCAGAACATAAGATTAAAGACAGATCTGTGGGGATTACGTCTAAGATGGTTTATCAAAAGCCTAATCCTCGATTAAAACGCAGTTAAAGGAGAAAATCATAAAGGTTCATCAGACAGAAAGCCTCCACCACCACATCTGAGGAAAATTGATTCCTCCCAGCTACCATAGTGCCACCTGCACCTCAAATCATTCAAATGCAGGCCGAATTTATTGATCAAGATCAGATATCTACCTCAAAATATAGCCAGAGAGTAAATTCTGCAAACAAAATTAATGACAAAATATCAGCAGAGTTAATTTGACATCACACAGAGCCTCAAAGGTCAAAAAGAGCTCCCACCGAGCTTAAATCTTTATGTAAATGATTTAATACAAAATACACCTATGTAAGCTTCTTCATTGAGCCCCCGAAGGCCGAGAAGCCATTTAAGTCTGTATTAATTATCTTTAGAGATCTTTTATCAGATCTCACCTCCTCATTCTTCTATAAATACTACTACAGAAGATGAGAGAGGGGTTGGTTGTAAAACTTTGAAATATACTTGAGTTCGAAACTTCTACTTGTAAATAGTGTTCACTGGCCCTTGAAGCTCTGTTTGGGTTAGATTAGTTAGGCTGAATAGTAAATATGATTGTTGAACTAAAAAATTGGACTTGAAGACTGTAACTGGTTTGACATCAATAACAAGTTGTTTCTTGGGATCCTCGTCTATATCACTGTTGAAGTGCCCCTTTATTTGTTATTGTTTTTTCCTTCTATGTATGTCATATTGTTCACTATTCTCTGATAAATAACAACATTTACAGAGTTAGGATTTACTGTTTACCAGTACCCTTCTCCGAATGATAAGCTTTATCTCAATGTTTTCCTCCAATTTGTTTATTTAAGAATGATTCAATACAGTTTAAGCAGTTAGGAATGTTGGTGTTCCCTCGTCCTACTATTTTCTTTAAACATTGTTCTTGAAAGTTATTTTCATCATTTGCTTAATAAATTTAGACTATAAAAGTGATGGTTTTCCCTATTTCTAGTTTCTATTCTCTAAAGGGAGATTCTGAAGGTTTCCCTTGGTGTTGACTAAAAGCAGACCAGGTTTAAAAGTACCTTATCTGATATTAGGTTACACTTTGTTTTCTCTTATTTGTTTTCATACTTTCTGAAGGTAATTATGTGGATTATTGGATTGTTTGTCAATTAAGCTGCTTTAATACAAACTTTCCCAAGAAGTCTATGGTTAGCCCTGTTCTTGGTTGGTTTTAAATAGTTACTTAAGAGGATTCTCTTGTTTGGACTAACTATAAATTAAATCCTTGGTGAAATTATTATCATTTTCCACCCCTCCAACACTTTATTGTTTCCATTCCATCACTCTAATATCAATAATCTTGTGATATAGATGAGTTTCCCCTTGGATCACTCTTGATGTTGTTGCTCAATTAAAGCCCTGTTATGACTCCATAGCCCAATGGACTAAAAACTAGCGTTATATCTATATTTTTAGAAAAAGTTGTTCTATTCACTTGCAACTTCTCACCTTTGAAACTTTTTGCACTTAGAGCTTTCCCCTCAAATAATAATCATGCTCAACAATCCAAAAAACAAAACAAACCCTCGGCCTTCATCTAGCCTAATATCATTACCCCAAACTTCAAAGACAAATCCATCTTTGCACTTACTGGAGAGATCCCTCTCCAGAGTCAGGAGGGCTAGATCCTAGAATCCCAAAGTGGTTGAAACGATGTTGTTTCTGTGATTGGACTTTTCCAATCTTGCTAATCACAGATTCCTAACACGAAGTAACAGCAACCAAGGAGTAACAACATTATGGAGTAGCAACATCCAAGGAGTAACAACATCACGAGTAGCAGCATCCGAGGAGTAACAAAATCATGAGTAGTATCATCCAAGAATTAACAACATCACGAAACTTAAGAAATCACTCCTTTCATTTTGAGAACAAAACAAAGAAAATGTGACTTTGAAGTAAACAATACCTGCAGAATAAAAACATAAGAAAAATCAGAAAATAAACGACTCTTTATTGAAAACCAATAAATAAATAAAAATATTTGAGTTACAATGGTTATGATTTTTGTTGAAGCAATGTTGTTTGTGAATGGTGAATAAATGGAAAAATGTTTTTTTTTTTTTTTTTTTTTTTTTTTTTTTTTTTTTTTTTTTTAGAAATGACTTAGATATTCAAATAGAAATCAATTTTCATTTCTCATGTTATAAATCCATTGACTGATGAAAATTTTTCCTGTTGTTTTCTTTGTGTGATTAAATGTCTTTGAAAATGTTTTTATTTCATTATCATTTCCTTCAAGAATCACTTGTTCATAAATTGACCTCATTTATTCTCCTTGAACTTGCAAAAAAAATGAGTGTCTACCTACAATGAAACATGAAATCATGGAAGAAGAGAGGTGATCAGGCTCTCCTAATCCAAGAAATATGCAAAAAAACAAGTAGTTACTCTATAAATAAAATCCATGAAAAAAAAATAACAAAGTAAAATTAATTTATTACCCGCAGGAGTGGTGGCCAACCATACTAACCAGCATTGTTTCAATGACAAATTATTCTTTTTTTCGTCCGATTTGAGTGATTCTAAAGCCAAATGAAAGTGAATTCAGAGATATGCCTCCAATAGAAACAGGTTTTAAAAATTCCATGTAATGGTATGTTAAATTTGCTTAGAACAACCTACATAATAGAGTCATTTTGGATTTTCCAGTTGAGACCAATAGTCGATATTTCAAGCATAAAGTTTTCATTTGATGACAGATTGAACCAATTCAAATTGGAGATTAAATAAGATTCATTTATATATCTCCAATAGAAACATGTTTTTAATGCAAGGATAATTGATGGGTCAAATACGCTAGTGAACAGCCGAGAAAACAGAGTTTCAAGAGTGCTGATTTACGATAAGCAGTCATTATTGTTCTCATAACTTCCTCATACGATATCAAAATAAATTGTTTCAAATTGCGTTGTAAACTATATTCATAGGGGGATATACCATAGAAACAGGTTTCTAAAATATAGTCATTTAAGCCTCCAAAAACCGACTGTGCCAACTCTATTCCTTAGCTGCCTACTAGACATCCTGTCATTGTTTTGGTCATAAATTTTTCGTTTCAACTCGAAATCAAGTGATTCAAATTGGGTTAGAAAGTATACATGAAGAGATATGTAGGATAGAAACAGGTCTTGAAAATATTCCCATTTGGTCCCTCAAAACATGACTGTCCCAACTATTTTTCTAGAATTTTCATTAAGCTCGCAAGCCATAAGATATGATAATTAATGAATTTTTCCAAGAAGGTGATAAAAATGAATGAGTGTTTGTAGAAATTTTATTTTCAATATAATTCATATACATACATAAATGAATTTTAATATTGATCACCAATGTTAATTTTCACAATGTATTGCAACAAAAACAACTATTTCTACATATAAAGAAATGTATTTACTTACGTCTTTATTCATTCTATATTCTACACTACACTACACTACTTTGAAAAATAAAATATACTTACGTATAATAGTACCTCCAATGAAGCCATTTTAGAAATAAGGCTTCAAGTATGCACATACCCATAATTGAGAGATGTATGTTAATAAATACACTGGTATAAGAGACCAACTTCCCTGTTAAGGATGGTGCCAAGAGTTTTTGAAGTGTGGAGTGATGTTGCAAGCAAACAACAGAGTGAAACCAACCTTCAATATAGTCTTCATTTCTCATATTTGTAACATCGTGGAGTTCCTTAACTGAGTTCTAGATTCCATTGATGCTTTCTTTCTTGACCTCATCCTCTGCCTTTTTGTTTAGATCTCTATTCATATAAATTGTGAAGAGGGTTCATAAAAGTAATAGCAATCACTCAGGACCCAGAGCAGGACAGATAGCTTCCTCCCTGGGACGAGAGAATAGATTCAAACAGACAATAAAAAGAAAAAGAAAAATTGAAATTCAGGACCTGTAGTAGAGTAACCACATACTCTCCTCAGGATGAGAAGTTGACCCAAAGAAAAATAAATAAGAGCGAAAAACTAGAAACTATGCTTAGGACTTAAGGCAGGGTTACAAGATACCCTCCCCAAGACGAGGGATTAATTTTAATAAAAAAAACAGAACAAAGTAGAAATAAAAACAACATGCTATGCTCAGGACTTGGAGCAGGGTAATAAATGCCTTCCCCAAGATGAGAGATCAATTCTACAAAAAAACAATAAAAAATAGAAAATAAAAACACAAAGAACTTATGCTTAGGACTTGAAGTAGGGCAATAAATGGCTTCCCCAAGACGAGATATCAATTCTACAGAAAAAAAATAAAAACAAAAATAACTTATGCTCAGGACTTGAAGGAGGGAAATAAATCTCCTCCCCAAGATGATAGATTGACCCTTAGATCTGTTGCAGATCCTATTGTTGTACATGTTAGCCTTCCCCGGCAACGCCGCCAAAATGTTGGTGTCCAGATTTGAATAGAATTCAAACCTTTCTCCACATAAATTATCAAACTGAGGGCATTAGTTATTTCAAGACTAATGTCAAAGTATATACAGATACAAATACATGACCTGATGTAGATCACATGTTTAATTCCACAACACACAAACCACTGTAACAAAAATTAAATAAACTGCTGAAATTAAAGGGGCATTCACAACAATTAAGAATAAACTATAATAGCAGTAAATAAATCACAGTAAAACGCAACGCTACAAGAAAAAGGGAAAATGTAACACCTGATCAGAAGAGTGGGCCCAACTTTTTGATCAGGGTTGCAGTAAACTCGTGAATTACATAAGAAATGACAAGATGTTGTGCATTCAATTTATCGAACATGCTTTTGTTACAAATCTGTCTCTTCTTGCTTAACCCTCTATACCTTCTCCTATGTGTTCTATCCTCTGTTCTATTCCTCCCTTCTCTCTGATTTGTCTCCCTTTGAATATGAAAAAAACAAAGGGAAACACAATGATTAAAAAACCTCAATAAGCAACATGAGATATGAAAGATATTTCCATCATGATTTAGCTGGCACAAGTCGAATCTGGCAATTACAATTGGGGCAATTTTCGAAAATGACCACAACAGAAAATATACAAATATTTCCTTCGAAGAACCCATCATTTCTCTCAATCAAGAATGAATTTTTGAAAACTGCTCATTAAGAAACTAATTTGGTCGTTCTTCACAAAACCCATGCTCCATATTTTGAGGATTCATCTCCATTTTCCCGAAACTTTCAATGCAAAATCATCTCTTGTTATTCCAGCGAATTTCTAAGTTGGAATATTTAATTATCGGCTGAAGATCAAATCTGAAATCTGGAAGAGATCTTGAAGGCTAAAATAGTGATTTATGTTATAACGAATTCATTAATAAACTATCATTGGCAAAATCATGCATAATAATAATTAATTTATTAAAATAAAGGAGAACAAGTATTATTTATCCAAAAGAGAATAAATAATTATGAAATGGAATTATATAATAAATTATGTTAAATAATGTGATAAAAGAACATTATAAATGGATGAAATGGATGTTAAGAAGTGATAATAATAATACAAATTAGAGGCCCAAAAATGGCCACACACATAACAGGGCTGGTCTGTCAAACTATCAACCAGCCGCACTTGGTTCACGAAGAAAATTGTTGAAGCAAGGGTAGACCCTCCTTGATCAATCGATGCTCAAGACTTTGATCCATAGAAAGAATGATGTTGTAATACATCTGTAGATATATATAGATGAAATCATCCTCTAGCCACCACTATATTATACACAATGTTACAACGGATAGGGGTTAGTATTTATCATGAAATGGAATCACTTCTAACAAGTATTGGTCTCTATTTGTCTTTTGGCTTGTTCTTTTCCATGCCAAGAGTGACTCACATGGTCACACACATAACAGGGCTCGTCTGTCAAATTATCAACTAGCCACACTTGGTTCATGAAGAAAATTGTTAATGCAAGGGCAGACCCTCCCTGATCAATCAATTCTCAAGACTTTGATCAATAGCAAGAATAATGTCATAATACATTTGTAGAGATATGTAGACGAAATTATCCCCTAGCCACCATTATATTATACACATTCATACAATGGATAGGGGTTATTATTTATCATTCAATGGAATCACTACAAATCGTCTTTATTTCTCTTCTGGCTTGTTCTTTTCCAGTTATTAATACTATGTCTCCCTTTTTGGTCGGGGCTCTTGAGAGAACAAGAGGTAATCCCTGAGGGGTCACTCTATCAAATCTTGATGGCTCAAGTTCTATCTCTTGATAAATAACATGAGAAAAAAATGATAACATTATGTATTCATTCGAGTGAGTGCTCAATCAATTTGGGATACTCAGTTATTAATTAGAACCTTTAATAGGTCCATAATAGACCTTGTAAAAGTTGGGCTCAATAGCTTTATATATGTGTAGTTTTTATAGGGTTAATAACCTGATATTGCATCATATATGTAGTATTTGTAGTGGCAAGACCACCTCTCGGCTCATCTAATTGGCTGTGGGTAGGATTAAAGAAAAGTAGTACCCTTTTTTACTTCATGATTCATAGTTAAACCTTACGAACACACATTAGTCCTTTCTCATTTTTATCATTTATGTACACATTTACAAAGTCCACTGTCACAATAAATCAATACTTAGAGGTGTAAATTAGGACCACCACTGTCGATGCAAGAAATGTAAGTGCCACTACAAACAAGTGTTTATGCATCTTTAAAACAGCCTTAATGAGTAGTGAAATCTTAGTTATAATCAGTTTATGTTTTCGATCCATTTGAGCCTGGTTGTGATGTCATAGTTGATATACTTGTCAGGCTGGGGAATATTCTATTTGGACTTATCCACTATGAGACTTGCATTTATACAGCACAAGATTCCCATTTGATTTAAATCTAGTATCAACAAACTCTTCGTTTAGTCGTAGACTTAAGATGTAGTGTCACAACTCAAGGTCTTAGCCTTCCTTTGTAGATTCCAAATAGAACTACTAGTGAGTAAAGTTTACATTACTACATAGAGCTATATAGAAAATCCTATTTCTCCATAGATATATGATCTCGCATGGAGAATTAATACTTGTACGTTTGCTTTAGCTCAACATAGTTCAATCTATCTCTTTAGTTCACAATAGAAATTAAATTTATAACTAGTTATTATTAGTGTTACATACTTGCAGTAAATATTATTTCTAAATCAAATGTATCATCCATATTGTCACAGGATCCTTTTCATACAACCAATAATATTTCATATCCACGATTAAATTCTCCATATGTAAGCTAGAAGAGGAATAATAAACACCCATTCATTAGGTCTTGCCTTACACTTAAGTCAGAACCATACGACATTTAAAGTTATCCTCTTTCTTCTAGTTTCAATAAACCCATATAGAGTGATGAAAAATCCCTACTAAAGTAACTAATACTCCTAAGGTATTGCCGTAATATGACCTTATTTCTTCCTTAGCCTTCATTCAAGTCAAACTAGCTACTGCTTTAGTTCGTGCCTCATGCATAATTTAATGTCGATGAGCCAAGACTAGGCTCTATTTTTAGTCCCCTTTTGACAAGATAGGTTAGCCTATTGCCCTCATTTTTTCCTTGTGATACTATACAAGATAACATCGAGGGGTTTTCCTTGTCCATTGTAACAAGAAGTTAATACATTGATAATGTAATATATCACATATTTCTAACATTTCCATTTTAATAAGAACTTGATATTATATATGATACTCACATAGATATGTGTAATAATTCCACTACTATGTCTATCAATTGATAGCTCAACAACATTCCCCACCGATCTATGCATGTCAGCTGATAGCCCCCATCAGTCACAACACAGGAGGTCCCATTCCACCAAGAGTTCAAAAATAATAGGAGATGTCAATTTCGCACTAGCTTATACACCCATTTTAATTGAAAGGTCTCATACCCTTGCACCCAGACTCACCTTATAAGAAGCTGGGAGTGTTAGTTCCTACGTTCCTAGAATTAATTATTAGGTAAGAAATTGAATAAATATATAATATATTCCTAGTATCGTGAGCTCTAATCCACTATATCCAAGCTACTCTGAAGTCCTTATTTCCAATATATTTTCTAGAGGTTTAGTACCTTCCCATCATATCTCCCTGCACAAACTAAAATTAGATCAAAAAAAAAAAATTGGGGGGTTGGGAATACCTATCTTAGATGTATGTCCCGTGCATTTCTCCCTATGCATTAATATGTTCAATGTAGTACCACCCATGTCCATAAATTCGAGTTTCTATGTCTTCTTATCTCATAAAAGAAAATAATAAGAGATCTAATTCAACTAGCTCTATTCGACCAAAACTCATTTACCTATGATACAAAACTAGGAAAACACTAGTGTATTTGCATAAAAAATGAATAGGAATAAGATGTAGATAATACTTTCTAGGAGTTACTTCCCACCATTATTTATGTTTTCCTCAAATTTATGTAGGATTAAAATTGTAGTTGTGAATAATTACTATGGTTACTACCCACCAAAATTTATGCTAAGTCCTTGGGCCTGAGTAAGGAATCAATTTATCCACCCATGTCACATCTCAATTTATTAATTCCAGCCAAAGCAAGACTATAGAATTTTATTTTCCTATTGACCACTATTAATTTAGCATTAAGAAATGCAGGTTATACTTTTTTATGCAAATTTTCCAAGAACATAATTTCTAACTTGAGTTTCAACATCTTCCTTGTAGCATTTCTTTCTCTTGTTCAATTTTTTTTTTTTGTGATATGTAAATTATATTTTGTTTCTTGAAAAAAAATGTTTGTAATTTTATTAATTAAAAAAAAATAGACTAAAACAAATTGTATTCAACTGATTTATTATTTTTATTACTTTTTTTAATTTAGTCAAAATTATGTTTTTTATTATTAAGTTTTGATATATTGTTTTATTTTAGGGAAAATATAACATCCATCTCATTTACAACCAGTGACCCAACTTTTAAATTTTTACACACATTTACAAACACTACAACATCTCCCCCAATTCAACATTATGTTATTATTATTATCTTTTGATACATTGCTTTATTTTAGGGACATTATAAAACCTCTCTCATACTAGTTAACATTTAAATGTTTAAAACCATTTACATGTGCTACAATTTCTGGCCCATATTTAGCCAACATTTAAATGTTTACACTAATTTACGAGCACTGCAACATATTCCCCATACCGAGTTGTAGAGCAGAGCACCTCTTGGCACAATAAAATTACAATTTAGTGTCATGATTATTTTTAATATTCTCAATTTGAGATGTATTATAAGGAAGTGTGTTTATGCCTATAATCATTTATTATCCATTTAATATATGAATTTTCTGATATTTTTATGATTATTTTTATTCTTGGCATTGTGAGATGTATTATGGGGTTATTTTTTTGATGTGTATCGACATTTATAAGCCATTTAATTTCTATTAATATGTTAATATATATATATCTATATATATATATATATATATATATATATATATATATATATATATATATATATATATATATATATATATATATATATATATGATGTAGAAATTTGTTATATATCTGATCGAAACCACTAAATCCTAATTGTATTGATTTTCTAGTCATTCATTTCTTTATTTTTGTTCATCAAAATATTACTTGTAATATAACAACTCTGGTTCAGTTAAATTCATAAAATAACAATATGAACCCACTACATTATACATATTTATTCAAAAACCCACTAGAGTACAATGAATACGACTTATAAAAAAACTCTTAATTCTACTCGATCATCCAAATTTTTTGCACCACTTAAATTTACATGCCCTTTTTAACTTGTTGCAACAATTTCGATAGGAATATTTTCAAAAACCCATTTTCGATAAAGTATACATGGAATACAAATAGTCAATTTTCATCAAAGACATTGAGATGAAAAAAAATCCAACCGCAATGTTTTGTAAGCACAAATGATTTGGTATGGGCGTAGTGTACTTATTAGGGTAATATGATGGTACTTAGGGAGGTTCCCAAGGAAGTAGTAATGGATATCTACTGTAATAATGTGAACATAATGTAACGCTCATGTGATGTAATGTAATTTCAACATTACATTGTGTTCAAATTATTATAATACATATCTATTATTATGCATATGGGTACCTCTCTAGGTACCTCATATTACCCCTAATAGGTAGATTAAAATGAGATGATGACATTTATCTATCTATTTCAATAAAATATAACTCATTATTTAGGACATATCAAATAGATATGATTTTATCAAAAATATAAAACCATTTAAATTATAAAATAATGCATTTAAAATAACTAAACTCCATCTCAAATATCTTATGAATAGAGCCAACATAACCAAGTTATTCTTCTATTAATTTTTCATCCCTTGAACTTGCATACATTACTTGATCAAATAAAACAAATAGTCAACAAAAGTGTTTTCCTATAATCCACAATGGCCACTCTAAATGAAATTTCTACACCCTAGGATATGTGTGTACATAAATCCATATAAAATTGTCGATATTAAAATGTAGAAATGTACTTAAAATTGTAACAACAAAAAATTATTCAATTGAATTTTATGCTCTACAATTATGGCTTTGCAAACCAAATTGTCTACTGGTTCCATTCAAAAGATACAAATATATATGAAAAATTATATAATGATCCATTATTGGAGTCATCCTCCCTATTTAGGGAGGATTTTGGTCCCCAAAATATTTCACTAAATGAGGTGAAGAAAATTCTTCTCTACCTTCTCCCTAGAGTACCTTTTTTCCTTACGCAATATACCCAATGCCTTAATGCTCGATTAAAGATACAAGGTATCAATTAATTTTCTTCTTCATGAGCTTAACAATAATAGCTTACACCACTTTATCACTTACCCCTACTAAATTTACCGTAAACTCACTTGCAAAAGCATGGTTTTCATCTCTCATACATTTTGTCAAACATTTTATATATAAACCTTTCTTAAAATACTTTGTATACAAAAAACTAAGAAGATTTTTTCTTGTAGAAATTTTGTCGAAAATTTTGTATGAAATGAAATAAGAAACATTGCCTTGATTCTACTTGAAACATACTAACAGAAATATACCACTCAATCATAAGATTTTTGGTCTTTTTCGTTGAAGTAATTTATCAAATAGTTTGTATGAAAATTGTAATCAGACATCGTTAATAAATTTATTCAAATTTCTTGCATGAAAATAGGCATATATTAGCTAAAAAAAATGCTAGAATATAACAATTTTAACATATAAAATTACTATTCCCATCCATAACACAACATTTTCATTGAGGCCTTTCATCAAACAATTTCTATGCAATTAATAATTAAATAATCTAGGCATTTATTCCAATTTTTTGCATGTAAATAATATAGAAACTCCCTCAATGAAAATATCCCAAGTTATAGCAGTTCAAGTTCTGAAAATTGAACCGGATGACCAGTGGGATCTCCCCTCACTATGGTTTTATTTTTAACTGCTAGAAAGCCCCAGCTGAAAATTTATAATAAAAATCCAAACATGACATGTTTGATGAATATTTTACGAGCATCTAGGAATCTTGGAATCCTATGATTATATCTCCTAAAATGCCATGAATGAATATATGCAAGTTATAATACATGATTATAGAAATTTCCCCTCACTATGGGCCAATTTTCATCTTTTGAAACCTTCCCGAAGAAACTTTATAGCAAAAATTCCAAAATGAATGGTTTGATCCATGATTTTAGGAGCATATAGGAAGCTCACCATCCTCTAATCTTATATCCTAAAATATCATGACCCAAGGTATGAATATGGACTAGATGATTAGATGGATTTGCCCTCACTATGGTCCAAGTTTAATCTTTTAAAACCTATGAGAAGAAATTTTACAATATAAATTCCAACATGACATATTTAGTTATGCATTTAGTAAGCCACACTTCCTTTGATCACAATTTCTTAAAATTCTGCAATGCAATAGAGGATGATTAGGATTCCCCCTCACTATGGTCAAAGTTTCAACTTTTGCGATATCGTATAAGAAAATTTATAACATAACTACCAACATGACACATTAAAAGAAGAATTTAGGAAGACTATCTTGCTCAACCAATTTTATTAAAAAAATTATTACATATAAAAAAGATACAAAAAAATAATATAGCAACTACAATCATGGTAAATTTATTGAAGAAAAATGCATGTATTTATAAAATTGTTGAAAAGAACAATTAAATAATCATGCATGCCACTAAAATATCTATTCCAGACATCTCATTAACAAATAAAATAATATTTATATTCTATTACAAATAGAATAATAATGGAAAATAAGGTAGGGGGAGTCACGTCCCACCCCACCATAGGCTTAGTTGCACTACAATTTTTCTCAAGGCTCACCATCCCCATTCCATATACTCATACATTGAGGAAAACTTAACTCAATGGTATTTTAAACATCTATATTCAGTCCAATTTTAACATTAGAAGTGAATTGCATTATTCTTCGCACGCACACACACACACACACATAGAGGAAGACTAAATGATCATCCTTTCCATCTCTAACTAGGATCAAATTCAAGAAAATACCATTTACGTTTGCACAACCCAGGAGAGGCCTTCTCTAATATCTAGAATTTTTTGAACCTCCCCTCCTCAACGCTCTATGTGCGACACACAAATAACACCATTGCTAGTACTCAAATCCACCTAGTCTAAAGAAAAAGAATTGAAGCACAATCATTTCATATTACACAAGTTGTCACCAAGTCTCATGTCAATTCAAAGTTTTCAGTGAGAGAGAGAGATGTATGGCAGAGAAATAAAAGGGAGAAAAAATATAAACTTAATAACCGAGAAGAAGAACCCTTTGATTTCTCCTCCTCCTTATTTTTATAATTATACCTTGAAAAATCACACATCCACTTCATATTGGGCTATAGAATTCACCTCTCGGTCTAGCCATAACTGGAGTGGAGGAGGAAATAGAAAAATTGTTAAAAATATTTGGTTTCATCAGTTATTCTCATATTATTAGATCTACAACATTCATATTTTTTATTATTTTAAAAGATAAAAAGTTTGAAGTAATATTCCTAAATTGATGACACTTTCCCTTCTATACTTGCAGGTCCCCAACCTTCCTTTTAAGGAGTGCAATAACACAATAAATAGTGGAAAGTAGTTGATCGAATAGTAGAAAATGTGAATCATTACTCCATGAACCATCCATTAAATACCTTTTCAAAATCCATTCAACTATTATAGGAAACTACGGGTGACAAAACCCATCAATGGAGGGTACTCTCACCACCCTCCCATAATATAATTCAATGAGGTTATCCTTATCTCTCCTTTTCCACTAATTGTAACTTTAGTTTCACCCATAAGTGTCTCTACACTGTTCTTGTACTAAGAATATTTTTCAATTAGCATAAATAATACAAATCATGATCAACAGTGATATTTGATTTCATGAGAAGACATCTAATTTTCTAGGTAACATGTAATGAAATGAATAAACTACTCACAATGGAAGGTGATTTAAGATACTGTACAAGATCATAATCCGACACATTAAGATGATGATTAGTTTCTCTTATGATCAAGTTGCTACAAGGAATAGTAGAGGAAGCAACAAAAGCACTATTCATTAGATAAAATTCTTCCAACTATCAAAAAATACTAACTATAATTTGGTATGGAAATAGGAAACAAATTCTGTTAAATTCATATTTGATGAATTTTTTTTTTTCTTGGTATCACATAGTTTTTGTCTATATATATCATCGTGACATCATGGTGGAACCATAAAGGCCAATACATCGTACAAATGCTAGGCTATATTTTTCATACGAGAAAAATCAATTGGAATATTTTCCATACATATCCATAACCATAATATTACAAAAGAAATATTTTACATAAAAATCACATATTATATATACTATTTAAAATATAAATTAAATGGCTAATAAATTTAAATAAATATACAAAAATTGTGTTCCATTTAGTTTATGTAATTATTAGAATTTTTTATGCCAAATTGGAGCAAGGATTTCTTGAGAATTAATAACTTCAAAATATTGGTTACCATTATTATATCAGATACAACTATTTCTTAAATTTTACAATTTCCAGTTATAATGTGTCTTCGATGACTTGAACCCATGCAACTAGATAAACAACTTGTTCACTAGACCACTCAAACAAATATCATTTGAAGATTATTAAATCTAGACCATCCATACATTTTTATTTTTTAAATAATAGAAATTATAAAACCCTTATTCTGAAATAGATCACATTTATAAACTTCACAAATATTATATATATATATATATAATGAATAAAAACATAATTTTTGAGAAAGAAAACTATTATGTTGAAAAAAAAAGATAAATAAATTTTACATAAAATTCAAATTTTGTATATACAACTACTCTTATATTTATTAATTTTGTAAACAAGGGAAATATATGCAAAGCATTTAGTCCCTACCTTTATATCATGATTTCTAATATTGTTTTGAAAATTTCTATGGGGAAACAAAAATATGTTGCAATTAGTTCAACCGATCATATGATTGGAAAATTTGATAGAAAAGTAAGATAATGCAAAAAATTACATTGCACAAACAAACACGACATAGTACGATGAGCTACCTATATTTTTTTTTTAGAATTGATGCACCTAAAAACTTGGCTAAATAAATATAGCATATAGATGAAAAGAATAGAGTATTAAATATAATTTATAAGGTGTAAAAACCCATCAAATATTGAAAAATATCATATCATGAAATATTTGTAATCACAACAAGTACGATGCAATTAGTTGATAACATTGTATAGGAAAGTGTATGATAAAATTAAAATACGGGAAATAAATTGTGCAAAGTAGTACATGTGTAGAAGAAGTGTTGTGCATGACGGAGGTGTATGTAAGAATTGCGTGGAGGTGGGAATACGTGCAGAGACGCGGAAGTGGGGATGTGTACAGATGGGGAAGTTTTTTGCAGGAGAAGGACATGTGGAGTTAAAGACTATGAGGAAGAAAGGTTTGTGTGAAGCTAAAGTATGCAGAAGTAAACTATGTGCCAAGGTGAAAGGGTAAGTATCATTTGAATCCTTCCAAAATATTGGAAGAAGGTGAAGAAGCCAAAATATTTTATTTTTTACTTTTATTCATGTAAGACAAACATAGTGACAAAATTAGTAAATTCACTTTAAATTGATATTAATTATTTAATTGGGAGAATTTATTAAATTTGATATATTCCACTCAAAAATATTTCTAATGGTATTTATAAAAAAATGAAGTGTCAAGTTACTAATGTTAGTCTCCCTCATTTGGTAGTGTCTATAGGCCTATGTTATAACTCTCCATGCTTGAAAAATTTAACTAACATGTGCGGAGTTAAAAACCGTGAAAGCAAGGCATGTGTTGAAATAAAACATGTACATAGGTAAATGGGTAAGTTCCATCTATCCACATAAGGCGAGGCGAAATTTGAAATACTTAATTTACAATCATGTTAGAAAAGAGCTCGATATAATTAATCTTGGGGTTAAACGTTAAATAAGAAAATTGTGATGAATAAATTAACAAGAAATAATACATGATTTACATATATTCTTTGGAATTTGATTAAATTGTTTATGGCATATATGAATTAAAAATAATGCATTTATGGAAATAAAGTGGAGAATGAATAGAAATATATGTTACCAACTATGCAAATCTTACAATTTATACAAGAAGCCCATCGTTCCAAATCTCTTATACCGTTATGTATAAAATAAATTTAAGTGGAAAAAAAAATTAGGCCCATTCTTTATTCATTAATATAACGATACACCCTCGGATGCGGGTGATTGAGATTGAATGGGAGGTGGCAGGCCCAATGCGCGACACATGGCCTAGCCACATGGCCATGCATGGGGCCTATCCTGTAGCATTTTACATCTCCAACTACTCGCCTTAGATAGACTTAACTGCCTATAACCTCCGCCTTAATTCTCGTCCTGCAACTGTCCTGAACTTCTCTTAATGGTTTCACTTCCTCCATTTCTTCCATTCTCTTCTTGCAACCTATGTCTTTCAGTTGTCTCTCCTCTGCACTGCACATAAATGCATTGCGACCTCCATCTTTAGCTTGCTCCGATGCCCATTTTCCCTAGTTGTCATTTTCTTACTGACCCCAAAGCTCACTTTCCGGCCTCCCTCGTGCACCTTCCTACTCCAACACGCCGAGAAGGCATCATATGCATTGTCACCGCAGAAGAGGTAGGGGTGAGGCCTCTCACCCGCCAATTTCCATTCATGATGATAGTTTCTCCCCACCTCTAGAATATAATTGTGTCCATTTTCACTATGAAAACTCCATGGATAGACCACGATTCACAGCTACAATCACTATTACTTTTCAAGAGACACTTTCTAGCTCCACGAGGTCTCGCTCCAAAAAACGACCACGGAAATCAACTATCTCTCTAGCACCTCCACAGAACTCTTGGAAGTCCATAGCCCTACTAGTCAAATATGGTTCACACTCCTCCAACAGTGAAGGCAGTGGAAATGAAAGTACTGAGCATTTGGTGGAGGAAAAGAGAAAGGGCAGCGCCAGTCTTCTGCACACCGCAACCACATCAGAGCCTACTGCCCAACACTCAAAGAAAGAGGATGATTATTTAGATGAATACATATGTATTATCATGGAGGAGCCACCACCATAGCCACATGACACCTAGCATGAGCCGTATCCACAGAAATGAAAGGTTTCCTTTCTCGGTTTTGATCAATTTCTCTGTTATTATGTATTTCCTGGGCAATTTGTCAAAATCTTGGTTATTAGTAGACAATGTTGGTTTTCCCACTGTGGGAAACATATTTTGGACCGGTTTCCCCATCTGGGGTGATCAGTTTTTTTCCTTTTTGAATTTGGCTCCCTCTGGAATTGGCTAGCTTAACAGTTTCGGAGGCATGCCTCGATATGTACACTATGTTTTATATTAATAGATTAGTCCAATTTAGAAAGAAAAATATAACCATACACAAAAACTAATAGAGATATAGTAGCAAGAACTAAATCCAAATTTAAAATAAATATTATACATGAAACACACATTTAAGACCCAAAAATCATGTCAAACCCTTATACTTGTATTGATAAAAAACATAACATTAGATATTACATAACGTCTTAGAGTAACTCCCAGAAAACCCGTGTTCAATTAATACTTCTAGATAATGCCATAAGATTTAGACCCATACACACTTTCATACTAAACAATGTCTTAGAATTCTTGATATCATTTCTTATAGACTCGAAATATAAAAAATGGAACAGATTATACTCGAACAAAGTAATCAAACAAGAACACGATAGACTGGTATTCCTACCAAAGCACTATAACTAATGTTGAGGTTAGAATTCAGAACCCTTAATTTATGGTTGTCAACCTTTTTACTATGGAGGTTGCTCAAATCTAGCACTAAGAATATTTTTCTAGCTCAATTACATACTAGCACACTCGCTAAACATAAGTAGTAGTACATTTATAGAGGACGTTTTATGTGGTTTGGAGGTGTGTAGAGGCTATAGTTCCTATAAACGTGAGGAAGTGGAGATGTTTGTGGAAGGGGAAGTGTCGTAAGTTAGAAGGATGTATGGAGGTAAGGCACTTTTGGAGTTAAACAAAATACAAAAGAAAGGAATGTTTGAAGCTAAAGTATATGTGGGAGTAAAGCATGTGTGAAGGTAAAACATGTGGGGAGATAAAAGCGTAAGTATGATTTGACTCCTTCCTCAATATTGTAAAAGAATCAATAATTCATAATATTTTTATTTTTTACTTCGATGCATGCAAGGAAAACAAAGAGGCGAAAGTAGTAAATTTGCTTTAAATGCACATTAGTTAATTAACTAGAGGCATTTATTAAATTTGATATATTCCACTTAGAAATATTTTGAATGATATTTATACAAAAATTAAGTGTAAATTCAATAATTACATTGTCCATGATTTGGTAATGTGTATAGTCTTGTGTTATAGGTGTCCATGCTTGAAAAATATTACTAACATGTGTAAAGTTAAAGACTGCAAAAGAAAGGTCTGTGCTAAGCTAATGTTTATATAGAAGTAGTGCATGTGCGGACATAAATCATGTGCATAGGTAAAAGGGTAAGTTCCACTGCTATGTACAAGGTGGGACCAAAATAGAAATATTTAATTTATAATCGTGTTAATAGAGAGATCGAGCGATTTACACTTGGGTGTAAATGTTAAATAAACAAAAAAAATCAAGGTCCATTCTAAATACATTAGAATAATCATACATAACAACTAATATAACCATCATACCAAGATGTCAATCCAAATTTAAAATCAATATTATATGTGGAACACAAATTTGAGACCCAAAACTCCTATCAAAACTTTATATTCATATTGATAACAACAGAGAATTAGATATAATAGAAAAGCTCATAACATCTCTTGGAAAATTGTTGACATCATTCCTAAAAAAACTTAGAATACAAAAAATAGAACAAACTATAATCAAGAAAAGTAATAAGACAATAGAAGAATAGACTAGGATTCCCAACAAAGCACAGGAATTAGAGTTGAAGAAAGACTTCAGAACCCATAATTTATGACAATCAAATCTTTTATCATGGACGTTACTCACATTTGTCTCTAAGAATATTTTTTAACTCAACCTACGAGCTCACTCTCTATTTTTTTCTCGGATGTCCCCTCCTCAACTGTTCATCACTTAATTCCGGAAAATACCTACAAAGCGAAAGTCATAAAACCTAGTTTGAAATATTTCATGATTCCGAAGATCAAATTAAGTCATAAAATTGGATGTAAATGATAAATAGTAAAGTTGTGGTGATTAAATTAATAAGATGTAATAAAATGTTATTTATCTGCAGATGAAAGGCATGTGTAGATGGGATCCATGTTCGAAAGGGGAGGCATGTGAAAATACTTAATTGAGAAAGTAAATGAATTGGTCCCAATCAGGATAGAGATTGGGCTCCCATGAACTGTAATTTCAATAAGATACGTGGAACAAAAATCAATTGATATAAATAGTTTCTAGTGAAATAAAACAAAAATATACACAAAGAGAGAAAAAAAAATTACTAATTAGTAGCAACGTTTGTAAAAAGAAAAAATGAAAAATATTTGTCTATTCCTTTTTGTTTTATATTTTTAAGTGAATAATGTAAGTAAATATACATTTATATATTAAATTATCCAAAAAACCAATTTATGTCAACAATGATATTTTCCATTGAAATTGTAAAAGTCCGAATTATTAAGAATCCACGTAATAGAAATACATTCTTTGAGATGTTTTGTTTGTACTGTGCAAAGGATATTTGTAAAAATTTTGGAAAGAATTATTGAATAAGGTCACTTTGAAGGGTCCAGTTTAATTTTCCATCCCCATCCTTGATTGTACACTACAAATTGTGTTCTTAAGAAAGTAATATTTTGCAACCACGCGTCATGCAATTAGCATGTTATTATTGGACACTCCATTATTATAATATTTTCTTTACACTCATTGAAAAATGACAAATATGGTCGAAAAAACATATCAATTGGCTTGATTACTATAGTAATATGAAATAATTTGTTTGTTGATAGGCATAATTTTATGTTAAATTTATGGTGGATAAAGAATTGAAAAAAAAGGGAAGGATGAAATAATTGCAAAAAGAGAATAGAAGAAAAGTTATAAAATTATATTATGCAATTGAAAAATTTTCTATACATTTGTTCTTGCAAGAGTTTGTAAATAAGATTTTGTTGATTCATCATTAATTGGCTCAAAGAAACTTGATAGAAATGTATGTACATTTTCTAACCCTTTTGGGGCACGTCGAACAATGTTTTTGAATAAAAGAATTTTTCTCTTTCCACTCACTATATATGTTCACACTTAAGTGTATTTTTTTCTATACTGCTTAGCAAAATTGACCTTCTAAAAATTTATTTAAACAATGCAATTAGTTGCAACAAAAAGAGCATGAATGTAAGAATTATTTTGAGAACTACAAAAGAAGGGAAGAAAAAGGAAAAAACCAACGGAAAACAATATGAAAAGACTTTAAAGAATACCATGGCCTTGTCAATTTTCATTTCTCTATATCTGGAATATATTTCAAATTGATGATTATTTTTGTAACATCCCTCAGTAATCTCACAAGAAAATGCATGGACTTAGGAAATATTTTCAGCGTTTCCCAATCTCTAAATTTTTAAATTATTTTCTATATTCCCTCAAAGATCATTATAATCACCATCATCATTACATAGAGAAATATTTATTAAAATAGTGAGTTACACAACCATTAATTGCCATTGTTGTAGCATATTAGCTTAAATTTCCTGCTATAACTATGTGTCGATTCCATAGTTATTTTAACTCAATTATAAAATCACATACATGATAATATAAACATCATATCATCAAATAAAATAGCATCGTAAAAGTGACATAATGAAAAATCACATCATTAGACACCAATATACCTTTGAAAAACTATAGGGTGAAAACTAGCAAATGTTTAATTTTATTATTAAATTGTTGTAAGGGTTTTCACCCTTCACTCAATCGTTATAAGGGAGTCCATCCCTTGCCCACTTTCATGAATTATTACATAGAAATTTCATCTTATATTCAACATAAATAGTGATAATTTAATACAGTCATCATGATATCATTTACCCGTGAATCCTCATTCTCTATGTTTTTGTGGTTAATGTTTCCATCAGTGGATCATCGTGCACTTGGAATTCCTCAATATGCATGGACCATCAAATATTGAAAAATGAACTATCCTTCTCATAATTCATCATCCTTTCATGCCATTGTTGCTGTGAGAACACATGATATCATGATTAGAGAAAACATAAAATATTAATTAATCAATAATAAACCTTTATTAATGATACTTCAAAATCTATTCGTATACAGGCATAAAACATAAACATAATGTCATAAAATGTCTTCTTAAACATCATTGAACATGCATTAGTAATAAGAAAATCCCTATCAAGTGTCATCTTTCCGAAAAAATGCTAGCAAAATATTGCATGCACTTTCATATTCTTTCAAAAGGAAAGCTAACATAATAGATATTATTCTTTTGCATGCAAATGCATAACAAGCTTTCAAGAGAACTAGCCCAACAAAAAAATTTCTTTGTTACTACTATTATGTTTTATTTTCCAAATGGATTAATGCAATAGATTTTATACTAATGCATGTGGATCCATGTTTTTTTTCAAAGACATGTTTTCCATAGCAGGGTAATTATATATAAATATGCAAGCTCTAATCCAAACAAATTTAACATAATATTTATCATTTTTTACATGCAACTACTTGTCCTCTCCAATAGAAAATGTCATGCTAGATTTCTCTTCTTACATGTGAAACATAAATTTCTTTTGAAATTAAACTAAGTAAACCTTGCATGGAAAAACACATTTCTTTTCTAGGGAATCAATCTCATAAGATTTATTTTTTCATGCATGCAAAGATATTTTTTCTTCTTACCAAAAGATCTAGCCCGATAACTATACATAATATTCTCCCAAAAGAAAACTAATACCATAGCTAATTCCTTTAGGTGTGAAACTAGATATTATTTTTCTAAAAAGAAGGCTAATACAATCAATATTATGCTATTAAGCCTTCCTTTTTTCCAGAAATATAATACCAAAAGTATATTTTTCCATGCATCCAAGTGTATATTTTTCTATAAATAATTATAGAAAGAAATATTGACACAATAAAGCATGTAATTCCCAGTTTCCCTCTCCAAGAATATAATTCAATAATGCATACAAGGAAATGTTTTTCTCTTCTCTTCTTTTTGCAGAGTTCCAACACAACAAATACTTCCTTCCATACAAATAAATATATTTATTTTCCGAGGAATCGAACATACTTATAATTCTTTTTACAAAAGTTAGCTAACTCACTAGTTATTATGCATGCAATACAAAATATTTTCCTATCATTTAACACATCAAACAAAATTGTAATATTTACTCAAGAAATAACATGAATAAAAAATCATTCTCAAATAACATAACCCATTTATTTTTATGCAAAGATTTTATGTGAACTCTTTCTCAAAAATGTTACTTATCTCTTTTTGCATGACTCAAACTTCTCATTCATGTAAAATCACATATTCATTTCCGATAGATCCAATATACTACATATTACTCCTATCCACATAAATGCATACTCTCTTTAAGAGTTCAATATTTGTATTTAAATATTTAATGCATATTCATCATGAGAAAATACTTGGTAATATTTTAAATGAAATAACTTAATTCCTTTTCAATAATTATAAACGTAATTTTTTTATTTTTATGCACGCGAATAAATTATTTCTTTTCAATAAATATCAACGTAATTGTTCTATTTTTATTCATGTGAATAACTTAGTTCATTTCAAAAAATATCAAACCTAATAGTTATATGTTTGTGCATGCAATTAATTTATTTCTTTTCAAGAAATTAAACAACTATTCTTACACGTGAAAAATCAAACAAAAGCACTCTTTTTTACTCTTTTTTACTCTGCTTTTCCTATTTTAATCATCAAGTTTGGATGTTGATTGTCAACATCCAGAAACGAGTTTTTGAAAAACAAAATCAGTTTTGGGAATGGGTTGGCTAAATAAAACCCCTCTCCGTTTTTACACAGGTGTCAAGTTTTGGAAGATTCAAATGAATCTTTGTAGCGCATTTTTCCATATTTAAATATTAAATAATTTTCTGTTTTATTTATCAACGTTGGACACACAATAATAATTTTCAAAGATCGTAGTTACTTATATTTTAATGCATGTTTGGAATCTCTCCTTCCTCTCTCTTGGCTTGATTCTACGTGTATTGTGTCATTGGTTCTTGTATTTTTCCATAGTCTTACAATAAGTAGAATTAAGAAAATGCAATAGCTTCTCTAAATCCTAAAAGCATTCCATGAATCACCCATAAATCACTCCATAAATTCGATTTTTATAAATCCTAAAATAATTCTATAAATTATCCATAAATCACTCCATAAATAATATGTTTCTAAATTCTACAATCACTCAATAAATCATCCATAAATATCTCATGGGTTTTTTTCAAGGTATATTTTATTTTTCCTTATGAAAAAAAGATCAATTATCGTAGATTTTCTAAAACTATTACTCATTAGTTCTAAAACTCATAAAATACCAACTTGGAAATATAATTAATTTAGATAGAAGAATATAAATTATTCTCAATATAAGAATTAATTATGGTAATATTCTTGTAATTAAGAATCAGAAGAATATTCTTCTTGTAATATCAATATAAGAATTAATAATATTGAATTATTCAACAACACTCATTTTGTGAGTGTTTTTAGGGTATCTTATGCCATGGATATTACATACTCCCCCCCTTAAAAAGAACATATCCCTCAGTGTTCTTCTCTTGTTGTAACATTTAATTTTACTCATAATGTAACAATGTAGATAACATAAAATGGAATTGTTTCCCTTCCGAATGAAGGAATTTTATGTTTAATAAGTAGAATCGATAATTTACCAAATGAAATACTTTTCATTATCAATTACTTATACAATGTCAAATAATAATCATAATACTTCGACAAGTAATCAGAGAGAATTATCCCTCTAATCATCAAAATGATAAAAATTGGCATCAAATGGATGTTGTATTTTATTCAAGGGTTAGACCATTATTTCTTTCCCACTAGTGTTGTTTGTAAATTACTATATTTCTCTCTCTCATTAATTTTAATCAAATTAAAACTCATGGAATTTATCTCCAACCATTTTCCTATGGTATGATTGTTTCCATCATAATTTAAATCATGAGTACTTACAAGCAATTTATTTCCTCTATGCATGCATATAGATGATTCATTTCTAACATGTTCATTTTCTCATAGAAACCTACAAACGCAACTTATTTCATCGAAATTTTCACTTAGATAAATTAATATATCATGCATGCAGAATTACAACACATAAAATAAGTTAGAGACATGAAACTTACAATATTTTATAACATCCAACATCTTTAGACAATTTAGAAATAAATAGAAAAATATAGACAAAATTTTATGTAACCGTAGTTAATGTCTGAGAATTATTCACGAATCGAGTATATTACACCCATTCGTGACCTATATCGAATAGCTCCCCATGGATCTAAGATCTACTTGCTACTAGAATAAACAACCTCATTTATTCCTTGGTGGTCTCTTATCAGCGTATTTTCAGCAACATCTGATTTTAAGGTCTGCCTGTCTTTTGCCTAGGACTTTTTGTTTTCGTTTTTTCGAAAAAGATTCCTTTATTTTTCTTTAAATCATGTCTTTCTTTCCCACTGTGCTTTATTCAATACAACTTAGTATTTCTCTCCATATAAGTTATTTACATAATATTTTTATCCAGTTATGTTAATATTATCCCTTTTTAGTATTTCTCTATGAGATTTTTAGGATACTTTTAGGGAAGGTCCATCTTGGACTTAACCACCAATAGTTTTTTCATATTTTTACAAGAAGTATTCTAAAACACTAGAGTTATCTCATAAATATACCAAGCAATGTATTCATTAAATCAATAGTAAATTAAAGTAATACATCATCACATCAATCTCATCATGGCTTCCCTAGCAATTAATCTAAAAATAAGTCAATGCTTAAAAATATTCAATGTCTAAAAATCCATTATAATTTACATAATTGTCCATTCACATATTATCATTAAAGCAAAGGAAAATTTATGTACATCATGCATCCATACTTGACCCTTAACATAGGTCCCACAATTTCTAAAAGTACATTGATAGAAAATCATCACAGGTCATATAGGTGGTATACATTCTAAATTTCCACATCATAACAATCATACAACTTAGAAAAAAAAATGAAAAAATCTTGCATACCATAGCATTATACTTTTTTTAAGGTACCACCTTTTCAACCATCAATATAATAGAGAAATAACATCCCCATTGAACACCATGACACAAAATGTGATTTTTTCTTTCTTTATAATTATCTTGCGGCGATGTAAGTTATAGCCATTGGGGAATTGTGGGAAAACAATTTGAAATCATGAAATCTACACCCACATAGGAATTTTATATAATAATTTTCAAGAACAAAATCTAAAACCATTCAGGAATTTTAAAAAAGAGTTTACAAGCATGTAATCTACAAGCATTGAAGTATTTTAACAAACAGTTTGCAAACATTCAATCTACTTCCATTGAGGCTTTTTAACAAATAGTTAGCAGACATTAAATAATTCTCCATAGATATATTTAAACTATGAGAGAGACAGTAAAAATAGAATATAGAAAATAACATGAATCATATTAATATCATCAATGGTAAAAAAAAGTTGCAGAATAAGACAAACAACAATCCCTAAAGGGCAACGACAAATCAGAAAAATCGACTAGATTATACAATCCAATTGTTAAAATAACATTTATGGAATCAAAATGGGGTTACATGGCCATATGGTATGAAAAAACTGTGATGTTGAGCTGAATAACATCAAAAAATCCCAAGGATTCAATTCTTTAAAACAAAAAAACTTTGGATCTCATTTACAACTTTCGTCAAAAACATGAATGTAAACTTTCATCTACAACTCTAAATGAATAAATAAAACCCAAAATTTTGTTGCTATGATTTTTTTATTGAATTTAAGTTCACTATATGAATTCGACTTGAATCATTGCTCATTTTTAACATCTAAAGACGTTCTTTCAATTTTTTTTTTAAATATTCTGTTGTTATCTTCATGGCCAACCCCATCTTCTACATTATTTAGTTATCACACAAACCATACATGCATTCATTCTTGGGTTCTAACTTTATTCATTGGATTTTTTTAATGCAAAAGAATCATTATTATAATAGTATACATGTAAAGGTTGGTAATTAATCCTCACTGTAACTAGTCAGTTCTTAGGAGTGTTCATAGGTGCAACATAGGTTCTATTGTCCTTTATCCACATCAATATTCAAATTTGGTGAACACAACTTTTAAAGAAACATTATCACTTTCTATTCTTAAATGTCGTCATTAATCATGCATCATGCATCTCATGTCAATTGTACTCTACTGCAAGTTTAGTTGGAATAATACCTGAGATGATGCCCAATAGCATCATACCTATGCTTCTTTTGTTGTTAATGATTCCCAAAATGCACCAATGTTTAAGCAATTTTCTCTGATACCACTTGTAACATCCCCTGGTAACCTTGCAGGAAAATACATGGAGTTAGAATTTTTTTCAACATTTACCAATCTGTAAATTTTTAAATTTCTTTCTATATTGCCTCAACGACCATTAGAATAATGATCATTATTACATAAATAAATATATAGTAAACTCATAGTGAGTTACACAACCATTAATTGTCGTTGTTGTAGCCTATTAACTTAAATTTATTTTTATAACTAAGCATCGATTCCATGATTATTTTAACTCAATTAGTAAGTCACATACTTGATAGTATAAACATTACATCATGAAACAAATTAACATGATAAAAATTGCGCAATTAACAATCACATCATTAGACACCGATATACCCTAGAAACCCCGTAGGGTGAAAACCAACAAATGTTCATTTTTATTATTAAATGCTCATGAGGCTATTCACTCCTAACTTAATGGTTAGAAGGGAGTCCATCGCTTGACCATTTTCATAACATATTACATATAAAAATCACATTATATGCAACATACAAACATATAAGCTATTACAATCATCATGATATCATTTTCCCACGAGTCCTCAATATATATGTTTTTGTGGTCACTGTTTTCATGAGTGGATCATCCTACAATTGAAATTCCTCAATATGCATGGATCAACAAATAATTATATACCACAATATTAAACATGAACTATCATTTTCACAAGTCACCATCCTTTCCTTCAATTGTTGTTTCCATCACAGTGGATATCATGATTAGATAAAACATAAAATATTAATTAACCAAGGATCAATATTTATCAATGACACTTCAACATCTATTCATGTGCGTACATAGAAGATAAATAGAATGTCATGAAATTCATTCTTTAACATCATTGGATATGCATTAGTAACAATGAAATCACTATAAAGCGTGGTCTTTTCAACAAAATGCTAAAAAAATATTGCATGCACTTTCATATTCTCTCCAAATGAAAGATAACATACTAGATATTATTCTTGTGCATGCAAATGCCTAACAATCTTTCAAGAGAACTAGACCAACAAGTAATTTTATTTGTTCCTACTATCATGTTTTGTTTTCCAATGGGATTAATGCAATAGATTTTATACTATGGATGTGAAACCATGTTATTTTTCAAAAACATATTTCCCAGAGGAAAGCTATTCACAATGGCCATTATATATAAAAATGCAAGCTATATTCAAAGAAAATTTAACATAATAGTTATAATTTCTTACATGCAACTACTTTTCCTCTACAAAAAAAAATGACATGATAGCTTTTTCTTCTTGCATGCAAAACCTATATTTCTTTCCAAAGGAAACTAATTAAATATTGCATGGAAAAAAAAAAATTCTTTTCCAAGGGATCAAACACATAACATTTATGCTCTCATGCATGCAAATATATTTTTTCTTATTACCAAAATATCTATCCCAATAATTATACACAATATTTTCCCAAGAGAAAACTAATACCATAGCTAATCCCTTTAGGTGTGCAAATGCATATTATTTTTCCCAAAGGCTAACAAAATAAAAATTATGTGATTGCACCTTCTTTTTCTCCATAAATCTATTACAAAAACTATATTTTTCCATGCATGAAAGTGTATATGTTTCTCTAAAGAATATTCCAATTCAATAATGCATACAAGGACATGTTTTTCTCTTCTATTACTTTTGAAGAGTTATAACACAACACATAATTCCTTTCATAAAAATATATATATTTATTTTCCAAGGAATCTAACACACAAATTATTATTTTTCCTAAAGTTAGCTAACTCACTAGCTATTATGCATGCAATACAAATTTGTTTCTTATCATTTAACACATCAGACAAAATTTTAATATTTCCTCAAGAAATAGAATGAATAACAAATCCTTCTCAAATAACAAAACCAAATTACTTTTATGAAAAGGTTTTATGTCGAATATTTCTCAAAAATATTTCTCAAAAAATTTAATTATCTCTTGCTGCATGAATTAAGCTTCCCATGCATGTAAAATCACATATTCATTTCGAGTAGATCTAATATAATAGATATTATTCCTGTGCACATAGACACATATTCTATTTAAGAGTCCAATATTTCTCTTTAAAAATTTAATGAACATGCATGATGAGAACATCCTTGTTAATATTTTAAATGAAATAACTTAATTCATTTTCAAGAACTATCAACATAATTGTTATATATTTTCTGCATGTGAATAACTTATTTCTTTTCAAGAAGTATCAACATAATTGTTATATTTTTGTCCATGCGAATAACTTATTTATTTTCAAGAAATATCAAAATTAATAGTTATTTGTTTGGGCATGAAATGAATTTATTTATTTTCAAGAACATTAACACAATTTTTATCACTATATGCATATAAACAATTATTCTTATCTGGTTGAAAAATGAAATGAAAGCACTATGTTTTTCTCGTTTTAGTCATCAAATTTAGATGTGGTTTTCGAACATCTAGAAATGATTTTTTGAAAAAGTTTTTTTTTTTTTTTTTGTTGTGCAACAAGTTCATTAAAAAAAACTCTCTCACTTTTTACACAAGTTTCACGGTTTCGAATATTTGGAGCCCATTTTTCCAAATTTAGATATAAAATAATTTTTTGTTTTAGTCATCAACTCTAGACACAGTTTTTGAGAATTTGAAACTAAAATTTTCAAATATGAAAGGAAGTTTTGGCGAGAATGGGCTCATTTCCAAAACCTCTTTCAAATTTTACACATATTAGGGAGGTACAAAGACATATTTGGACCCTATTTTCCAATAACTCATGCAAGTCGCAAGACTATTTAGCCATGAAAATATTTTAAGAATTCAATAAAAAAAACACTTATTCCTCTATGCAATAAAGTCCAAGGAGGTTTTCCAAACAAAATAATATTGACTCTTTATCATATGAAAATTTTCAAGGAAATAAATGACATTATTATTTCTTCATGCACCATATGCAAACACAATAATAATTTTCAAAGAGCATAGTTACTTATCTTTTAATGCATGCTTCAAATCCTTATTTCCCCTATCTTGTGATGCCAAGATGTTGGGTTAAACAGATCCTAGCATATAAAAACCTGTGTACTTCCTTCAACATTCAAAATCTCATCTAATTCTTCATAAAAAAAAAACATTTTATTCAGCTTCAAATATACATAATGGAAAGAGAGCCATACAAACAAAAAAATGTTGATATACAATAACACAAGAAATTCCTTGGCCGAATATTACAATGGATGGCCTGTCGGCTCTCGGCCCTCTTACAAAAGCTCTCAAACCATCTCTGTATTCCTCACTTCCTCACTTTTTTTTCATCCTCGCACAATCCTCCTATTTATACATAAATATGAATTTATTCCACTCCATAATTTCCTCCACACAAATATCAACTAAAATCTAAATTAGATTTATCTTTTTTTGGACCCAACTAAGTCTCGTTTATGGAATTCCTAATCCCTATATTATCTACCTAATTCAACTCCACTCATATCCTTTAATTTATTAAAAGAATATTTACAATAATCCTTAGTTACAATTTTCTCTCTTAATTTATTAAAAATGAAAAAAATAATTAATAAAATAATTAAAACACCTCACCCCCTAAATAACACAAATGAATAATGAAAATTTAGCATTGATGCTCCTGCATCAAACTCCCCATGTAGAGAAGTTACCATAGACTCCTGTTTATGAGGTCTCTCGCTTTTATGTAATAGTGGAATAGCCACAAGTCCCGATGACTTGCTCCCTCCAGGATTCCAGACTATGTTTTGCCGCTGGTCCTTCAAAGTATCAACTTGATTTGGTAACTCATCACTCACTCTGTCAATCGGATTCCATCGGCCGTTACAACAATTTCTTTTTCCAATTCCTCAGATTAATTCCTCTTTGTTTGATGCTTCTGTCTCCAATTGTGATGAACACTCAACTTTTTGCAATGGAGAATAATCAAGAACTCCTTGTTGATTACAACTATAGTCATTGATTTCTTTTATAGAAACAACTTTCTCATCTAGTGTTGTACCTACATTCACCAACAAAGTGTTAGTTTTAAAAAGATAAGACCTTTCGGCCTCTTTTGATTCTTCAAGCACCAATCTCCCATCATCGACTTTCTGGATTTCAATAGACTGTGTTTTGAATTGTTGGTTGCCTTCATTTTTATCCTACTGGTTCAATACTTATGTTTCCTTTATGTCTCTAAGGACACAACTTTCTTGCTTCTCCTGAACTTCCATCTCAACTCCAAATAATTTTTGCTCAATTTCTTTGATTTTGACATCATATCTATTAATGTCGTTCTCTATATCTACAGTCACATTATTATTTGAAAAGTTATAACATTCAATCAACTCTATAAATTTTAAAAACATTTCATCTGTATCATGCACAGTAACTGTAATATCTTCTGGATCAGGTTCTGCAAGCTTCACTTCTCCCTCAAGTTCTTTAAGCCATCATTCCAAGAACTCAATTTCCATGTGAAATCTTTCCAGCATTTCATCACAACCTTTATTCCCAACTTCATTTTTCTTCTCGCAATCTTCCTGAGTTATCCTATTTTCTGTTTCATCACATTGCAAAATTCTGTTAGAAATTTCATTAAACAAATACATTTTCTTACCTCCTTGGAATATCTCTTTAGCATTTCCTTTATGCTCCTACTCCATAACAGCTTCAACTGGCTGTCTTACCCCAAACAAGAATTGATTTTTGATTTCTTCCTACTGCAAAAAATCAGTACCTTCCTCCTCTGAAAGGCATTCTCCATCACAGTTCACCTCAAGAGTTTCATTCATCTCTATGACAATTTCACCAGACTGTCTACCATATTTCACACATCCTACAAACATACATAAACTATGAGATTTAAAAATGCAAGGCTTCATAGCCTCATCTACTTCTCTTGCCAACACATCTTCATATTCTTCTTAATTATTCCAATAGTTCATGAGATCTTCCACATTGATCTCTTCACCCAGAATTTCACCCTTTTCTAGGCCACAAATGGAAACTTCCATTTTCAACTCAGCCTCTTTGATTTCTTCACACCTCATTTGAACACTTATCATCTGCTCAAGCTTCCTCAGCTCTTCTGTCAACTGTATGTTTACCTGTTGTTTCCTCTTTGCCTGTAGTCTCTGCCACTTTAATTTATTCCTCATGGTCCAACCATGTGTCTAGTCTTTCACATTTCTCTCCAATAATTCCATCAAAAATTCAAGGTGAACTGTTACCTTAGCCTTCTCCCGCTCATAATCTTCATCAGTCAACTATTCATGTATGTCATTTTCCTTGGCATTTTCCTTCGTCTTTCTTCTGTTATGGTCTTCATCAGATCTTCTGGAATGAATATTACCAGTCATCTTCTACTCCTTTGTGAACTTCATTTGTTCACATGTGGATTTCATTAGAATCCTATTTTCAGCAAGTCTTTCCACTTGCCATTCAATAATACAAGATTTCTTCGTCTGCTTGATCACTTTCAGTTCTTTTTCTTGGAATCATCTCTCGAAATTCTCTCGCTTCACTTTACTACAAACAACACTTTATTAATGCTTGTGTTACAATGACCAAACTCTTTGGGTGTCGGGCTCTGCCGATCATGCACCCAATTACATTCAAACCTTTGACTTTGGTTTATGATTCTTTGACTTCAGACTTTACATCAACTTTTCATCTTGCATGAAAAATACACCCTCTTATACAATAACTCAATCTTAACTCAAACTATCCAAAATTTCATTTGACCCTAACATTACTTTTGATTTCAAGGCTTGACCCAATAATTATGATAGTGGATAATTTGACTTAATTCAAGTTATACAATCTTCCAACGAACATACACCCCTAATACATTTTTAGGATGTAAAATCTTCACTCTCTTTCATACTTCATTGTTTTGAAAGTTCATCAGTTTCCCATTATCATTTCACATGATGCTGAAGTCTTTAATCGAAATGCAATCCATGTTTTCCAAGATTTATTGTATGGTGAAATAAATAAACCATTCCATTTTCAACATTCAAAAATACCTTTATGAATTATCATACCTTATGCTCCCATTAATGTTATCAATAAACCTTCTCTTTGCAATTTCAACTCTCTAGATTCCACCCTTCTATGTCATCTTTGTCACTGTGACTACTCACATGCCCTTCATACCATAAGCTCGGCATTTTAACACAAACAGTTTCCCTCTACTTCCATGCACCATACAACTGCACATTATAAATTTGTACATCAATTCACATCTCTTCACTTTTGTACATAGAACAAGCTTCCCTCTACTTCCATGCACCATACAACTGCACATTAGAAATTTGTACATCAATTCACATCTCCTCACTTTTGTACAGAGAACAAGCTATTCATGCTTTCAACCTCTTCGATGAATAATGTACAACTCGTACATTGTGTCCATTCTGAACAATTCCTCCTTAGGTGTCGCCACATCATGGTAAAAAAAAATATTCTACAACATCAAGCAATTGTGTTTTCAATCTTAAATAAAATCAAAATAATTCTCCCATTTCCAACTACAAGCTTTGGTCCAAAATGACTTAACCAAAACTGCGAAGAATCCACATTAAGAATAATAAACCCTCTCAAATGCATACTTCTTTTTATATCACCTAGGATAGCGCATTTTCATTCATTTTCCATTCATTTATACCTCCGCATTTGAAACATTTTCACTCATTCATAACATTTACAAAAGATCAACTTCTCGAGTATGGCAAGGAAATTTAATCATCCAAATTTTAAAATACCTCTACTCAATGAATATTGATTCATTCAATTCGCATTTATCTTGAATATTCTTGTGGTTGAAATGATCCAACCCTTCTCTCGCATATTATTTTAGGAATACATTCAAGCCTTTACATACTTTGTCTCCAAAACAAAATTCGATGCAATCAACCAATGCACACTTTAGTATTGCATGTATCAAGAAATTATAATATATATAATTCCAAATAATTTAGACTCTTCATTTGAATTTCTGATTTACTTTACTTTGAATGTGCAAGTTCCATTCTCTACCCAACAAATAAATATCTATCCAGCAAATTTCTAACATAAATCTTTCACAACAAACAATTTTTGTAAACCTTCAAGGTACGCACAATCCCCCCTCTTAGCTTAAGCCAAGTTCCCTCATCTTAATCTCTTGGGTTTCTCTTCAATTTCAATTTCTTGGCTTTGAAAACATGAAACCTTAATGTAACGGAATATCATTTCAAGATTAAATTCTCCAAAAAACGTACATGAACTATTTGCAAAAACCTTACCTTGATCAATCCCAGTGACCTTTTCTTACGCTGGAAGGTGGTACCATGGAAACAATGGATCCATACCTTGAATATTCCGCTGGAACCACACCTCTTTCACAAGCTCACACATGCCTTTTTGAGAACAAACACACACTTTAGTATTGAATGTGGTAAGAACTTATATTATAAATAAGTCGACATAAATTTATCTCTCCGTATGTGATTGAGTTCAAGCTTTAACTTTTAATAAATGTGCAACATCCATTTTTCTAATAATCACAAATCATAGAGGCGTAGACGCAACGGTTAATATTTATCAAGATTGGTTGCAATATTGCAATTTCACTATTTGCAAATTCCATCACATTATCGACGTCCCTTCAGAAATAATAGTTCCAACCAATTTAACACAAACAACGACATCTATAGTTCACTTTATAAGTCATATTTACTTTTGGTGACTGTCCTGCTCTCAATGCATTCACCATTCTATTGCAAACATGGACACAGTCAACATTGAAATAATTACCATTGATGGGACGTCAAAAAAAAGGAAATATGACTGTATATATAAATTTCGATTTAAACGAAATCATTTACCTCGACACCCAGTATGCAGCGTTTTACCAAATGGATCGCACACCTATTCTGTGTAGCAATAGGAGGTCCAGTTGTTGTTCACGAGAAGTCGTTTCCATTAAATGAAATGCAGTGGTCCACTCGATATTTACAAATTTCTTTTCAACTGGCTCTGCTTACCTGGTGAATACAAACAAACTTACCAAAATTGGATCTGGGAAGTCGTTGCCTCAACGCATCCTCTAGCTCCTTTCGGAGATGCGCAGCACCGGACAGAACAATCCTAATGGATGACAGATCGTAGCTCTCCACAAGCATGTTCTTAGCAATGGCAAGAAAAATGGGAGGCACAACAGGCACCACCATAACCTTGAACCTCTGCACCAAATCGAGGAGGCTCCCGATCTCAAAATTCTGCATGAGCAGAATAGAAGAACCAGTTCTGAGCGAGCAGAGCAACACAGAATTTAGTGATTAGATATGAAACAGAGGCAGCACACACAAGACGACATCCTCAGAATGCAAATACAGATTGGGATTTTCACCATCAACCTATTGGGTGACGCTGGAGACGCTGGAGATTTGGATGTTTTTTCAATGCTTTCTACAATATGTTCTTCCCTTCATTGTGGTGTAATACGATAATGTTTTTCCATTTCACATGCTGTGATATCTATCATGCATACCAGTGATGTCATATGTCGAACGCCTTTGACAACCATAGACCACGCCACATGTGGTATCTATGCCATGATATCGATGCCTGATATCATATGCCTGATGTTGCCTTCACACAATGCATCAATGCTTTCACGCAGACTCTGTGAACTCACAATCACACACTCAATCACAAATCTGTGACCTAATATTTTTTGTTCTTTCTTGAACGCATTCTTGTTCCTGCACTAACATACTCCAATATACAGAAAAAATATGCATATATAAATTTGCAGACCCAACGCGCCACATAATTCAATTAACTCTTAATCTGGAAATTTGACCTTCTCTCCTCGCTCACAACAAGAAATCAAATGAAATAGCCTCAACGTAGGAGAGACTCGTCCTCCAACTCATCTCCTTCACTCTGATACCAAATGATGCCAGGATACTAGGTTAAACAGATCCTAGCATATAAAAACTTGTGTTCTTCCTTCAACATTCAAAATCTCATCTAATTCTTCATAGAAAAAACATTTGATTTAGCTTCAAATATACATAACAAAATAGAGTCATACAAACAAAAAATTGTTGATAGACAATAACACAAGAAATTCCTTGGCCTAATATTACAATGGATGGCCTGTCGGCTCTCGACCCTCTTACAAAAGCTCTCAAACCATCTCTGTATTCCTCACTTCCTCACTTGTTTTTCATCCTCGCACAATCCTCTTATTTATACATAAATATGAATTTATTCCACTCCATAATTTCCTCGACACAAATCTCAACTAAAATCTAAATTAGATTTACGTTTTTTTGGACCCAACTAAGTCTCGTTTATGGAGTTCCTAATCCCTAGATTATCTACCTAATTCAACTCCACTCATATCCTTTAATTTATT
The DNA here is from genome assembly GCA_034641835.2 of Pinus albicaulis. Classification (NCBI taxonomy): domain Eukaryota; kingdom Viridiplantae; phylum Streptophyta; class Pinopsida; order Pinales; family Pinaceae; genus Pinus; species Pinus albicaulis. The sequence goes on along the minus strand of CM076582.1, from coordinate 301,742,882 downwards.
AAAATAATATTTACAATAATCCTCACTTACAATTTTCTCTCTTAATTTATTAAAAATGAGATAAATAATTAATAAAATAATTAAAACACCTCACCCCCTAAATTACACAAATGAATAACGAAAATTTTTCTTTGATGCTCCTGCATCATCTTGTCTTGATTCTACATGTATTCTATCATTAGTTCTCATATTTTCCTATAGACTTACAATAAGTAGAATTAAGAAAATCAATAGTTTTCTAAATCATAAAAGCATTCCATAAATCATACTTTTCCTAAATATTAAAATCACTCCATAAATCATCCATTAATAATATTTTTCTAAATTTTAAAATCACTCAATAAATCCTCCATAAATCTCTCATGTTTTTTCTTAAGGTAGATGTTCTTTTGCCTTATTTTCCATATCACTTATCCATAACTTTTGCAAAACTATTTCTCATTAGTTCCAAAGATCATCAAATACCAACTTGGAAATATAATTTATTTAGATAGAATAATATTAATTATTCTCAATATAATAATTAATAATTCATTCTTGGAATATTCTCGTAATTAAGAATTAGAAGAATATTCTTCTTGTAATATCAATATAATAATTAATAATATTTAATTATTCAATAATTCTCATTTTACAAGTGTCGTTTACGATAAATTATGTGAGGGATATTACATACCCCCCCATAAAGAGTAAAAAGTCCTCAATGTTCTCCTGTTGCTGGAAAATTATCTTCTACTTATAATATAACAATCTAAATAACAAAAAAATGAATCATTTCCCTTGAGAATGAAGTATTTTTATGTTTAGTAATTAGAATTAATAATTACAATCAAATGAAATAATTTTCATTATCAGTTATTTATGCAATTTAAAATAATAATTTAATCATAAAAATTCCACAAGTACTGAGGGAGCACTAGCCCTCTTATCATTAAAATGATAAAATAATTGTATCAATTGGATTTTGTCTTCTATTTAGGGGTTATACCAGTATTTATTTCCCATTGCTATTTTTTACACCAATATTTATTTCTCTCCCAGAGTAATTTCAATCAAATTCAAATTCATGGTATTTATCTCTAGCCATTTTCCTATGGTCTCACTATTTCCATCATAAGTTAAATCATAAGTACATACCTTAACAATTTATTTATGTTATACATGCATATAAATAATTCAATTATGACATTTTCATTTTCTCATAGAAACCTACAAACACAACCTATTTCATCGAAATATTTTCTTAGATAAATTGATATATCATGCATGAAGAACTATAACACATACAACAACTTAGAGAAATGAAACATACAATATGTTCTAACATCCACCATCTTTAGATGATTTCGAATTCAATAGTAAAATATAGACATATTTTCATCTAACCGTACTCAATGTCTGGGAATTATTCACGAACCAAGCATATTCCACACAGTTGTGAACTATATTCAATAGTTCCCCATCGAGATAATATCTACTTGCCACTAGAATAGATAACCTCATCAATTCCTTGGTGGTTTCTTCCCAACATATTTTTAGCAGTGTCCTACTCTAAGGTTTGCCAACCTTTTTCCTAGGCCTTTTTGTTTTAGTTTTTCCAAAATATATTATTATTTTTTCTTTAAAGCACACATTTCTCTCATGTTGTGCTTTATTCCACCCCACTTAATATTTCTCTCTAACTAAGAGATAGACATAATATTTCTCTCTCATTATGTTAATATTCTCATTTTTTATTATTTTCTCCTAGGGATTTTTAGGAGACTTTCATGAATACATAAAGAAATTTATTCATTAAATAAATAATAATATAAAATATTACATCATCACATCATTCCCATCATGGATTCTATATCCATTCAATCTAATAATAATTCAATGCATAAAAATAGTCAATGTCTAAAAATCCATTGTAATTTACATAATTGTCCATTTTAATATTATCATTAAATAAAAGGAAAATTTATGTACATCATCCATCCATACATGACCCTCAACATAGGTCCCACAATTTGTAAAAGTACATTGACAGAAAATCATCAGATGTCATACAGGTGGTATACATTCCAAATTTCCACATAATCACAATCATGCAACTTAGAAAAAACATTAACATATCTTGCGTACCATAAAATTATTATTTATGTAAGGTTCCACCTTAAAAACCATAAATATTATAAATAAATAGCAGTCCCATTGAACGCTAAGACACAAAATGTGATTTTTTTTCTTTACAATTAGCCTACTACAATGTAAGCTACAACCATTGCGGAATTTTGGGAAAACAATTTGCAATGATACAATATACAACCATTGAGGAATTTTATAAAACATTTTTCCAGCATGAAATCTACAACCACTGAGTCATTTTAACAAATAGTGTGTAAGCATGCAATCTGCAACCATTAACACATTTTAACAAAAAGTTTGCCATAATGAAATCTATCACCATTGAGGCATTTTAGCAAATGGTTACCAGACATGAAATAAATATCCATAGAAATTTTTAAACTATCAGAGATATAGTAAAACTATAATTTAGAAAATGGCATGAATTATGTTAATATCATCAATGGTAAAAAAATTGCAAAACAAAATCAACGATCCCTAAAGGGCAACAACAAATTATCAAAATTGACTACGTTATGTAATTTGAGAGTGAAAAAACTTGCTTGGAACAAAAGTGGGGTTACATGGACATATGATATGAATACCCCCTAATGTTGAGCTAAATCACATCCAAAAATCCGGGGGACCCAATTATTTAAAACAACAAAACTTTGGATCTCCTTTACCACTTTTTTCAAACACCTGGAATGAAAACTTTCATATAGAACTCTACATGAATAAATACAACCCAAAATTATCCTACTATGATTATTTAATTGAATTTAAGTTGATTGTATGAATTCCACGTGACTGATTGCTCATTTTTAACATCTAAAGAGGTTCTTTCAATGTTTTTTTTCAAACATTCTATTGTTCTCTTTAGGGTAAAGCCCAACTTCTACATTCTTTAGCTATCACACAAATCATACATTCACTCATTATTACATTGTAAATTTATTCATGTTATTTATTTAATTTTTATTTATGCACCATAATTATTATTGTAATAGTATACATGTAAAAGTTGGCAATTAATCCTCACTATAACCAGTGAGTGCTCAAGATTGTTCATAGGTGAAAATAAGGTTTTATTTTCTTTTATGCACATCAATATTCAAATGTCATGAGTACAAATTTTAAAGAAACATTATCACTTGTTATTCTTTCATGTGGTCATTGATCATGCATCATGAATCTCATGTCAATTTTAGTATAATGTAAGTTCATTTAGAATCATACCTGAGATTATTCCCACTAGCATCATACATCTACTTCTTCTGTTCTTAATGATTCCAAAAATACGCCATTGTTGCAACCTTTTTCTCTTATACCACTTGTAACATCCTCGGGTAACCTCGCAGGAAAATGCATGAAGTTAGGAAATTTTTTTAGCATTTACCTTTGTGTAACCTTTTAAATTACATTTTATATTCCCTCAATGACCATTAGAATAAATAGAATCATGACATATAGAAATATTTAGTAAAATCATAGTGAGCTACACAACCATTAACTGCCATTGTAATAGAATATTAACTTAAATCTTTTGCTATAACTATGCATCGATTCCATGATTCTTTTAACTCAATTAGTAAATAGCATACTTGATAATATAAACATCGCATCATGAAATAAATTATCATCATAAAAATGGCACAAAGAACAATCACATCATTACACAACAATATACTCTGGAAACCCCATAGGGTGAAAACTAGCAAATTTTTAATTTTATTATTAAGTTCTTGGGAGGGTATTCATCCCTCACCCAATGGTTATAATAGATTCCATTCCTTGACGATTTTCATAAAGCATTACATCAAAAAATCATTTTAGATGCAACATAACTATCTATAAGCTATTACAATCATCATGATATCATTTACCCATGAATACTCAATCTCTATGTTTTTTTGGTCATTATTTCCATCAGTGGATCATCTTGTAGTTGGAATTCCTCAATCTGCATGGACCAACAAATATTTATTTCCCACAATGTTAAACATGAACTATCCTTTGCATAATTCACCATCCTTTCCTGTGATTGTTGTCGTCAGCACACTTGATATCATGATTAGATAAAAAATAAAATATTAATTAACCAAAAAACAATATTTATTAATGACACTTCAACATCTATTGGTTTGCATGCATAAAACATAAATATAATTTCATGAAATGCCTTCTTTAACATCATTGCACATGCATTAGTAACAAGAAAATCATTATCAAGTGTCATCTTTCCAAGAAAACGCTAACAAACTCTTGCATGCACTTTCATATTCTTTCCAAAGGAAATATAACATATTAGATATTATTCTTGTGCATGCAAATGCATAACAAGATTTCAAGAGAACTAGCCCAACAAACAATTTTCTTTGTTCCTAGTATTATGTTTTCTTTCCCAAAGAGAATAACGTTATATATTTTATGCTTATGCATGTGAATCCATGTTATTTTTCGAAAAAACATTTTCCACGGGAGAGTTATTCACAATGGCCAATCTATTTAAAAATGCAAGCTCCATTCCAAACATAACAATTATAATTTATTGCATGCAAATATTTGACCTCTCCAACAGAAAATGACATGATATCTTTTTCTTTTTGCATGTGAAATATATATTTCTTTCCAAAGGAAACTAGCTATATATTGTGTGGAAAAAACACATTACTTTTACAAGGGATCAAACGCATACCATTTATTCTTTTATGCATGCAAAGAGACATTTTTTCTTACCAAAATATCTAGCCCAATAACTACACATAATATTCTCCTAAAAGAAAAATAATACCATAGATAATCCCTTTAGTTGTGCGACTGCATATTAATTTTCCAAAAAAACGCAATCAATATTATGTGATTTCACCTTCTTTTTCTCCAAAAATCTAATAAAAAAAACTATACTTTTCCATGCATGCAAATGTATATGTTTCTTTACACAATCTTCCAAAGAAATCTTAACACAATAAAGCATGTGATTACTAGTTTTCATATCCAAGGATCTAATTCAATAATGCATAGAAGGACATGTTTTTCTCTTCTATTATTTTTTAAGATTATAACACACCAAATAATTCCTTGAATACAAATATATATTTTTATTTTACAAGGAATATAACACACTAATTATTATTTTTCCAAAAATTATCTAACTCACTAGTTATTATGCATGCAATACAAAATATTTTCCTATCATTTAACACGAGACAAATTTGTAATACCTCAATCAATAGCATGAATAACAAATCCTTCTCAAATAACAGGAAAATTTGACTTTTATATAAAGGTTTTATGGGAAATATTTCTTATAAAAGTTAGGTATATCGTTCTACATGATTCAATCTTCCCATGCATATAAAATCACATATTCATTTGAAGTAGATCCAATATACTAGATATTATTCTTACACACATAAACACATATTCTCTTTAAGAGTCCAATATTTCTCTTTAAAAATTTAATGCATATGAATCTTAAGAACATCATTGGTAATATTTTAAATGAAATAACTTAATTCATTTTCAAGAATGATCAACATAATTGTTCTTTTTTTTATGAATGCAAATATGTTATATTTTTGTGCATACAAATAAATTATTTATTTTTAAGAAATATAAAACTTAATAGTTATATGTTTGTGCATGAAATTAATTTATTTCTTTTCAATAATATTAACAAAATAGTTATCTCTATGTGTACATAGATAACTATTCATATCCGGGTGAAAAATAAAATGGAAGCACTCTATTTTACTTTGTGTTTCCTTTTTTAGTCATAACTTTGGAGGTCGTTTCCAAACATCTGGGAAGAATTGTTTGAAAAATATAATAGGTTTGTGTTGGAAACCTTCTCATTAAAAAAATCCTCTCTCATTTTTTACACAAGTCTCAAGGTTTGGAATATTCAAATGAACACGGTTTTCGATAATTTCATAATGAAATTTTCAAATATGAAAGACACTTCTTTCTAGAGTGGAATTGTTTACAAAAAAACCTATTTCATTGTTTAGACATATATCATGGTTTGGGAGATTGGAAGACATATTAGGATCATATTTTCTAATAACTCATGCAATTCACACCATTATTTACCCATGAAAATAATTTAAGAATTCAATGCACATGAAATTGTTTAATGGTTCAATGAAAAAATCACTTATTTTTCTATGCACGAAAGTCCATGGAGATTTTCGCAAGAAAATAATCTTGACTCTTTACCGTATGAAATTTAAAAGGAAAATAAATTTGATTCTTATTTCTTCATGCACCATATGCAAAGACAATAATAATTTTCAAAAAGAATAGTTAGTTATATTTTAATTCATGATTAGAATTCCACCTTCCTCTCTCTTGGCCTGATTGTACATGTATTATGTCATTAGTTGTCATATTTTCTCTTAGGCTTACAATAACTAGAATTAAACTTACAATAACTAGAAAATATAATACATTTCCTAAGTCCTAAAAGCATTCCATAAATCACTCCATAAACCATATTTTTCCTAAATCCTAAAATTACTCCATAAATCATCTATAAACCATTTCATCAATCATTCCATCAATCATACTTTTCTAAATTCTACATTCACTCAATAAATCATCCATAAATCTGTTATGTGTTTTGCAAGGTAGTTTTATTTTTTCCTTGTGAAAAAAATATAATTTATCCAAAACTTTTCTAAAATTATTGCTCATTAATTCTAAAACTCACAAAATATACCAACTTGAAAATATAATTTATTTAGTTATAAAAATATAAATTATTCTCAATATAAGAATGAACAATTAATTATTGTAATATTATTGTAATTAGGAATTAGAAGATTATTCTTTCTGCAATATCAATTTAAGAATTAATAATATTGAACTATTCAACAACAACCATTTTACGAGTGTTCTTACGCTAGCTTATGCCATGGGATATTCCAGTTTTATTTGCATCTTGTAACAAGTATTGCAAAGATTCCCACTGAATAATATGTATGTTCTTATAAAAGTGGTGTAATTGTAGTATCTCGCGTGGAGCTTGGAGTCAATGAGAGGAAATGCCTAGTGTCACCTGTTTCCTATTTTATTTTCTTATTTCTTTTATGACATTGAATCTATTTATATGAATACTACTCCCAACAAAGAAATAAGACCATAATTGAGAAATTAGTTTATCACTTAAGTTGATATTTATTCAAGTTGTCGATGTACATCAACAAAATCTGCAGGTATGACTTGAGCTTTTGGTGGTGAGTAAGATGCCGTAAAATAATTAGGGCCATAGAGCACTAAGACATCTCCTTCCGAAATATTCGTTGAGTATTCCATTCAAAGGTCAATTATGGAAAATGCAATTATCTTTTATTTTGCTTCGCTGTGTAAAGAAAAATAAAATCTCTTAGCATTTTTTATATTTCTATTATTTTAAAAAATTTTAAATAACAAAATGAAATAAAAAACTTATTAATGTTCAAATGCAAATATTGTCCTTTGTTCTTGATCGTGGAGAAAGAAACAATGAAGTGTTTGTTTAAATGAATAGTTTCATTTCCAAATATTGCATTATCTACTTTGTGAACTAGGATCTTTCTCATTGTTATACATGTAGAAACATAACCATTCAGTAAATATATTGTAGTTATTGTATGTCAACTACTGAAAATTAATTACAATGGTTTATATTTTTAAATCTTTGAATGTGTAACATAAATATATATATATGCAGTATTAAAAAATGTAGTAATTCTATTTATATGCATATAAAAGAGGAATCATTGTTCAAATTACTAATTTGCATTAACAAAAAGGTACACATTACAATTTTATTGAACTAGATATTAGAACAAAACTCTTGTAACTTTGTTTTTAAATACACATCGGGAGAATAAACTTTGTAGTTGAAATGAATATAATTAATATAACCTCAACGTTTTATTAATAATTACCTCAAACTATGCAAATAGTTTCACTTCTTAATATTGTCTAAATTGAATCAACATAATTTGAGGCTTTATCTGTTAAATGTCAAACAAGGTTGAGGCACAAAAACTGACCAGATGAAGAAGATTATAAATTTTTGACAACAACGAGTATACATGAAATGAATAAGCATTGTTCAAGTCAACATGTGTCTAACAACATTCACTAGTATAAAATGATGAAATTAGTGACTAGGTGACTAAAAACTTTAGTCATGGCAATTATTTCAAGTTAATTACTACTAAATTTGAGCAATTTTAACTGACCAAACTAAAAATTACTAACTTAAATGACTAATTTAGTTTAGGAATTAAATATATGACTCGATAATAAGTGACCAAACAAAAAACTACTAATTAATATGGCTAATTTAGTCCGGGACTAAAATATATGACTAGATAATAAGTGAGAAATTTAATAATGATTAACGTGGATTACTACAATAATCCAAGAATAAAAATATGACCAAATAATAAGTACAACAATTATATGAATTAGTCATTTATGTTAGCAATTCTTAATTGTGATTTTAATGCTTGGTTGCTCCTCTTCGCCTTACAACTTTCCCAATTGTCCCTTGACTTGTATATTTTATATGTTGTTCTTCTCCCCATCCATCGTGTGTGTCCTTTATATATATGTGACTTCACCCGTTTTAGTTATCTTATACGTTGTTACCCTTCCATTAAGTTGGGTCATATTTTCTCTACGAGCGTCTCTTCCCCAACAGTACTTTGGTTTGGGGGACCTCCAATGTTAAAATCATTCCATGTTCATCCACCCTTGTCGGTCTAACCACACCAGCTTCACCTTACATTACATCCATTGGCACACCGATAAAATTTATTAGACTCATTTTTGGGGGTGTGCTCCTTAGTCATGTCACACCTTTGTGGCGCCCGTGCCACCAAAATCATGTATGCTTTCACACACCTTGGTTCTTCCTTACTTGGGAAAGTTTCTATGGTTTATCATGTCGCACCCTTCATTGCACCCATTCACCAAGTCATCCTTGTGAAAAACCAATGTGCCCTAGTGGAAACTCCAAATCTCAGTTTTCTTCCATCGTCGCAGTGTTGTTGAAGCCTTCGCCCACTTCTCAACCCTCTACCAACTTCTCCATAACATTGGGTTATGTGTGATATAAACATCACAAATGGTGCAATGAGGATGTCACCTTCCCTCGAACATGTAGTTGATTTTGTCCACAATGAAAGATCCTACTATGTTTTTGGTATATTCGACAAGACTACATCTCTAAAGTAATGAAGATTCAATTCTTAATGCTTGGCAATCCTTTAAGAGGGATAGGCAATCAAAGTCACATAGAAGGAGGTATTCCGTTTGTTTAGCGATCCTCCATGGAGATAAAGAAATAAAAGCAAGATTAACCTCTTTTTTATTCGATAATTAGGGAATGTATATCCATTTTCTCAAAGATTAGTCTTAGATAATGGGAAATAATCTCATATTTTTTATAAATAACTTTTAACTCTATTAATAGAGTATCTTCTCACCATCATAATCACAATAATCATTTTTTTAAGGCAAAATCTACATCAAAACTTTTCGAATATGCAAGTAGATAGCCTCCACACATAAATGCAAAAACAAATACTTGAATATGCAAGTAGATGGCCTCCACCCATGAAGTTAAAAACATATTTTGAACATGTTTAAAGCGGATTAAAATATAACAATAGAAGAGTTAACAAACATCTTGAAGCAACAATAACTCTCTTTAACATAAACATATTAAAAATCATTATAAAATTATAAATTCACATTCATACTAATAATTAATTATTTAATTAATATAAAATCTCAATTTAATAATAAATAATTACATAAATTATAAATTATGTATGTATAATCTTAATTTATATCATTTAATGTGAATGAGAGAATTGAGATAAACAATTATTATCCCACACACTTAGGTTCATTCCTTTGGCCTCTTATTTTATGTGCCTATTTATTTTTCCAACTAAAAATATTATTCAGCTTAAATAATAAAAAGATGTAAAATATTCCAAATTCTTTGGAAATCAGTTTGACTCAAATAAAAATATACGGTCGTCCATAACATGATATTTGACTGAAATACAAATATATGGCGGTAAACATCCTATCCAGCTCTTAGATTCAAAACGTTTTGGTAGTTTTTCGCCATTGTAAAAATCATATTCCTTTGGTGGGAAATGGAAGCAGCAAAAATCAGAAGATGAGAGTCATCACGAGATACTCTCACTGTTCACAATATTCCCAAACTGGTGTGCCCAAGCAGGGATTCGGGTCTTATAACCAGCACTCGGGATCTAAACCACGTGATTTGGGTGAACGAATCGAGCATGAGGATGCACGTGGACAGAAATTTTCCTCTCAAGGAACTCATTGACATCGGTGCAAAAGTGGGGCTTGCGTTGTGTCATTCTCCCTACTGGTTGGGTCTCACCATTGGTAGCATGCTCGGCACCAGAGCTCAGGGGAGTTCCCTCTTCGGTAAGGGAAACGTAGTGCACGAGTACGTGGTTGGTATCATATTCATCGTTCCGGCCTCTTGAAGTGAGGGCTATGCCATAGTTGTATTCCTCACGGAGACCGACCAGGATCTCAATGCAGCCAACGTTTCTTTGGGAGTTCTCAGCGCCATGATCAGGTAACGAACTCACCAAAAATTACTAAAAATATTAATACTGTGGAATGCCCATTTATCGGAGTTGTCTATTTAGCCAGAGGAATTGCTCTTATGGGCAAAATTGGTCGGAATTTGGGTAATTTTTTTCAATAATTCTTGCAATAGGAATGTTTGAATCATGTTTTTGATGGTGGAAATGAAATCAGCACCATCGAGAACCTCTAGAACACTCAAAATATTGAAATTTGATCATTATAACCTGGATTTACAAAAATCCTTGCCGGATTTTTTTAAAATCTTACTTGAATTTCAATGATTTTCAGGGCAAAAAGACAGTCTAGTTAGACTACTGTGGGTCTTTGTATGAGGTGGGTCACACTAGAGCTGTAGCCAATGTTTAAGTTCCATCACAAATATGGAGAAAAATGATTAGGATATATAGGATAGAATAGTGCAGTAGTTACCAAATTTGAATTCGAATTCTGATTTGATTCGAATTTTAATTCTGATTTGATTAGATAAGACAACATACATTGCTCATATTCTAGACGGGATTTCTCCATTTATACATGTGTGAGAACCCAGTTGATTTTTCCTTCTTCTGACAACTACAAAATGATACACCGCTCATATTCCAGACCAGATTTCTCCATTTCTACATGTGCTAGAACCCTGTTGAATTTTCCTTCCTCTTATCATCTTGATTATTTCTTAGCTTAGTCCAACTTCTTACTTTGGTAGTTGACAAAAAATGTATAGAACCCATAACATCCTGTGTACCTGAGTGGTGAATTTCCAAAATCAACACATGAAGTCCAATTTCCCAACGTCCAAATTCCTTCAACTCACTATTGATACAAAAGAAGAAATTATAGCTACTTGCTAACATTCTCACATAAAGCTTTAAAAGGATTCCAAGGCATTACATATATACTTTAGTGTTTCTAGTCGTCATAATTTAAGGAGCTAGTTTAGAAAATCTCACACATAGAGGGAAATTGACAAGAACATTCTTCAAGAGATTAAAGCCAGACTCTCCTTAAAAATCACATCTCTATCATTCCTACTAATAAATAAATGACTCGATTAGGCTTGTTCTAATGCAATTTAAGAACATATAGCTTGCTAGGGACTAATGTTTTATTCCTATTTGGCACAAAAGTGATCAGGTTTATCCCCATTGTCTAGCTTCCAACATCAGTGGCTCCAATTGGTGATTTCTCACACTCAACATTTAGCCTACATAGGGCTTGTTCTAGTGGTAAGTTGGACCAATTTCCATGCTGAAGACTAAGCTTCTATTCCCTATAGGCATAGAATTTGACTAAGACTATCTTTATTGGCTAGTCTTTAATGTTAGTGGCACCCTTAAGAGGGATTTTGGACATCAACATGAGTTGCAAGAAGAAAATATCTACCAATAAGAGGGAGTGCATATGATGACTTGGGTTCAAACCCTAACAAGCACACTCCATTGTGTTACTATGGGCCCATGATGAGGCCAATAGGACAATACAAAATTCAATTCTAAATGGATTTTATATGGGCATAAAAACCCCTAAAATGCAGCAAATTAGCCAATGATCCATTTTGTTTGACATTTCTCTTCCCCATATTATAGTGGTGAAGTGTTTTCCCTGCATTTGACCAAAAACAAAATAACTACTTAGAGTGTTGTAATATGTGCACCTAAATTCAATCAATTAATATCGAAGGCAGGTCTTTTTCCAACTTCATAACTACCTTATTATCATAAAAACTACTATGCTTATCCTAACGAACTTGCATATATGCAAGTATTTTCCTAATCCAAATTTCTTGACATGCCCATCTTGTTGTTACTCTATTTTGAGTTTCCTATATTCAACCTTGGAGGTTAGAAGAGAGATCAATCTAGTGGATTATAACCTTGTATGAGGACTTTCATAGCTTTTGCATGGAAGCAAAGATCAAGAGAATGAGGTTGTAGAGTAACAAATCCATCGTTGAGATAGCTAAAACCATGATCCTGGACATTGATTTACCCATTTGTTTTCAAGCTATAGCTTGCAACACAATTGTCTATATATTGAACCAATGTCCTCACAGGATCTTGAAGTACAAAACAACAAAGAAATATTTGGTTGGTTAGAAGCCCTACGTATTACATTTTTTTTTTTTTTTCCAATTTATATTCATATTCATGATGAGAAAAAAACTAATATTGAACCCTTGAACATAAAGGTGATATTTGTTGGATAGAGTAAGACATCCAAGGAATACATTATCTAAATTAAAGTGAAACTTAAGATATTGGTGAGAAATGATATGAAGGTTGATGGGGGTGAATGGTCATCAAAATCATAGAAACATTCTATAGTGACTAATGAATGTGAAAATCTTGTTTGAGATTATGTTAGAAAATTGAAAAATAAATCAAAGTCAGATCAATAGGATTCTAGTCAAGGAGCATAGACCTTATTACTTACTAGTGTAGCAAGGAAGTTAAGATGGCTTACTCAAACATTGTAGGGTGTACATGAACAAGTGGGGGCATCGAATTCCACGTATCAAGCGAGTCATCAACCTAAGAAATTTCTAACTTATGTTGCACTAGTGTCTTCTATTCTTCATACATAGCCCTCCCATTTTTAATTTAGTTTCATCTTTGAGAAAGGATGTTTCCCTGGAAAATTTTTGTCATTGTATGTCAAGGGGATTTTCTGATTTGAGGAGATAAATGTGGCAGTTCATTAGAAGTGGCCAGTTTAATTGAGGTGGTCACAATTGATGGTGAACTAGATTTCAAGAGAAAACACATGAAGAGTGTTCTTCCAAATGATCATTGAGAAATGTCTTTCAAAGCTACTGAAAACAAATTGGGCACAAATTTGGAATAAACTTGACATCGTTGTTCTGCCCTTGGATTGATTTCTTCTATGTGAAGTTTATAAGTTGTAAATATAAGGATACCATTTTGAGATCAAGATGTTCATATATCTTGAGCTCACATATTTTTGGTGAATGAAATAAGAGGTAGTGGTGGTACTAGTGTGAGAAATAAAGACCATCCTCATTTATGCATTCTTCCTTATAGGTATAATTTTTATAATGAAGTGAGTTCTTGGTGGGAAGAATATCTTCAATAAGGCACAATGATCCATTAAAGTGTTTTTTTGTTAGTTCTACCACTATTTTTGGCAAGAGATGGCTAAAAAATCTTGCAATCGATCCACCAAATATATATCATGGAGAATTTTCAACTCAAAATGGCTATGATACAGACTAAGGGATGCATCAGGAATCTAATTTATGATTTATGGTCGTTTACCTTGTTTTTGTAGCTGATTGGACTGTTCCCTTACAGATTTCATGCTAGTAAAGTTCCTTGTGGACCCATAAAATAAATCTATTCATAATTATTAAAATTCCTTCCATGTAGGTTGTCATATCAAAGGACTCACCCACGGAAAGATCAATGCACTAGTAAAGAATAAGAAAAGTAAAATTTCCTAAGCTTGATGAATTATTTCCATTTCTAAGCTAACTAGGACAACCATGAAATATTTTCGAGGAATTTACATCATGAAGCTAAATTGGTCTTGCAAGGCCTATCAATCGAAAATTTTACAGCTTGATTTTAGAAATTGAAATTTAGGGTGACTAAAATATTTTGTTTAAAGTGCAGATGACCAGTCACTAGAATGCAAAGAATTATCTTTCTACAACGTTTATTTGAATTGATGGAAAAAATCTTAGCCAGACTCCTCAAAAATAATTTGATGATGTCAGAAAATTATTGAGGGGCTCTTCCAATTCAGCACCATACCCATCATATTCAATATAATCCTAGATGATATTTAGGGCATTAATGGGATTAGAAAGAGGGCTCTCATAATGGCATCAAATTCAACATATAAATAGATCTATCTAGGTTTGTAAAATAATTCAAATCATCTCAAGGTGGTATAAAAGTCCCTGTTAGGATATTCGGACACATAGGAAATAGTTAAGAATAACTTAGTCTAGTGTAGAGTTAGGTAAAGTGTGTTTATTTAATTTGTACATTTGTAACTTATAATCCGATGGTCATTATTTGTAGTGATTCGATGGTTCACTCTCTCCTCGGTATAAAGGACAGTTGATCCGTGGCTTAGCACCCGATTGGTCCATGATATCTATTTAAAGAACATGGAGGGTCATTTTTCTGGTAACCGTTTATGAGAGAAACATATGTAACTTTTCTTTTTATATTAATAAATTTCCTGAAGTGACCGCATTGGCTTAGGCCATGGACTATTTCCCTCTTTGGGGGTTTTAACCACGTGATAATACTCGTGGATTGATTTGTGATCTGTTTATGACCGGTGACCTTCGGTTTTTGATCCACAGAACTTACCCTATAAATTCCAACATGGTATCAGAGAAAGGTTACAAATCGTGACCGTCGGATTATAAGTTACAAATGTACATAGTAAAGAAAAACACTTTACCTAACTCTACACTAGAATAAGTTATTCTTAACTATTTCCTACGTGTTGGAATATCCTAACATCCCCCCTTAAGAACAACTTGGGATAGGATTGAAGGATTTACAAACGTGACACAAAGGGAGCCTATTTCCTATGTGTCGAAATATCCTAACATCTCCCCTTAAGAACAAATTGGGATAGGATTGAAGGATTTACAAGGTGACACAATAGGAGAAGGAAGGAGGCATTAGAGCATATCCCCCCCTTAATTATAACTTTCCTAAACTCCAAGCATGGATCAAATTTTGGTAAAATTAGATTCTGTGAGAGCCTTTGCAAAGATATCAACTACTTGATCACTGGTTGGAAAATACTGCACTTCAAGAACATGATCATGAATGAGCTTTCTGATGAAGTGTACATGGAGCTCAGTTTGTTTCATACACTGATGTTAAATTGGATCTTTACATAGCTGAATGGCACTTTGATTATCACACCAAAGTGTGGTTGGATGTTGCTGATGAAGACCAAATTCAGACAAGATCTGACGAAGCCACATGGCTTCTTTTTTTACTTCAACTGCACCACAATACTCTTCCTCGGCTGAAGAAAGAGATATGGCAATTTGTTTCTTACAAGACCAAGTAATAGGTCTTGAACCAAGAGTGAATACATATCCTGTTGTAGACTTTCGATCATCAGGGTCACCAGCCTAATCAGAATCAGTGAAACCAATAAAAAATGGAGATTCCCCTGCACTGTAATGAATCTCATACTTAACTATACCTCGAATATATCGAAGTATTATTTTAGCTGCTTTCCAGTGACTTTCATGAGATTGGTGCATAAACTGAGCAACAAGACCAACAGCAAAGGAAAGGCCAGGACGGTTATGGGTTAGATACAAAAGTTTACCAACAAGTTGACAGTATAAGGTAGCATCAACTTCAGGGGTAGTACAAGTGATTGAAAGCTTGACTCCAGAATGAAAGGGAGAAGGTGTTGGCTTACAATCCTCCATGTGAAAGTGGCGTAGAATATCATAGACATACTTGGATTGAGAAAGGGTAATACCTTCTTTGGATTGCAAGACTTGAAGACCAAGGAAATAATGCAAGTGTCCTAAGTTTGTCATTTAAAAGTTCTTTTTGAGGCTAGAATTTACATCATTTATATGGTTGGGATCACTACGAGTAGGGATAAGATCATCAACATAAATAACAAGGATGGTGAAGTACTTACCCACTTTCTTGGTGTAGACAGTTCTGTCAGAATGACACCTAGAAAAGCCATTATCTAATAGAAATCTATCCATTTTGGCATACCAAGCCCGAGGAGCTTGTTTGAGACCATAGAGAGACTTCCTAAGGCGACAAACAAGGCTGGAGTCTTTTTGGATAAAGCCAAGGGGTTGTTCCATGTAGATTTATTCATGCAAATCTCCATGTAAGAAGGCGGATTTAACATCCATCTGATGGACTTCCCATTTAAAGGAGGCAGCAAGGGAAAGAACAAGGCGGATAGAATTCATTTTGGCAACAGGGGAGAAGGTTTTAGTATAGTCAATGCCTTCAACTTGTGAAAATCCTTTAGCAACAAGACGAGCCTTATGTCTATCCACTTTTCCATCTGGTCCAAACTTTGTTTTGTACACCCATCTGCATCTGATGAGTTTTATTCCTTTTGGAATAGGAACAAGATCCCAAGTATCATTCGCTAATAAGGAACGATATTATTCATTCATAGCTTCATCCCAATTTGGATGACCGGAAGCTTCTTCAAAGGTTTTTGGATCAGGATCTTCTAGAACTTGAGCCAATAAGGAAGAGGCTCTTTCGAACTGAGAACGAGTACCTCGTTGATTTGTAGGGTCACCTGCAAGAGAACCTACTGCATCCCGAGTAGAGCGGACCCATCTTGGAAGTTGTGGAGTAAATGGAATAATTTAAAGGGGTGGAGGAGTATTTTCTTCCTCGATGTCATAATCTAAACTAGAAGGAATGTTATTAAAAATAGAAGAGAGAGAGAGAGAGAGGTGGCACATATGCCAAATCAGTCTCGTAGGCCAAAGGTGGCACACCCACTGAACTAGGCTCGCAGGCTGATATATTTTCATCAAATTTTACATCTCTTATAAATATTATATTTTTAGATTTTGGTTGAAGAAGTGTATATCATTTGACATCTTTAGAATATCCAACAAAAATGCATTTTTCACCCTTAGGTTCTAAGTATTTATGTTTCGCATTTGGAATATGGGCCCAAGCGTCACTTCCAAAAACACAAAAGTGACTTACAACTGGTTTGATTGAGATCCAGGCTTCTTTTGGAGTTATATTCTTTAAAACCTTAGTAGGAGTGAAATTTACTATGTAATTTGCATAGTTAATGGCTTCTGCTCAAAAATTGAGATCGAGTCCTTTAGATTGAAGCATACAATTAGCCATTTCTTTTAAGGTGCAATTATTCCTTTCAGCTACACCATTTTTTTGTGGATTATATGGAACAGTATGTTGCAATTGAATTCCATGCTTAGTGCAAAAGTTGATAAATTTGTTGTTAAACTATTCTCCTTCATTTTCTGATCTTAACTTAAGAATTGGATGTCCTCATTGTTTCTCAACAAAGGCTTAAAGGCCAAGAACACGTTAAAAACTTCACTCCTGAGTTTTAAGAAGTATACCCAAGTGCATCTGGAAAAATCATCAATGAAAGTTAAGAAGTACTTGCAACCAGAGAATGAAACAACAGGAAGTGGACCACATAAATCACTGTGCACAAGTTGCAAAGGGGCTAAAGCGTGCGAAGAGGCACGTTTGTAAAAAACTATCCCAATGATGTTTTCTAAGTACACATCTAGAGAAAACACCATCTCGGCTAGATACCATAGGAAGAATCATCACCATGTTTTCCTTACATGGAGTTTGAAGAGAGTGATAGTTTAAGTGACCAAATCACTCATGCCAAAGTTTTCTCACTTCATCATTATGAGAAAAAAAAACAGAGGGAAGACATGAAGACCCAGAGTTGTCAAACTTATACAACCTTGTGGAATCATCAGCAATTCCAGTAGCTCAAATATGTCTAGTATCTTTCAGGTCCTTGATTACAACCTCATGAGGTGAGAATTATACTATTTTCCCTTCACCTGAATGAATTATCTAATAAACAGATAGAAGGTTGCATGAAAAGGTAGGAACACATAGTACATCATTAAACTCACCATTATCTAGATGAATGGTTCTAGATCCTACAACACTAAGAGATCTATCATCACCAACATAAATATGTCTGGTGTTACAATCATTTAAAGAAGGAAACATGGCTTTATTTTTGGCCATGTGGTAAGAAGCTTTAGAATCAATGATCCACTCATGAGAATGAGAAGAAGAAGATACATTTAATGCATAACTAGATCGTGATGCTTGAAAACCACAAGCAGAAAGTTCCATTCCTAAGGATGAAGGTGAAGAGTGCTCCAAATTGATTTTGTGCTTCTTCATTGCTGCTTCTAAGGCTTCCATCTTCTTAAAACATTTGGACTCTATATGGCCATCACGATTATAAAAGTTGCAATGTATCTCTATCTTCTTCCCTTTGTTTTTATTTTCCTTATCATTTTGGTGAGTTGCTTTTTCAGTTTGCGGCTAAAATTGCTTAGGACCCTTGTTTGGTTTCAGACCATAATTTTTGTACTCTTATGTAGGATTCTTTTTATATGGTTGCGTTGAAGCCTCGAAAATGGTAACGCTACAACATTGGGGGATAACCACCCGGTCCGGACCTTAATGCAACTCCTTTTCCGTTTATGATAGTGGCTCCGACTGGTTTAACTAGGTCCAGTTACCTTTTCCCTATCGCTATTGGTTTACGATATATCATTAACTACCAATAGACAGGGATATCAGATCAATTCTTCTTGCTGATCAGGCAAAAGAATGACCCTTAAGCTGATTTGGGTTCAGCCAAACCACAAATAAGACTTTGCCTCTTTGAGAAGAGGACTTAAAAGAATGTAGAAATTAATCTAATTGCAAACTTATTCTATAATGCAAGCAAAAAGAAACTAATCTAAATCCTATCTCAATTAGGTAGATGAAAATCTAACCCAACTAAGAGCAAGATAATTAAGTAATGAGGATTAAAATATGTCTGGCTTTTAATTAATGTCAAACCAACGAAGAAATTCAATTTAGCTCACATTTGTGAGTACCAAAACATATTCTATTGAGACCCTTTGACTGAAATAATAAATCAACAACACTCCGGAAGAAATTCACAAAAATGATATTGATTATCAAATCAATCAAGCCAATAATTAAACAATAATATGTGGAAGAAATTCACAACATATTATTATTTAAAAAATCAGTTTTGTAAGATAGATTTCTGAGAAAATCGTTACTTAGAAATCAGAGTTAAATCCATAAGAATAAAGATACATAACAATTTGTGACAAATTATCCATATCAACATAAATGCATAAACATGAATAAAATGAAACAACAATTTTATTAACATAAAAATGAAACTGATATTTGATACAGAAATGCCAAAAATACCAGTTAATTGAATCTGTTTCTCTAATCCTGGTCTCTAACAGTACTTTACATTACTTGAATTTTTGCTTTCAAGACTAGAGCTGCAGAAATGCAAACTCTGCCCATCGTGCATAATTCAAGATATAAAGAATAAACCCTCATTAATGTTCAGATCTGAAACTTTCTCTCCTCCCCATCTACAACTCTAAATTCCTATAACAGAAATGCTTTTAGAAGTCTAGAATTGCAGAGGAGAGTAGCCCCTTATTTACATTTTGAAATATGCAATTTATAATCCTCCCAAAAGTATTTTTAGAAGAGAGTTTGTTGAAGAAAATCTGCCCAATCCAACTTTAATTGCTCAAAAATTCCAATCTTTAATTGCTGGAGTCTTCTCATTGATTGAAATCTTTTTCCTCAATATCCCTTCTATTGTTTTTTCCTGCAAAAAGAAATTAAAATGAATTAAGATGCAACAATAAAATCCAAATATTATTTCTAACATTAAAACAAATCCAATCAAATTCTATTTAAATAAATAAAAAGGAAATTTGAGCTTCTTGTTAATACTCATAACATTCTTAATTAACCAAGGATAATATTGATGCATGAATCTGCAATTAGAAGAGGCTGGGCAAATGAAAATGAAGAAAACAAAACTCAGAAAATTGATTTTATTTTTAGAAATTCGGAGCTTGATCTTCTGCCTGATTTTTGACCCAATAAATGATCAAATCTATTATTGGAACCTCCTCAGAAATGTTCTCCTTGATTTTATCTTTCCAATGAGCCGTCCTGGGCCTCATTTGGTCAAGTATAACTCAATCTATGAGCTTCCAAAGTTGATGAGTCAAATCTGGCATAAATCTGGAAATTCTGTTTGCTGGGCTAAAAATCAAAATTTTTAATTAGAAATTTAATCCTAAATTAGATTCTAATTATCTAATAATTAATTCTAAATTAATTATTAACTAACTAACAATTAATTCAGTTACAAAATTAAATTAATATACAAATGATTTGAAAAAGTTAATTTAAATACGATTAATATTATAGTTCAAATTATATTAAAATTATAATAAGCATTATAATTATAATATAAAAAATATAAAAATTAATTTACAAACCATTGGAATCAATCTAAACCCAATGGATCCGAAATTGCAAAATTGCGATCTTGCGATATTGCGATATTGCGATCTGCGACGGATCTGAAATTTGCGATATGCGATCTGCGATGGATTTTGAAATCTGCGATCTGCGATATGCAACGGATTCTGAAAATTGTGATCTGCGATCTGCGACGGATTCTAAAATTTTCGATCTGTGATCTGCGACGAATCTGAAATTTGCGATCTGCGATCTGCGACGGACCCGAGGAAAAAAAAAAATTAATAATAATTTCTTTTTTTTTAATATTTTTTTATTTTATTTTAATAATATATATTTTTTAATATTAAGTTTTTCTAAACTACAGCTACTTTGAAAATAAACAAAAAGAATAAAAATAGCATTTTTAACCCAGACTTAGATAAATGATGGGACTTTAAAAGAGTACCATTTTTAAACTAGTTGACCAAATGAGGCGAAACAAGCGTCAATGGGAGGCTTATAAAAAATCAATTCTAACAAAGCAATCAAAACAAGAATTCAAAGAAAATAAAAAATTAACAATCGCGTAGGATAATCAAATAAAATAAAAATCTGAAAAGGCGTTTAGTCAAAAATTTATAGAAAGGGTCTCCATTATTTGAAGTGAAAAATTCAAAAATTGGGGGGTTGTGTTTTACCACAACAATGGCGACACACGGGAGAAGAACCAGTTATCTCTGTTTGATATGAATGAGATTTTTCTAAAATTCAAGTAAAAATAATTAAAGAAAAGAGAATTATACTTAAAATGCTTGACTAGGTTCATTAGTCTGAATAAAAGAAAGAATCATTTAACTGTAATTTTTCTTAAAAGTCCTCATAAATTAAAATATTTCAAAACTCTATATCAGTCATTAATTAGTTGTAGAGATAAAGCAGGGGTCACTTTACAACTTAGCTTTTAAAATAAACTCATTTGTCACAGGTAGAGCCACTGTTGCCAGCAAACATCTATAGTCTCGACAGGGTTACCTTTTAACCACCAATGATTCAGAATCCCATCTCTTTAAGAATTATTGACCTAGAGATAAATCCATTTATATTATTATTATTATTTATTTATTTTTTTAATATAAATCTTAAAAGTCATTGTCCTGGTTTGGTAGCCAGATAGTTGACAATGCCATTCACTGGTTATAATTGGACTGAACAAGCTGGCTCGTGATGAGACCCCTTGTCTTATAATTGTTTGCAATCATAAGCCATTACCCTGGTTTGTTTGGCAGTGTTGGTAATGTCAGCCTATTTTTCCCCTATGATCATGGTAAGCAGGCCCATGATGAGACCTCTTATCTTTTAAGTTTAAATATATCTCTGGATTATGTTCTAGAAAAATAAGATTCTTTGGGACAGGGAGAATCATTGACTCCTTAAGAGTTAAGAATGACAATTTCAGAGTTAAAAGG
This sequence comes from Pinus albicaulis, assembly GCA_034641835.2. NCBI lineage: Eukaryota > Viridiplantae > Streptophyta > Pinopsida > Pinales > Pinaceae > Pinus > Pinus albicaulis. Next base: position 301,720,615 of record CM076582.1, on the reverse strand, counting down.
TGCTTTGCTGTAAAGTGTCTTTACTTGGTTAAAAATAACTTTTCTTGACTGATAATAGAACTGTGAAAGATCTTAATAAAATATTGAAATCTCAAAATGATTACAATTTTGATGAAAAATAAATTTCTCCAGATTTTATGATACTTTGTCAACTTCTCTAAATTGGTAATCTCTTCCTTAAGTATGTCTACCTTTATAATAAGAAAATCAAACTTTACTAAGAGATTTAAGAAAAAGTTAATAGATGACTATTAACAATTTTTTTCCATGTATGTTGACTATAGTTAGGTAACAAGAAGGCCTTCCATATAAATCATGGCAAAGTCACCAAAATCAAAACTGAGAATCAAAAGGAAAAAGAATTCTAATGCTAAAGTGAGAAAAGAAATCAGCAAACAAAAATGAAGAAATTGAAAAGTGGAAGGAAAATCCAAGTTTCGCAAGATAAACTCAAACAAGAATGTTTATAACATTGTCTCAACAATATGAAGAAAAATAAAATAATCGTGTAATCAATCCTTCTTATGTCGAGATTTAGAAAAAGTCATACCTTGCAGAGTTGTAAGTGTTTTAGGCTTTTTAGATAGCAGTGACGATAAAATTCGGCCACAATGAAAAATTTATGTCTGATTTCAATCTTTTTTGTTTTCAAGCATCATCTTAATCATTTTCTAAAAAGGAATGCTTAAAGAAATAGATTAAAGGTTCAGAAACTTCCTAGCGTAGCTGTTTGAACGAAGATTATCACTGCTTTTTGAAATTAAGCCAGGAGAAGAGTATGGACTTTGAAAATATGATCCGGCAGAGGATTGGAAGCTTTTATGAAGAGCTGCAAAACAGATTCATGTATCAGAAAAAAAAAACTGAAACTAAAGTAACGAAATGGGAATTAATGAAAGTGGGTACATGAATCTTACCATTGGATAATTTCTTTTAATCTTACCTAAAAGGTATCAGTTTCTCCAAACTAGCTGACTTCTTATTTTAATTAACATTAAAAACATGAAGAAGTCAAACTAACCAAAATCCTATAGCCCAAAATCATTATTTATTTTATCTAAACTAAAGAAAGCAGTAAAATGGAATGCTTAATGTTCAAGGGAAAACAAATGCATCAGAAATGAGAATGAAAATTTGCAGTAATGACTGTTTCTCAATATATTATAAGTTTCATATAAACTCCAGGATTTTATAAATTGTCTAGAATCAAGACCAAATCCAAAATAATAAAATTAAAATATGAAAATAGAGATGTCTTGAATTCCTTTTTAATTATGGAATTATATATTTAAAACTAAAATACATGAAAAATCGGAATGATTTGAAGATTCCGCAAATTTGTCATTAATGGCTTTCTTACCATAGTGGTTACCCAAGCTCGCTTTTTAAAATAACACATCGCCGTATTGGATGATTCGCATCACATGTTTCTTCATTATGCAAGACTTCACCTTTGTTTCTATGCCATATATCGATTAAGTGTTAATGGCTTAGAGGCATGCATTGAAAAATATCACACCGGAGATTGCAATGGCATATGAGTGAGGTAATACATCAAAGATCTTTTATGAACAATTTTTTATCAAAACTGCTAAGAGCTACTTCCGATGAAATCTTATGATATTGTTTTTAATTTCGATTGGGTTTCCCAAATGAATAAAAACAAAGTTAAAGAATGCTCAAATTCTAATGAGTCTCAAATAACATTTCCCTGAACCTGTTGCCAATTTGAACTGAGTTTGCTGCTTACTTCAAGTTTTGAAAACAAATAAAAACCTACAATTAAAATAGAAAAAGTATCAAAAATAAACTAAATAAAAGATAAACTAATAATAGATGAAAATGAACTTGTAAATGTATACTTGGAAAGAAATTGTCTGTAGATTTTACCTCATGAATCTTCAAATTCTTCCTTTGATTTATCAAAATTTTGACTTTGTTCAAAATCATCTCATTATTTATTCTAAATCAGAGTGAGCAATCAGCCTGAATAAGATATGTTTATTCATGTTCAGGAAATATAAAATTTACCAAAAATAAATATGAAAATAGTTTTCCCTTTTGAATTGAAACAACAATTTATTACCTCTGCTCATTCTGAATTGACTTGAGAAAAATCTATATTGTTATAGTGACTATTCAATAATGCCTTTAGTAAATAAATATGATGCGTATTACAACATCAGATAATAAACTAAAGGTCTGAATGGGATTAAAGCCACTAATTGTGGAAAAATGTCAAAACAGATTTGAATGTGTGCACACAGCAAAATGGACATCCTTAAGGTCAGCTTAGCAAATTTCGAGGAAGATAGTATGAACTTCATATGATTACCACGAAAGGTTAGACTGACTAATAATGATTGAGTCAGAATTAAGCTTATCATAGATAGTCATACATTTCATGGGATAATGAGATCATGAAGCTTTTATATCCTCAAAACCTTTATCATATAAATTTCAAAAGAAAATCTTAGAAGGAAATCCCGAAATTAAGAAAAGTGGCATTGAGGCGATTGATGCCAAGTGCAACCTTAATTGAATTTAATCAAGAGATTATTCAAAATAGACAGAGTAGAGGTATAGCTGTAAGAAATTTAAAAAAGGAAAACAAGAATTAAAATTTTCTGATTGGTAGAAAATGTTTTCGTTGAACATGTATGAAAATGGCTGATTGCTTTGTTTTATTTTTAATCTACAAAACTCTTGAAAATAAATTAACTACATAAAACAAACTAACTAAATTAATTCTACTCCTATTCTAACCATATACTTGAAAAATGACTAGGTATAGTTATATTTCCAATGTAACCATTTTCTCATTTTTATTCCTGCATATATGTACAGTTCAAATGTTAGTAATAAAAATAGAAATCTAATTGAGCTAAGAAAATTAAATCTGTAAGTAGAATGTATAACTATTGTTAGAAGCTTATCTAAAATCTCCTTCTCATGAAATTTTCTTTCCAATTGAATACCAATTGGATCATATAAATCCGGATGAATTTCTTTTAAGGATTGGGAAATATTCAAAGAAAGAGATAACAGGCCAGATTGTAGATATGAGCTTTTAGATTCAAATACTTGGAAAAAACTGTTAGTGTTATGTGTAAATGTTAAGCTATTAACAATCTTACATGAAGGAAAACTTTCCAAGTATTTTTCAAATGAATTAATGAAAAATGGATGGAAATCTTTCAAATGAAATGGAAAATTATTAATTAAATTGGATTGTTGGAAGATTTCTAAAAATACATTCTCTTGTTGATATTGCCTTTGAGAAGATAGAAGCTTTTGATAAGACATTAACATCGATTGAAATTGAAATTGAAATAGCTTTTGATGTTCTTGATTATAATATAAAACTTCAATTTTCCAACAGGGCAATGCATCAATTGAATGTTTGACAGTAAAGTGCTCAATATGCCAGCATAATGTATCAAAAATATGAAAAATAAAATCTGGAAATAAATCTGATTTTATACAAAATAAGTGAGGAAACAAAAATAAAATGAAATCACTATTGTTACAACTAATGTTACAACACAATTGAGATTGTTTTGAAATAATTTCTTTTTCACAAGGATTGGCCGGAATTATGGAATTTGAGTAATTTCGAATTCCAACTTGTGAATTAGAAAGAGATTTATGATTATGAACATGAATGAAAGCTTGATCATGATATGAATCATAAATTGGAATATTTTCTCGAATAGTGAAATCATGAAGATGATTATCTGCTTTAGAATGAGGATTGGTTGGAATAATTTCTAAATTAAAATGTCTCTCATTCTCAGATGTTATTTGAATTTTCCGATGATGATTTTCTCGAGAAAAATCAACATCTTCAATGTCAGAGTAATTATCATAAATGACTTCACAAGGTTCTCTAGAATTCCCTTCAATCTTATCCATTATATCCAAACACGGAGGAACAAGAATTTCATGTTCATTAATGGCAAAAGAATGATCATTAATTGCTTCTCTATCTTGATAAAAATTTAATGGTAATTCATTTAGATCAGCCTCTGTATTTTCTGAAATATCATTAATACAAAGAGGAGAAAAATTACCATCATTAAAAATATCAGGATAAAGGGAAAAATGTGAATCTGAAATAATGCATTTAAAAATGTCCCTGTTTGGGAAGTCTTGTGCATTATGATCATTGTAAATTTCAGATTCTAAATTATTCCTTTGCGTACTCATGCTTTTTTGAAGAAGATTGCTTTGCTGCTCTGATTTCAGCATTTGCTCATCATGAAAAGATTCAGAAATTTGTACAACAGTTTGCATGCTATTATTTACTTTGATTGTTGCTTGCACTTGCTGATTTGCAATCTGATTTTCTGAATTTAATGCAGAGAAACTTTCAGATTCTAATGCAGGTCTTTCTCCAAAATTGTTGTTGTTGTCTTCTTGCATTTGATTAGAAATATTTTCCAAGCTTTGTGACACCTCCTCATCACAATTTATTTGCACATCCATATTGGAATCCTCATTTATGTTGGAAGGGGATGGAACAAAGCTTGAACTAATTTCATATGGATTGGGAATGGGAGGAAGAGAATAATTATGTTCAAACCAATCTAGTGATTTTTCTTTTATAGGTTCGTCTTTGAAATTAAATTTTAAACAATTTAAATGAAATCGAATATTAAAATCTCTAACAGACTCATTTTCATTTCGAAGATATTCAATTTCATCACATACCTGATCATAATCACAACGGTCAAATTTACAAATGAAAATTGTAACAAATTGATCCCAGCGTGAATTGAGGCAACCGGAAGAGTTCTACACCAGTTTCTGGCTTTTGCCGCAAATGTGAGAGTAAAAATTCTGCATAAAATGCCTTCATCAATTCCTTGAAAATCATAACTTGAAAAATTTTGAATAAATTGAAGGACATGATTAAAGGCAGAAGAATTTTTCTTACCATTGAATTTTACCTGAGACAAGAGTCTTACCACTTCGGGTGGAGTATTGGAAGATGCACGTCCATGGATACAACTCCAAATTGGAAGTTTAAGAGGAGCCATCGTGATTAATTAAAATGTTAAAATTGAAAAGACTCCATCAGACAATAAGTTTCAGGCCCTCCTTCTAGCGCCAAAAATGTTGAAGCCTAGAAAATCGCTGCTACAACATTAGGGGATAACCACCCGGTCCGGACCTTAATGCAGCTCCTTTTCCGTTTATGATAGTGGCTCCGACTGGTTTAACTAGGTCCAGTTACCTTTTCCCTATCGCTATTGGTTTACGATGTATCGTTAACTACCAATAGACAGGGATATCAGATCAATTCTTCTTGCTGATCAGGCAAAAGAATGACCCTTAAGCTGATTTGGGTTCAACCAAACCACAACTAAGATTTTGCCTCTTTGAGAAGAGGACTTAAAAGAATGTAGAAATTAATCTAATTGCAAACTTATTCTATAATGCAAGCAAAAAGAAACTAATCTAAATCCTATCTCAATTAGGTAAATGAAAATCTAACCCAAATAAGAACAAGATAATTAAGTAATGAGGATTAAAATATGTCTGGCTTTTAATTAATGTAAAACCAACGAATAAATTCAATTTAGCTCACATTTGTGAGTACCAAAACATATTCTATTGAGACCATTTGACTGAAATAATAAATCAACAACACTCCGGAAGAAATTCACAAAAATGATATTGATTATCAAATCAATCAAGCCAATAATTAAACAATAATATGTGGAAGAAATTCACAACATATTATTATTTAAAAAATCAGTTTTGTAAGACAGATTTCTGAGCAAATCGTTACTCAGAAATCAGAGTTAAATCCATAAGAATAGAGATACATAACAATTTGTGACAAATTATCCATATCAACATAAATGCATAAACATGAATAAAATGAAACAACAATTTTATTAACATAAAAATGAAACTGATATTTGATACAGAAATGCCAAAAATACCAGTTAATTGAATCTGCTTCTCTAATCCTGGTCTCTAACAGTACTTTTCATTACTTGAATTTCTGCTTTCAAGACTAGAGCTGCAGAAATGCAAACTCTGCCCATCATGCATAATTCAAGATATAAAGAATAAACCCTCATTAATGTTCAGATCTGAAGTTTTTCTCTCCTCCCCATCTACAACTCTAAATTCCTATAACAGAAATGCTTTTAGAAGTCTGGAATTGCAGAGGAGAGCAGCCCTTTTTACATTTTTCCATCTGCAATTTATAATCCTCCCAAAAGTATTTTTAGAAGAGAGTTTGTTGAAGAAAAATCTGCCCAATCCAACTTTAATTGCTCAAAAATTCCAATCTTTAATTGCTGGAGTCTTCTCATTGATTGAAATCTTTTTCCTCAATATCCCTTCTATTGTTTTTTCCTGCAAAAAGAAATTAAGATGAATTAAGATGCAACAATAAAATCCAAATATTATTTCTAATATTTAAAACAAATCTAATCAAATTCTATTTAAATAAATAAAAAGGAAATTTGAGCTTCTTATTGATACTCATAACGATCTTAATTAACCAAGGATAATATTGATGCATGAATCTGCAATTGGAAGAGGCTGGGCAAATGAAAATGAAGAAAACAAAACTAAGAAAATTGATTTTATTTTTAGAAATTCGGAGCTTGAACTTCTGCCTGATTTTTGACCCAATAAATGATCAAATCTGTTATTGGAACCTCCTCAGAAATTTTCTCCTTGATTTTATCTTTCCAATGAGCCGTCCTGGGCCTCATTTGGTCAAGTATAATTCAATCTATGAGCTTCTAAAGTTGATGAGTCAAATCTGGCATAAATCTGGAAATTCTGTTTGTCGGGCTAAAAATCAGAATTTTTAATTAGAAATTTAATCCTAAATTAGATTCTAATTATCTAATAATTACTCCTAAATTAATTATTAACTAACTAACGATTAATTCAGTTACAAAATTAAATTAATATACAAATGATTTGAAAAAAGTTAATTTAAATACGATTAATATTATAATTCAAATTATATTAAAATTATAATAAACATTATAATTATAATATAATTATTATAATATAAAAAATATAAAAATTAATTTACAAACCATTGGAATCAATCTAAACCCAATGGATCCGAAATTGCAAAATTGTGATATTGCGATATTGCGATCTGCGACGGATCTGAAATTTGCGATATGCGATCTGCGATGGATTTTGAAATCTGCGATCTGCGATATGCGACGGATTCTGAAAATTGCGATCTGCGATCTGCGACGGATTCTGAAATTTGCGATCTGCGATCTGCGACGAATCTGAAATTTGCGATCTGCGATCTGCGACGGACCCGAGGAAATTTTTTTTTTTTTTTTTTTTTTTTAATATTTTTTTTTTTTATTTTAATAATATATATTTTTTAATATTAAGTTTTTCTAAACTACAGCTACTCTGAAAATAAATAAAAAGAATAAAAATAGCATTTTTAACCCAGACTTAGATAAATGATGGGACTTTAAAAGAGTACCATTTTTAAACCAGTTGACCAAATGAGGCGAAACAAGCGTCAATGGGAGGCTTATAAAAAATCAATTCTAACAAAGCAATCAAAACAAGAATTCAAAGAAAATGAAAAATTAACAATCGCGTGGGATAATCAAATAAAATAAAAATCTGAAAAGGCGTTTAGTAAAAAATTTATAGAAAGGGTCCCCATTATTTGAAATGAAAAATTCAAAAATGGGGGGGTTGTGTTTTACCACAACAGGTTGTTGTTGGGCTGCTAAGGCTTTCTTTGAAGCATTTCTAGAAGTGATAAGACCAAGGTGTAAGAGTTTTTCTTGTTCTCTTATCAAAGAATCGCAAAAGGCATCAAAAGAGGGGTTCTTATAGGCGGTTCCTGAAGAAATGATGGCTTCTCTAGTGGAATGGAAGGTGGAAAAAAATACAGAGTATGGAGGGCCAAGCTTAGTAATAATGGAATAAATGAGGCTACCATCGCCCTTTTTGACCTTACAACCTTCTAAAATAAGTCTAAGAGTCTTGAATTTGGACAAAAAATCTTCAATAGAGGAGAAATTATTGGGGTCCAAAGTAAGCAACTCATTTTCAAACTGGTGGGCCTTGATTTGAATTTGAATGCCAAAAACAATATTTAGCTTTTCAGGGCTTCATCAGGGGTGTCGATTTCAAGGATATGAAATCAAAGATCTTCAGCAATGGACATTCCCATCAACCCTTGTGCTTGATCTTGTATATTTTCCTATTTAGTGAATTTATCATCATTGGAAGGTTTAGTTTCTTGTCCTGTGGCTATTCTATAAAGCCCTTTACTTCCAAGTATATCTACCATGTGAGGTAGCCATTGGAAATAATTGGTGTTGTTAAGAATAATCGGGCATCAACTTTCCATTTTTTTTTAAATTGAAGCTGAAGAAAAGATGAAACTAACTATTCCAATGGAAAGATCTCGAAAAATTAGCCTGATTAAAAAAAAAATGGCTCGAAAAATGGATTCTAGATGAAGAAGTTATGCCTTTTTGAAAAAACTGAGCTATAGATGTTGAATAATTACGGGAACGGTTTTAAATTAGATGATGAACTTCAAATTAAAAAAAAAAAAAAAAAAAAAAAAAAAAAACCTACCCCTTTAACAAAAGACTTTTTACAAAAGAAGCTTGAGAGAGAGACTTGAACCCAACACCTCTATTCTGATAAACTAACTTCTCACCAAGTGACGTAGTAAAAGGATTCTGTAATTGTTTGAAAGGAGGAAGGTTTTATTTATTTATTTATTTTCTCTAATCTTCGATATGCATGCTTTTTCCTGCATAAAAAACACAAAAATTTGAGCAAAAAAAAAAAAATGAAATGCAAGCCTTACGGTAAAATTTTATATTTTCGGTTAACCTTACCAGCAACTATCTCTTTTTTCACTATTTTTTATTTCCCGAGATCACACAAAGATGCAGGGAAAGAGCATATGTAGCAAAAAAAATCCCTTCTTCTTGTTTATGATTTGCTGAGATCACACAAAACGCAAAGAAAAGAGCATACGCAGAGAAGAGGGTATAGATCCAGCAAATTAATAAAACCTAAAAACAGAAATAAACAGAGGGAACCGAGATAAGCAAAACTATTAACAAATATAACTGCAAAACATATACTTTATACCCCCAGATCTAAACTAACATAACTTGGGCAGCTGGAAACCTTTTCGCATGAAACGAAAGGCATTCCTCAGATGGTATCATAGTTATTGTGAGGGCTGCATCCGTTGTTGAATTCCCACAGTCCCTTCAACTCATCGAAAGCAAGGTATTTCTAGTTTCTTTCATCATCTGAGTGAATATCATTTATTTTTTCTCTACTGATCTTAATTTTTATCTATGTGAGTAAAATCACTATCTTCTACAATTTAACACAGATAAACTATATAATTCGCCTATCAGGAAAGAAAAATTACCTTCGTGCAATAACAGGTTTAAGAGGTTCAAGAAGCACACTGAGCTATTTTATAGCATTATCTTATAGGATTCAATGGCTTAGAACATATTATTTTGATTTACTACACCACAAAATTGGTATACATGCTCCTACAACTGGAATTGCAAATACAAAATATTTAATTAATTTAAACAACCTTTGACACCACTATGAATGTAACAAAACAATATTAGTAAGTCTCGATGAAGACTCCATATAACATGATGGATTTTTTCTTTCCTCATAAATAGAATGATCAATATTTAGGAATCAACTTAAACCCATTCCATACACACGTTTCCTCTTAAAACATAGTGTGTTCAACCATGCCATGGTTGCACCCCTTCCTCTTGCATGCCTTAATCTCTCTTCTTAAAGAGCACTTGGATCTCCACAAAAATGTTTCTTATGTGCATTGGTTCTTGCCTATGAGCAGGGTGGCCTAATTATTCATCTCTTAAATCACCAATATCCTAAATTAGTGAGGAGAGAGTTGCAATATTTTTCATGTGATCATACTCCCATGATTTCATCACATATTCTAGCTAAGAGAAAACCAGATTCACTCCAACTAAATAATTAAATGAGAATGGTAAACCTTTGAGTATGAAGAAATTACCTAAACATACTTGTTTCTCAAGTCCCAACAAATTAAATGAGCATATAATCGATATTTATTCAAACAGATCCAAATGTTTACACAAATTATGTAGTTTCATTAAAATATTAATGTGATCAATAAATTTGAAACTAGCGCACGTTGTGTGTGTTTCTGAACTCACAATAAAATCCGCATACATGTTGCACTATATTTTTTCAAACTTGGAGTATATTACATGTTCGTATTTATTTGGAATATTTTTCTCCACAACTTGCTCCAGGGGACGCAATATGTAAGGTTGCAATACATTGTGTAAATGATAAACTTCTTTATTCACTAGTTCTTGCCTCTCCCTTGTTCAAGATATTGAGTTACAAAACTAATCTTTAAATCATGTTATGACTGAGAGAGATGATGAATCAAAAAATTTAGCGAGTACAAAAGTTGCATAAGATCACTATGAAGTGGACTTCCAATTTTTAATCAGGTGAACCCCATATAAAACAAGATATTTTCATTTCTTTAGTTTAAAAACATTGGTATCTTGTTTCATGAGTCTATATGTTGTTATGTACCACAGTATGCTTTTAGATCTTGAACTCACATAAGCAACCTTCTCAAGTGCAGTTGTTACTGCAACAATTGACTCAAGCCACAAGATATTATTTTCTTCCTTACCATATTTGGTTGTTTTCTCTTGGGAGGCCTTCCCGATTCCTGAAATATTATGAAATTTATCTTGGGATTCCTTATCTATGTCAAGAACCTCCACTTCAACATATTCTACTGACTCTATTATCAAATCTACAATAGTTTGGACAAAGTTCATCGCACGATGAAAGGGTTCCATTTGGTCAAACTCAGTTTCATTCCACTGAGCATAAGCCATTACATATGTCATTCCAATTCATTATTTCTTTTAGTTTCTTGTTGATGTACAATGGAGGCAGAAGCTTCAATACTGCTACCTTTATGTTGATCATCTTCACTTTCATCGTTTCTATTTACCTCTTTGTACACATTCGTTAGGAATAGGGTCTGAGTTACCATAGTATTCTATTTATTTGCCTTTGATTCATCGTCAATACTATGTAGTCTATTTTTCTTGTTTCTTTTAAAGTGATGATTATTCTTACTACTCCATATATTTGAAGGGCATATTCCTTTCAATGAATCCTTCGAAATTTGTTTCATATATGGACATTGATGAAGGTCACAAGTAGGGCTAGTCTAACAATCATTACAATTCCTCATGAATGTTTTCTGTTGTGTGATTCTACTTTCATACTTAATGTTATATAATACTTGAAAGGTCAGGTTTACTAGAGTGACCTATTTTAGTGATTTATACTTCCTATAATAATCTAGATTCAAAAGTATCTTTGTTCTATTATGGTGGTCCACAATTCACTATAAGAAAGACCTTTAACTAGAAATAAATTTAACTACATATTTACTACTTTCATTGGCACGAAGATTGGCTTTTATATTGTCTATATGGAATTCAAGGAAAAATAAAATGATATATTTCTCCAAGCAACTGCATCAGCAAGTTAATCCCTTTTCAATTACAACTACCATTATTTTCCTTGTATTACCTCCCAAAACATTGAAAATTATTAACAAAACTACGAGGTATCCATGATGAAACTAGTATTGACAGAAATGATAACATGTAACTTGAAGAGGTGCCAATGAATGGAAATTTTGATCTTTTGTGTATTGGTCATCAAAGGGGCATTTGGATAGACTCCTACAAATATTTTTTTATATTACACGACTACATTCAGGGGAAAAATGACGCAGAGGGAAAGGGATCGCATGCCCACATGATAGAAAATACATTCGAACCATTTAGAAAGAAAGAAACCAAGAGAAAAGGCTTCCATGGGAAGCCATGCAATTTTATTTTAAGGATGGAGCACTTTTTCCATTTTTTGGTGTCAACATTCCTTGCTCTCTATTATTAAATACATATGCAATGAGGCTTTAGCTTTGGCCTGGTTTGGGTTCCATGGATGGATTACATGAAAAAAATATTAGATGCATGAATTTAGTGGATGTATTAGGGAATGACATGGTTCGGTTTGAAGTAGAAATTGATGATGAAAGGGCAATGGGAGGATGCTAAAAAGGATAATAATAAATTACAATAAGGATACCATCATAGGAGATATCAGCTTTAGGTCCTCTTTGATATTGTGAAGGCATAGACTAACACTGATTTGTAGGACATTATTTGACCTATGTTTCCATATTAGTGAATTTATAAGAAACTTACATATGATATAGTCTCATCGATTAATAAGTTCAATGTAGATTTTGGTGGACAAGACATATCTTTGTAACATATTCATCCTTCATTAGAGTATGTGCCTTACGTGGAACTGAATTTCATGATGGCACCAATTATACCACTTGTAATGAGGGAAGTATGCTATACAACTGTAATCAAGAAGGATCCAAATGGAATAGGTTGCACTCAGTAAAAGACAAAGCACAGAAATGTGGAACCAAACTAGCTACACACATGGGTTCTTAACTCGTTCTAAGGGTATTCCTACACTAGATTTATACAAACTTGCACAAAATAAATGATATTTATTAGATGGTGAAATTTCAATGATGGAAACTCTTATAATTTGTAGGTTCCTTGGATCATTTTTATCATCAAAAGATGGGGACAAGTTTTTAGGTAAAATGAATTACCTCTTCACAACCTCCAATTGGAACGTTGTTGTTTAATATTATGATCATAAGAAACAATGGCGTTATCATTTCACAATGTATTTCATACTAGGAGATTTGGTTCTACACAATTTATCACCAACTTGTTTTCATCATTATTATGCACAATAATCAAAACGTTATTCTGATGGATATTTCTACAAATCTTCTTCAGTGCATGTTGGTAATGGATTTAATGGTTAGGTGCTAGTGCAAATAAATCCAAAGCCTAATGAAGAGGAACACTTGTTGTTAGGGCTAGGTCATGTTTAGAAGTCCCTTCACATGTTTTCTATACTTTTACCTATAACATATATCACTAAGAACTTCAACGTCTTTAGAGGAAGCAGACACTTTATTTCAAATCTATTTCATTTTCGACCAACTCCTTTTAGATCTTAAAGCACTCAAATGCTTCAAATTTTTTATTTAGGAAACTGATGGCTGTCATCCCGATATAGTCATCTATCATCAACATGAAATATAATTCTCCATCTAAGCCTTTTGTTCTCACAGGACCATATAAATCAGTATGTATCAATTCCAATGTATGTGATGCAAAGTGTTCTTTCGTTTTAAATTGGAATTTTGTCTGCTTGCTGTTCCGACAAGCCTCACATAGTGTGTTGGAAGGTTTTGAGATTTTCGGAATTTCTTGTACTGCTTCCTTTTTGCTTATCTTGAAAATATTTTTAAATTTTATGTGACCCATTCATTTGTTCCATAACCATCTTTCATCTTCTTTAGCTAGTAAACATGCTTTAGTTGCTTCATCTAGAACATATATGTCGTTTGGAACTCGACTTGTTGTAGCCACAATTTTACCATACCTACCTTTCCTGGTTTCACATTTTTTGGATTTGAATAGCATTGTGTGTCCTTGATCACACATTTGTCCAACACTGAGCAGATTGTGATTCATGTTTTCAACCAATAGAATTTTTTTTGGCTATAACATCTTTGCTTTCTAGGGTGAGGGTACCTGATACTTTAACATTTGAAGATCCATCATTTCCAAAAGATACAGTTCCATCCTTCTTCTCTTTCAGAGATACAAATTTTATTCTATCTCCAGTCATATGCGTTGAGCAACCGTTGTCAACATACCACATATCTTTGTTGTTTTGAGCCTTGAGAGTGAGAGAACAATTATTAGTCTTCTTCTCCTTCCATGTTTGCTCATTCTGTGGCTTCGAATATTCTTCTGGAGGATTTTCAAGTCTGCAGTCTCTGCCTATGTGTCAAAAGTTCTGACATTTGTAGCATTCCATTTTATTTCTTAAATGTTCAAATCTATTGATATTTCATTGAGCCCTAGGACGTTCATATTTGAAGGATCTCTTGGAATTTTATTGGTTCCTAGGGTACATGCAACATTGTATTGCTTTATGACCAAATTTTCCACATGAATAAAAATAGCCATAAAAAATATGTTGGTACTTGGATGGAAATCTTCGTCAAGGAATCGTCTTCCAAGGATGTTCTTGCAAATCTTGTCCAATGAAGTCTACATGCATGTTAGATCTCATAGGTTCATTGTATTTGGTTGTAAAAGGTCCTGCTTCTTCTTCTTTGTAACCGAGGCTAGTTCCGTCGTTGTAAGATCGTTGATTGTTGATGATTTATTCCAATACCCTTGAGTCGTTGGCATAGTTTTGGACAGTTTTTCCCCTCTTCACTTCCTTATGAAGCAAGACTACTTCAGCTTCTAATGCTTCTCTTTCTTGGTTGCTTTCTTCCAACTTCTTCTGAAGTGACTCTTCAATACATTTGTGTTCTTCAACTTCAATTTTGAGACCTTGAACTTGTTCTTCAAGAGTATTGGAACAAATTTTCTTAGCCTTGAGCTCTTTTATAAGCCTAATTGCCTCCTTAGAAAATTCTTCTATGGTCAACCATTATTCTTCATTATTGGATACCTCTTGTTTATTGTGCTTGGCCATAAACAATACTCTTTCATTGGATTCTTCTTCGCTATTACTGTCTTCATCGGATGATGAGCTATCTTCTTTAGAAAGAAAGTTCCTTTTGGATCCTTTCCTTTTTTCTTGCTTGTTGAATTTCTTAAAACCTTTATTTCATTTTGAGTTGCCATCACTTCTGTTTGGACATTTTTCTACGAAATTCCCAACCTCACCATAGCTAAAACATATCAATGGAAGTTTACCCTTGAATTTTCCCTTTCCAATTTTTAGTTTTCTCATAATGTAAGCATATTCTTCATCTGAAAGAAGTTCTCCATCATCTCCCTTTTCTTCACACTTCCAGGTGCATGTATTTTAAATTTAAGGTTGTTTGTCCTTATTGGTTTTCTTAGAAGAAAAAAATGTAGTTTTTTGATGTGAAGTACCCTCTTCTTCATCAAGTCTCATTTCATATGCTATGAGAACTCCATGTAATTCCTCTTTGTTGATTTTTTCCAGATTTGCACTCTATTCTAAGACTGATACCTTTGGGTTGAATCTCTCTGGTAACGTTCTAATCATTTTTCATATAATAGTATTCTTGTCAACTAGCTCTCCCAATCCTTCCAGAGTATTGGTTATTTCATCAATGTATTGGAAGTATGGAGCAATGTTGCAATATTCTTTCATTCTGAGTTGCTCAAATTTTTCTCTATAGATTTGAAGCTTTTCTTCTTTGACATTTGAGTCACCTGCATATATATTCTCAAGCTTGTCCCATAAATTTTTGGTGGCCTTACAACCCAACATCTTATGATAAGAAAATTCAATAAGTCCACTGATAATAATATTCTTTGCTTTTGCATCATTTACCAAATTCTTCTTACCTTGTTCATTTGCAGTTGATGTAAATCCATTTTGAACAGTGTCCCATACTTCGTAACCTTCCTCCAAGAGATATACCTTCAATATTCCTTTCTAGAGTGCATAATTATTTTCATTGAACATAAGTACACCATTCTCGGTATGCTCCATGACCTCCTTCCCGTTGTTAAACTACTAATGAAGGAACCAAGCTCTGATTCCAATTGTCGGAAATATTGAGAGGGAGGGTGAATCAATATTCCTTTCAATTAGAGAATTATTTACTATTAAATTATTATTAGTGTTTGTACAATGATAGAGGTAAAAAAAAGGAACACAAATGCACATAGTTTTTAAGGTGGAAACCCACTCTGGGAAAAAAACCACCTAATGCTTTTCTAATAATTCTTTAATATCCAACTCCAATTGAAAATAAAGCTCCAACTTCCTAGAATCTAGAAAATAATTCTTCTCCAGCTCCCACTAGATGGATGATCCAAAGCTCGAGATTCTTCAATACTCAACTGAATGGATGCCTCAACACCCAATGAGCTACAATTCACCCTAACACCACCCTACCACCCCGTAGAAGAATACAAGAAGAATGGACTCTCGTCCCAGGGAAAATGGTCCACTTTACAATAATATAGAATGATGCAGAAGAATAAGACACACTAAACCATAAACCCAACTATGACACAACCACCTAATGATGATCCTCAACCTCCCAACACCGCCTCTTTAACTCTTGGCAGATAGACACTAGAACAAACTTGCAATAATGCATTTACAATGACTTAGCACAATGATACCTTTACAGTGACTGTATGCAGTGCTGCTCACTTGAAGACTTCATGTCATGAACTTCTTTCTGCTATTCTACACCTTGGTTGCTGCTCTTGTCATGCTACCCTCTGCTGCACCTTGCTTTGCTTTGCTGCCCTAGAAAGTCTGGTCCTTTGCAACCCTTGACAACACATGATATAGCTTTTTCTTTCCTTTTAGGAGCTAGATATTGAATCTGGTGTATCTCTGTTATTTCATATCCCCATTATGTAATTTTTCGTCCTGCATTATTCCTTTGAGCCTTCTTTCCAATGCCATAGGTCTAACTGAATTTGGATTCTTCAAGGGACATTTATGCTCAATCTCTCACAATGCCCTAATTATGGACTGTTTCAGTAGAGCTAACTTGTACGACATGCCACGTGTCAATTTTCTTCATTAGGCTCTAAAAATGATAGAGAAAAAATTACAGTCTATGCACTATTTGCCACTTTTTACAGAATTCCCATCTGATACTCAGAGAGAGAGAGAGTTATGACTATTTTCCCAAGGTCACTTCTTTGAGATGAATTTCAGGAGCCTGCAAAAACACTGAATTCCATAGATCATATCTCTAAAAATATTGTGCACCTTGATTTGAAATTCTTACAGGAGCCTCCTCAGGATTTCGTATTTTCCTCATAAAAATTTAAGCTTCTAAACCTTCGTAGAAAAAACGTTAGTGTGAAAATTCCACAATGACCTGTTTCAGATGGCGAAATCCCTTGCATAAGGAGGATATGAGGAACACAATTTATATAAATGCTTAGGTTGAGAGGGGCTTCAACAAGTTAATGTGGGAGGGATTTTAGGAGCTTAAAAAATATTAATTATGACTTTTCAATGACCCATGCCACAACCCCATGGGGTTTTAGCCTACTAACTGGGGGTACAAACTTCAAACATGAATATCTCTCAAACCCTGAAGAATTACGTGGTGTGCCATATATCAAAAGAAACATCTCGACAAGTAGAAACCATAAAAAAGAATTATTGACCCAGAATATATTAATTTGGTAGGTCAAAATTCCCATGCAATATTGGGTTAGCCCCTGGTGCTGCTTGGGTTGACATCAATGACAATCGCTAATCAACAGTCTTCTCACACGTTGTCGGCAATGTGTTGCTCATATTTCTTCCCAACATGCTCCATGGGATTCAGCCCCACCATGGGGAGACTAGTAATGCAGTGAATTAGGGTGGCATCGATGGGAATGCAGGCCTAGATCCATAAGCTGTTGTCATGGATCAGGGCTAGCATTTTCACACAACTCAATCAGTTATACTATTTCGGCCAAAGTGAGGTATCCATAGCAAGTTTAGCAATCCAGAACCTACCAACCCGCATGCCAATGGAATTGGTACTAACCTTACCACATCATCCTCCAGCACTCATTTGATATATAGCTCAGGTGCTAATTCTGGGAAGGCCTCTAGGTTGGCAAGGTCATGGTCGTCAAAGTTAATTGATTCTATTTTTCCAAATGCTTCTTCGATTACATGGACTTCACCCAAAATTAGTGGCATTTGCAGATAGGCACACATAAATTATAGATTCTTAGGCATGCGCACTGAGGGCCTGCGAGGCCAAATATAGGGTGGTAGCCAAGTTATTGGTTCAGCAAGTCGAGCTCCTTCCTAAGCAGACAAAGGTTGCTTCGCCGGGTTAGGGTGCCTTAGGCACTGTTTGAGGTGATTTAAAATTCCGAGGGGAGGTGTGTGGCTTCCCTCCAGCCCATTTCGCAGCCCTCCCTTGCCCTTGCTCCTGGCCTTTCTCCTTGCTCTTCTTTTTATCCACTTTCTTCCCCTTGGTTGGTGTGGACACAACCTCTTCAACTTCAGCGTTAACCTCTAGGAATTCATCAATAGGGGCCACGGTCTGCGACGATTCAGCGGGATTGGTCGTCGACACTCTCGCTCAGAAGACAAACTCGGGATTGCTACTATCAGATGGGGTAGCACCCTCAAACATGAACAAAGCATGATAGTTGTGGAAATTTGTTACGCACAATATTTTCAAGATGCACAGAACCCACTTCTGATCTATCCTCCTCCTTTTATAGCTTTGGATAGTGACCAACGAGCGGTTGAGACTCATCTGAAACTTACCATCAAGGAAACGGTAAAAAATCTTTGGAAATCGTCGCATTAATTGTTGACTGTCGGCTCCTTCCAATGGTAAAATTTTATTTTTACCCAGTTTTACTATTCCAACGACTAGTTTTCGCAACTATAGGATTACCCCTGTGCATCCAGCACACCCTTATGTGCTTCCTGACCTGCGGCTGACCCCTGCATGCCCTACGCACCCTTCCTTGCTTCTTGACCTGCGGTCGACCCCTGCGCTCCCAGTGCATCTCCCCCGGATTCTTGACTTGCGGTCGACCCCTCCATAGATAACGGGCCGGCCTACATTTTCCCTCTTGTCTGTGCATATTCCTCCCAATACAACTACTCCGGCCATATAGTCATTTGATCTAGTATGGTTTGATCCAGCTACCATTAACATATCCTGGGACAATGTCACCGCACAACGTAGCTAACCGGACAACTCCTTCGTCAGTGATTTCCTCTACCATATAAGGGCCTAGCCAGTGATGACAGAACTTACCCGGGTGTTTCAAAACATGGTTATCGTAGAGAAGGACCAATTATCCTTCCGAAAAGATCTTCCACCTAATATGTCTATCATGGCATGCTTTTACCCGGGCCTTCTGAACTTGCTAATGGAAGTTAGCAATGAATAGATCTTCCTCCAAGGCAAATAGCTGCGCTAAGCATTCCTCCATGATATCAGGCTCTGCCATGTTCATAAAGGCTGTGATTCATAGGCTAGGAACAATATATTCCATGGGAATAATGGCCTCCTTTCCATAAACCATCTGAAATGGTTTTTTCCCAGTAAATTTCTTGCATGTGGTTTGATAGGCCCAAAGGACCAATGGGATACACACATCCCAATATCTTTATCAACATTATAGTTCTTGGTTAGTGCCTATTCCAGGATTTTATTAAAAGCTTCTACCATTCCATTTGCCTGTGGGTGATATGGGGTACTTTTTTCATGGTGGATGTGAAACTCCTCAGTCAAAGCTTGTATTGTGTCATTAATAAAATGCGTACCTCTATCACTCATCAAGATATTTGGACAACCAAACCTAGTTAAAATATGCTAAAAAATAAAGTGTACAGTCGTATGTACAGTATAATCCCTCACATCTTGCACTTCCGCCCATCTAGTTACATAATCAGTCACAGTGATGATGTAGCGAGCACTTGTCTTCTTACCTAGTGGTTTGATGGGTCCAATGAAGTCTATTGCCCATTTATCAAATGCCTACAAGGCCATGTGTGCTTGCAAAGGAATTTCATCCCTACGTGACGGTCTTCCTGTCCTTTGGCATGTGTCGCAAGCTTTGCAATAGTGATGAGAGTCGCTATGTAGTGTGGGCCACCACAGCCTAGCCCTTAAGATCTTCTGCATCATCAATTTTTCTGTGTAGTTAACTCCTGCTACACCTTCGTGGCCTTCTGCTAAGATGGCTTGTCTTTCATGCTCCAGAATGTATCTTCGCAGTACCTCATTAGCTCCTAGCTTATAAAAGTGGCTTGCTATGAGGGTAAAGTCCACTGTGCGGGTCACCAACTCCTTTTTTTGTTGTATCAAATACTCTACAGGCACCATCCCCATAGTTAAGAATTGAATGATATCGGCGAAGTGTGCATCAACCACCTTAATAGAAAATAACTGTGCATCAGGAAATCCTTCCTCTAGGTTGGTCGGTTTTTCACCATTCTCGATTCGAGACAAGTGGTATGGGCCAGCATTTAGTTTCCCCGACTTTAAAATGATCTCAAAATCATATTCTTGAAATAGAAGTAGCCATCGTCAAATATGCCCCCCCAACATAGGCTTATTCACTAGGTACTTCAAAGGTGAGTGATCCATGAACATCTTGAAGTGCCCTCCCAACAGATAATGCCGGTATTTCTGCAAGGCATATACCATGGCTAGCCCCTCGCGCTTAATAGTGGAGTAGTTACGCTCCGCACTAGAGAGTTTTATACTAGCATATGCAACCGGGTGGTCAATTTCTCCCTCCCCGGGCTGCATAAGGATAGCTCCCAGGGAAATACTTGAAGCATCTACATGGACATGGAAAACCTTCGCCTAGTCAGGAAATATGAGAATAGGTGCAGAAACCATCTTTTCCTTGAGTAGCTCAAAGCTCTTCTGACACTTCACATCCCAAAAAAATGAAACGTCCTTCTTTAGCAACTTCTCCATGGGTTCCATGATCATTGTGTACCCCTGAATGAACTTCCTGTAGTAGCCCGTGTGCTCGAGGATGGAGCGTAGCTATTTATCAGTTGTAGGGACTCCTAAGTTGAAGATAACTGCTACCTTTGTGGGGTCAACCATCAGTCCCTGCTGATAGACTATGTGGCCTAACAAGATCCTGACAGGTACACAGAATATGCACTTATTAATATTTATGAAAATATGGTTCTTTCTACAAGCGTCCAACATCATGCGCAGGTTTGAGACATGCTTCTTTACCAGCCCAAATATTGTTCAATCATCAAAGTATACCTCCAAGAACTTGTGGAAGAAATCCTTGAATACGGAGACCACTACCCGCAAAAAAGATGGCAGGGGCATTCTTGAGCCCAAATAGCATGACGGTGTACTAGAAATATCCCATTCAGTGGCGAACATATTTTTACTGTGGTCTTCAGGTGAGATCTTGATATGATGGTAGCTCGAAAGCCCGTCAGTGAACGAGTATGCTTCCTGCCCTCCCACACTATCGATAATTTCATCAGAGAACAATGTATGGAAGGGATCATGTACTCAGGCATCATTCATTTTGTGTAGGTAAACACATATTCTTATTTCTCCTTTATTCTTTTTCTCTTGGACCACCATAGGGCTTACCCAATCTAACTATTCTATCGGTTCGATGATACCTGCGGCTATCATTTTGTTAATTTCTTCCTTGAATTTACGCTTATACTTGGGGTTCAATCGGTATGGTTGCTGCTTAATAGGCCACACATATGGTTTTAGTGTGACGCACATGACCCCCAGGTCCCTTGTAATACCCTCTAGTTTTGAGAATTTTGTAGGAAACAGGTCTTGGTACTCCGTGAGAAGCTCCACGACTTTCCCAATGGTATCATCATCCCAGTAGTCCCGAAACTTAGCTAGCTTAGGTTGTTCTTCTGTTCCAATGTTGACTTCCCTTAACTTAAGAGGCTTGGTCACATCAATGGTCTGTAGCGGGGGTCCAAAAACTACGTGCTTACTCTCCAATTCCGAGATAGTGATATTTCGTGGGTCTTCGTCACATTCCTCCATTGATAGATTGTGGCAGTTAAAAATATCTTGCATCTACGTATCCCAAGGTGGTGCCTTGTACTATACACGAGGGCATGATTAATCAAATACTAGGGCACCTATATCTTGCAGGGCTTCGTCTAGTGCCTGGATTCAGCCTATCAACACGAACATCCCTACAAGATCATCCTTCATGGTATCCCAGTGGTGGGTACGCTGATGTAGCTCTGCATCCAGATGCCATGCAGTAGGGATCGGCACTAAGTCATGAATAAATATTGGACCCATTCATCCTTGGTGCTTTCATACCACACTGCCATCCATGCAGCCACATGCTCACGCGGGTCTCCTTGGCCAAGGAAAGTCTCCACGTGTGGGTTAACCGGTGGTTCAAATCATAGGATCATCATATCATGACATTCCTCCCAATCCTGGAACATCCCCTTATGAGTCTCCCATCACCATGCAAGGATCGCGTGCATGGCTAGGTTAAGCACTGAAATTCTTTGCTCCCTTAGGAACTCTACTTAAAATTCTCTAAGAAAATCCCTAATACTACCAGAACCATCAAAATAAGGTAGCTCTCTCACCTCTGAGGAGATGCACCGAAAGCTCTTTGTGATCCTGAGACACCACAGCAAAAATACATCATGCAACTGGTTCTACCAATTATAGATCTCCCCATCAGAGTTATAGAGGCATTCACTATTTTTCTCCCAGCACAGCACACCATCAGCCACAGGATTAATCCAATATTTGTCCTGGGTGGTTAGTTTATAGATATGATCCACGTCATCTTCTTCGCGCACAGGTTCTGTATATCATTCTCCTTCCGCTGGGTCTAGAGGGACTATTACTCTCGTACCCTCATTCTAAGAAACCATACTCCTTTTCTTCAAGTTGATAATGCCCCCCATGTCTATAGCCCAGTCCAGTCCTAGGAGTGCAGGATAAGGGTCTGCATCCTCTACGATTTGTATTACCTCAAAATCCACACGTACCTTAACCCTGAGATATCTACCATAATCTTCGACAGTCTCCCTAATGGTATGATCTTATGTTTTTTAGCCATGCGTAGCTGTATAGTAGACCATTCCATCTTAGGTTCTCCCATCCTCTGCCACATCTGTTTGGGTAGGAAATTCGCATCGGATCCCAGATCCAGGATGACCTGATCCATTTCGTAATTGCCAATCTATGCCGTTAGCTACATTTACCAACCAGTGTGTTTCTTATGCCTGTACAATTTGTGAACATCTTTAACTTCCTTAGGAGGGTCAATTCATTTTGCACAACTTTCTATCAGTGCTTGAAGATTTTCTACTGCCTTATGGTTGCGTAGCAGCTTCATACATGCCTGTAGGAATGGTTTGACTTCGTCGTCCACTTTTAGGTTTGTTGGAGCTTCAGAAGTAGATGCTTCATCCTTGGTAAAGTCTTTGTGAGCTTTTATGAAGGTTTCGTTCTCCTTTTGTATGTCCAAGCTTTCGTTCTTGATAGAAACTTTTTGGGTGAGGGGTTAGCCGCAGCTCTCTCCTCAGCTACTCCAATAGCCATGCCACTGCGTGTTATAACATTAATACTGGGTCACTCATCACACGGTTCTGCCTTAACCCTTTTCACATTCTACGTTGGTGTATGTTATTTTTCCTGCATTTTTTCTATCAGTACTCGACAGTCTTCAATCACATGATCCAATTGTCTATAATATTGGCAGGATTGTCATGCAGGGTTCGGATAGTCCCTTGCGAAGTGCCCTACTTCTCCATATTTGAAACAGATCAATTTCCCTCTTCCCCGACCTGTGCTTCCACCTCTTCCCCCCCGGCCCCTGGCCGGGGAACCCCCTCGTCCCAAGGGATATAGTGCTAATGAAGGGTCAGTTTGTACGTTGTACAAGTTTCCTCGGTCTCTCGTTAAGTCATATTTCTGGTAGTTGTGTTCGTCATGTCCCACAGATGAAAAAAATCAGCACCATTGCTACTTCAATTCTGGAACATAGGCACCAAGATGGGGGTAGTGGTTGGTATCGTGCAGTCCAGCTATGTGGAAGTTAGTGCACCATAAAGTGGGGCCGCTTGGTCCTGTAGCTTCTTTAGGGCATAATGGGTTGGGCCCCCTAGCCTACATGTAGTCTACTAGCAGAGGGCACTGACCCTTGGTGTGGCCTGAAACCCTACATCTTATGCACCATACATCTTGACTAGCCTCTTTTCCTCGCTCTTTTCACAAATTCTAGATTTTGAGGTGCATTGCCTCCAGCTATCCCTGGATCTGCTGGAACCCAAACTGGGCATCGTCTCTTGGCGCAACTTCTAGCTTCATACAAATATCTAAGGCTTTTTCTTGCATCTCAATCGCTTGTTGACCCATAGGTCCGTGCAGGTGAGGTAATAGCATGTCGATGAACCATTCCTTGTGATTTCTATCATCATACTGAAATTCCCCATCTCTGATAACCTTATTTAGCCACTGATTAGCCTCCCATATCAACTCCGTAGGTCCCTCTTTAAAGTCTTTCAAGTCAACCACTATTTGAGAGTAGGACTTAGGCTTCCTAAACTGTTGTTTTAAAGTATCCTTAATTTCTTTTATTGATGGATCCGCATGTTGGCCTATGTACCCCATGAACCAATCCAAGGCCCTCCCTTCAAAGGCTAGGGATAGTTGTGCCCTTTTCACAACGTCGCTAGCCACATTCTGCGTAGTCCATACCAATTATGCTACAAACCAAAATCGATCCATGTCTTCATCTCCCACACCCTTGAAGGTGGGCAGCTTCATGTGTGTGGCCATATCTTCTTCTGGTGGTGGCGGAGGAGTAGGCGAGTTCTTGCCCTTATGTTGATTCGACGATGGTGCAACTAGAGGACTAGTTCATGCATGCACAAATGGTTCTCTTAAGGGGCTATAGACGGTTTAATTACCTTCTTGGTTGACTCAGTAGTACTTACAACTTAGTGTTGTACTCTCAACCTGATCAGAAGTCATTCATTCGGCGTGGCTGCAAAAAATTCCTTTTTTCGCACAGTAATATTTTAATTAACAGTGGCAACGTTCATAAGAAATTACCTCGGAATCCATTAAAGAACCTCTAATTCGCTTCAGAGTAGGATACAAACTACTCGACTATGAATTATGTTACAAATCCTCCTAGCACACTATCCACCCAGTGATCTACAGTCCGGGTTATTGTCTTGTCAATCTTCTCCAACTGTTGAATCAATTCTGGAGTCCACTACATAACCTGATCATCTTTCCAACATGCCTGAAATTCTACTAGCCTTGCTAGCCACTCCTGGAGCTCATGCGCAAAATTTACAAAGAAAATTCCATATACTTCTCTGAAAATATATTTTTTCTTCCACATCTCGGTTGTTAGCTTTGTGCTGCGATTCTCTTTTATGGAAAATTCCTAAATTTGTCTTTTGAACTAGTCTTCAAGCTCCAATTTCTCAGGTCTCCAATGGCCTTATGGAATTACCCAATATTTCTCTCAAAATGCTCCCGAACCCAGCAACGGATCCATTTGTTGGCTTTAGGGGTCTTGACCTAGGTTCAGAGTGTAGGTTTGCCAACAAACCCCTATACTACTCGCCCTTTTAGTAATGACCTACTTTCGTAGACCAAGGTCTCACCCGAAGTAGTATGGGTGGGTGCTAGAACGAGGCTTCCACACCCTGGGAGAAAGTGGATAATCGAGGCAGTTCTTATCAAGATTTACCAAGTACACACAAAAGTAGTTTTACTACAAAACCCTTAATATTACAACAGCAAGCTTATAACCTTTTTGAAAACTTGTAACATAAATAGATCTATCACCATTAAATAGATTTAGCAACTCTTTGCATCCACGTGCGCATCAGTAATTACAACCAAAAATAACACAATCACAGCTAGTCAAATAACTCATATGCATCCGCAGCTAATTCAGATCATGTAGAGGTGATCTAACAATAAACACAACTAACATAGATAACACAGAGATACTTCAATAGATCCACATTCATTAATCATCCAAGAGCCAGTTACAAACCCAAGTTACCACCCACGCATAAAGCCACCGGGGTCAGCACACAGTAGGACTGAGGATATTCGCGCACATAGCCAGCAGGATTTCTTACCCAAAAATACCCAAAAAAGATCTCAACAATTCATATGTAGCATCAATATTACTTCCTTCCTACCTTTAGACTCCAACTATCCATCTATTTATATCAACATAGCCTATGCTATCCTATGGCCTGCAAACCCTTTGATCCATTACAACACATTGGGGGATTTCACCCACCCCAAAGCCCTTGCCTTAAACTAATTACTACCAAAAATATACCAAAACACAACCAAATTATATATCAAAATGTAGCTAGGGAACCCCGTTCCAAGAAACTCCCACTACTAGGACACCCCAACACACTGGTTTCCTGAGTAGTTAACTCAATGGATGCCCTGACATCCTAGAATGACCTACCACCCTGAAGTGTTAACATGCTCAAACCTGTAGGTAACTTCATGCACAGACCTATCACCTCCCTGCCACCTTATAATGATAAAAAATAATACAAGAGTGTGGACTCTCATACCAGGGACAATGATCCATGATACAATATGATTTGCAATGAATTTCTTGAACTATACCAATCACCCAATCACACTATGGCATGCAACCCAACCATAACATTATCCAACAATGACTCCTATACCTCGAAACAATGCCTCTTCCACTCTAGGCAGATTGAATCTTTTACAATTTTACATTGATGAGTTTTACAAAACTGACTTTGGACATGACCTGATACTTGAATTGACACTACTTCTTAGATCACTAGCAGTTGTTGAGGTAATGTTTTGCTTGCTTCAAGTAATGGTACTTTTGTGTTTCACATCCTTTTAGTGTGTGTTTGAGTTGTCCTATTGTGTCCTCCTTCCCGCACATGTATTAATGAACAAGACCCAAACCAATATAGAAACAAAATACTTACACTATCTTGCAAAACATATGTTAGAGAAATATTCAAAATTCAAATGTAAATACGTTCAACATTATGAAAAAAACCCAAATAAACATACATAAAAAATACTTACACTACCCTCCAAAAAAAACATGTTAGAGATTATAATAAAATTCAAATGAAAACACTAATCATACATACCTTTCTGTATCATACTTTCCCTTGATTGTTGATGTGTGGTCCTTACTGTAGTGATCCTTGAATGCATACTTTTTCTTTCCTTCTAAAAATTTGATATTGAATATATTGTATCTATGTAATTTCAAATCTCCAAGGTCTAAAAAATCTTCCTATGGTATGACTATGAGTCCTCTTTCCAACCCCATAGGTCTGATCGATATTGGATTCTTCAAGAAAGTGTTATGCCCAATCTCCCACGATGACCTGATTATATATTCGTCCAGTAGAGTGAACTTGTACAAAGTGCCACGTGTCACTGTTACGAACTTAGGACCTGAAAACGATATCCAAAAAAATACACTTTGTCCTCTTTTTTTCACTTTTTATGAAATTTTAATTCAATTCTAAGAGAGAAATTTATGACAATTTTCCCAAGGTCGCATGTTTGACATGGAATTCGGGTGCCTGCAAAAACCCTAAATTCCTCATATCATATCTTTGATAATATAGTGAACCAAGATCTAAAATTTTTTCACAAGGTTCATCAATATTTCATCTAAAATGGGTTTTAATTTCATCTTCTTAAGCTTTGTATAAAAGTAGTTATAGCGAAAATTCCATGATGTCTTATTTGAAGTAGCGAAATCCTTGCATGAGGAGAATATGAGGGTCACAGTTTATAGAAATTATTAGGTTGAGAGGGTCTTCAAAAAGTGAATGTTGGAGGGATTTTAGGAGATAAAAAAATTATTAATTATTTACTATTCAATGACCACAACCAATGATGAGTTCCATGCCACAACCCCATGGGGTTTTAGCCCACTAACTGGGGTTACTAACTTC
Organism: Pinus albicaulis; assembly: GCA_034641835.2. Taxonomy (NCBI): domain Eukaryota; kingdom Viridiplantae; phylum Streptophyta; class Pinopsida; order Pinales; family Pinaceae; genus Pinus; species Pinus albicaulis. Next base: position 301,692,928 of record CM076582.1, on the reverse strand, counting down.
AAACACAAATATCTCTCAAATCGTGAAGAATTATGTGGTGTGCCATATATCAACAGAAACATTTCGATGAGTAGAATCCATAAAAAAATACTTGACTCAGAATAGACTAATTTTTCAAGTCATAATTCCAATGCAATATCAGGCTAGCCCCTGGTGTTGCTTGGGTTGACATCAATGACAAAAACTGATCAAAAATCCCCCCATTTGGCATTGATGGCATCACAAGTACTCCCCCTACGATCATGACACCTATTCCTATTCCTATTGCATTTTCTCCCCCTTTTTCATCAATGGAAAAGGGTAACTCTCCCTAAAAAATTATCAACATGCAAACCTATACACACCTTCACTCCCCATTTCTACTTAGTTAGATAAGAGAAAGAGTCCAATGAGAACTTGGGAAATCCCCAAGATTTTGGTGAATATACTCAAATGCTTCATGAGGTAATGGTTTGGTAAATATGTCAACAATTTTTTCCTTTGTGCCAACATATTAAAGCTTGATATTATTTTTGACGACCTACTCGCTAACGAAATGATATTTCATAGTAATGTTATTTGTTTTGGAATTCATGACATGATTATTGGAGATACTAATAGCACTAGTGTTATCAGAAAATATTGGAATAGGCTCGTCAAACTTGACTTGGAGATTTGGAAAATTTTGGTTCATCCAGATAAATTGAGTACAACAAGATGTTGCCCCAATATATTATGTTTTTCTTGTGGATAACAAGATTGAAGACCTCGTTTTACTTAACCATGAAACAAGGCAACCACCTAGATAGAATTCTACTCCACTTGTACTCTTTAGATAATCAAAACATTCCTCTTAATATGTATCTGTATAATCTTGGATAACTAATTCATTTCCTTTGTGATACCATGAACCATATTGTGTTGTTCCCTAATGATATCAGAGAATTATTTTGACGACAATAATATGAGATTATTTTGGTGTTGCTTGAAATATTTCTACTTGTACAACTTCCCGCATTATGTCTGGCCAAGAAGTTGTTGCTTATAGAAGACATCCAATCATAGATCTATACAACCTCTATTCCACATCCTTTGATGAGTCTTCTAAAATTAACTTGCAACTTGTTACCATTGGGGTAAGGATAGGCTTGCAATCTTCCATCTTGAATTTCTTGTGAATTTCCTTAATGTACTTGGTTTTATATATAAATATTCTTTTATCTTGCTGAGGTATCTGAAACCCTAAAAAGTATGTCAACTCGCCAAGTAGAGACATTTCAAACTCAATTTTCATATTTGTGGAAAAAATTTTACTTAATCTATCATCATTGTTTCCAAATATAATATCATCCATGTATACCTCGATAATTGTTAGGTTATCTTGATCCACTTTCACATAGATTTTTCTATCAATGCTTCCTTTCTCGAATCCTCGTTGATGTAGATATCTATCAAGATGAGCATACCAAGCTCTAGGAGCTTTCTTGAGACCATATAGTCCCTTCTTTAATATACAGACATAGTATTCATTTTCAAAGAGAAAAAATCCTTTGGGTTGTTCAATATAAACTTCTTCTTCCAAACCACCATTTAGAAAGGTTGACTTAACATCCATTTGGTACAGCTTGGTTTTTTTTGAGCATGCATAAGTGAGAAACATTATAATGGCTTCCATTCTGGCAACAAGATCAAATGTTTCTTCAAAATCAATTCCTTCAACTTGTGCATATCCTTTGCAAACTAATCTTTCCTTATTCATGGTAATTTATCCACCCTCGTTCATTTTGTTTCTGAAGACCCATTTACTTCCAATAACACTTTAATTTTTTATCCTTCGGCCGTGGAACCAATTCCCAAGTGTCGTTCTTCTCAATTTTATCAAGTTCTTCATTTGTAGATGCTACTCTGTGTTCATTTGACTAGCTTCCTAAAAATTTCTAGGCTCAAAAGTTGCTAAAAAATCAAGGTGGGCTTGTTGTGATGAACGAAGTTCTCGACTTATTCTGGTTCCAATTCCTTCATTTATGTTGCTGATGAATTTATTTGATGGATGATTCTTTTGACACCATTATTTTAAAGCGTTGGTATAATTTTCTTGTTTGTCATGATGATCATTTCTTATTTTCTCTTGGTTGACTATTGTTTCCTTATTTAATTGGTCTTGTTCTCGAGCTTCTTCTTCATCCTTAACATATTCTCCCTCAGATCCCTTATATTTTCCTGAAGGGACAATCTCATCGTCATCCTTTGTAACACAATCTTCATCAAAAGTAACATTTATGCTTTTCACCATTTTAGCATCTACAAGCCTTCCTCTTACAATAATAATCAATGAAACTACATCAAAATGGGAATCAAACTTGCCCAATTGTTTATCTTATATTTTGATGTAGTGTTTGCTTCCAAATATTTTGAAGTATTTGACGTTAGCTAGTATTCCTTTCCATAGCTTGTATGGAGTCATGTTTAAATTGTTCCATAGTAGATCTCTGTTTATAATGAATACATGTGTATCGATTGCTTGAACCCATAATTTATCATCTAATTTTGAGTCATTTAAAATTGTTCTCACCATTTCTTGTATGGTTCTATTTTTTCTTTCAGCAAATCCATTTTGCAATGGTGTTTTGACTATTGGAAATTTCCTTTTTATTCCATTTTTGTCACAGTACTGCCGAAATACCTTGGAAGTGAATTCTTCGCCATTATAATATCTCAAACATTTGAAATTCAAATCAATTTCATTTTTTACCAAATACCTGTAAATTATAAACACTTGAATTCTTCATTATTTTTACTTAAGAAGTTGACAGTTGTCATTCTGGTGTAATCATATATCATTAGCATAAAATAAAATTCTTCATCTAAAGCTTTTTTTCTCATAGGACCACACAGATCAGTATGTACTAATTCCAATGGACATGATATAAAGTGTTATTTTTTCTTGAACTTAACTTTTGTTTGCTTTTCGTGTTGACAAGATCCACATTTCGTATTGGTAGGTTTTGAAATTTTAGCCATTTCTCTTACTTCTTCCTTTTTGCTGATCCTAACAATTTTTTTGAAATTTATATGTCCCATTCGTTTGTGCCATAACCAACTTTCATCTTCTTTCACCAAAAAGCACACTTTAGGTGTCTCATCCAAAATATATATGTCATTTGGAGCTCTGCATGTTGTAGCCACAATTTTACGGAACCTTCCTTTCCTAATTTCACATTTCTTAGATATAATAGCATCGTGTGTCCTTGATCACACATATGTCCAACATTGAGTAGATTTTGATTTTTATTTTCAACCAACAACACATCCTTCGCTAATTCATTCTTTTTTCCAAGTGTGGTTGTATTTGCTCCTATGATGTTTGAAGAATTATCATTTCCGAAAGACATTGTTCCATCCTTCTTTTCCTACAAGGATATGAAATTATTCCTATCTCCAGTAATATGATTTGAGAAACCACTATCAACATACGAAACATTTCTATTTCTTTCAGCTTTGAGAGTGATAGCACATCTTTTAGTCTTATTTTTCGATATTTTCTCATCCTGATTTTGCGGGAATTACTTTGAAGAACATCCAAGTCTATAATATTTATTCAGGTGTCCAAAATTGTTACATTTGTAACATTTGACATCATCTCTCAAATGATCAAATCTGTTAATATTTTTCCGAGTTCTAGAATATCCATTTCTGAAAGATCTCTTGAAATTTTATTTATTCCAAGGATACGTGCAACATTTTATAGCTCTATGTCTAAACCTTCCACATGAATAACAATAACCATAGAAGATAGGTTGATACATGGGAGGAAATATTCTTTGAGGAATTTTCTTCCATGTTGATTCCTGCAAATCCTGATCTTTTGAGTTGGCTGGGAGGTCCACCTACTTGTTAGATTTTATGTATCCATCTTCTTTTTCTTTCATAGAAGGAATTTGCTCATTTTCGAATTTTTCTTTGTAACCAAGACCAATCTTGTCACTATTTGATCACTGATTGCTAATGATTTCTTCCCATTACTTTGAGAAGTTGGCGTAGTTTTAAATATTTTTTTCCATTTTTTACTTTCTTTCGTAGAGAAACTATTTCATCTTCCAATCCTTCTCTCTCCTTTTATCTTTCCTTTAATTCTTCCCTAAGTGATTCCTCAACTCGTTTGTATTCTTCAAACTTGATTTTAATATTTAGGACCTGTTCCCTTTATGTCTTTAATTTGTCTTCAAGAGTGTTAATGTGCTTATTCTCGGCCTTCAGCTCTTTAATAAACCTGATTATTTTGTTTTGAAATTCAACCTTAATCAAATCTTATTCTTCATCTCCTTCTTCATCAAATGCCTCTTCCTTACTGTGCTTGGCCATAAACAAGACTCTTCCATTGATTTCCTCTTTGTTATCACTATCTTCATCAGATGAGTGTTGGTGAGGTAAATCCCCTCTGCGGATAGAGGCGAACCCTCTAGCCCTAGGGTGGGTCTAGAAACTACAGGAACATACTAACATCTACCTTCCTAAATTGTAAATGAAATTCAGAGTAAGGAAGATGTCCTACCTTGTTCTGATGCTATGTTGTTGTCTTCCATCGAAGCTTCTTGATGTGTTGCTCTTCTCTAGCTCGATACACGTTGCTACCAAAGTTTGATTATCTGTACAGACATTCAAGACACCACAACAAGCATGAAATCATGAAAAACATAAAACAATTACAACCTATCTTACTGATCAAAGAATGCTAGAAATCTCATTATAAATTTAAACAAGAGTGGAAGATAAACATCAGATGCATTTTATTATGATAAAGACAAGGGGAGTTTACAACCAAGCCTTGATGTTGAGGCTCTCCTTCGGCAAGTCTGTATCCAAGCACGTTTTCCACACCCTCATGAACAAAGGTCCAATATCTCACTATGTTCTCAACACACACAAAAAATCACACTCTGCATTATTCTCCTAAACCTATGATTGCTTCTTCTTCTATGCTAACTTTTTCAGCTATCCGTTCAACTATTCAGCCATTTAGCTAGCACATCAATGGAAGATGGCTATATTTATAGAGGAGAGGAGGACGTTGGGATCCCTATAATAGTGGAAGGGATGCCTTATCGCTTGGGAGGTTTCCCCATAAGGTGGAAACAAGAGGCCAAAGGAGGGAGGCTGTGGTTATTCAGTCGAACTACTCCCTATGACTCATCCACGAAGTTGTTGTGATAAAAATTTCGCCTCTATTTTTTTTAAAAATTCCATAAAAATATCATCGCTGGTGCTTAACTGGGACAGAGCGCCAGCTGGCGCGGGCTCTAGTGCAAATTTTCCCCATTGACGTGAGGGGTGAACTGGCTACTAGCACCAATGCCAAAACATAGGTTTTTGAGTGCTTTCTGAGGAAATTTTCAACAGGAAGAACCATGTCCTTATGCAGAAGGATGCAAAGAATGTATTTGAAGAGTTTGACATTGCTCACAGGTCATAGAAAAGACCCTCCAATATGTGGGGCAAGGGATTGCAGGGACGGTGACAAAATGTTGTGTAGCAATGAGGAGCTATCTTCTTGAGAGAGTAAACTCTTCTAAAACCATGTCTTCTTGCCTTGCTTGTTGAACTTCCTCGTACCTTTCTTTCCTTTCATAACAACCTCATTTTTGTTAGGACACTTGCCTACAAAATTCCCTACCTCACCACAATCAAAACATATCAATGGAATTTTACCTTTGAATATCCCCGTACATGTTCTCATTTTTTGTGTGAAGTAGAAAAATTACTTATCTGAAAATTCTTCTTCATCTTCTTCCTTTTATTCTTCCTTACAACTACAATTTTTTTCTTTCAAAGTATGCTTGTCCTTATTAGTCTTCTTGGATGCAACGAATTATTTTTCTAGGTAATATGTGTTTTCATCTTCTTCAATCCTAATTTAATATGCCGTAAGGACTCCATGCAATTCATCTTTGCTGAGATTGGTTAGATTCAACAGATACCTTTGGGTTGAATCTTTCCGGCAGAGTTCTGAGGATCTTTAGGACAAATTTTTTTGTATCGACAGGTTCTCCCAGACCTTCCAATGCATTTGTTGTTTCATCAACACACTGAAAGTATGCAGCAATATTTTCACCTTCCTTCATTTTCAGTTGCTCAAATTTTTCCCTGTAAATTTGAAGCTTTTCTTCTTTCATGTTTGAGTAACTGGCATATATATTCTCAAACTTGCCCCATACTTCTTTAGTAGTTTTACAATTCATTACCTTAAGATATATAGATTCAATAAGCCCACTGATAATGAGATCTTTAGTCTTTGCATAATTTACCATACTTTTCTTACCTTGTTCATCCTCGATCATTGTAAATCCTTTTTTAATGATTTCCCATACTTTGTATCCTTGTGCAAGCAAATGAACCTGCATTCTTCCACTCCACATTGTGTATTTATTTCCATTGAACATAAGAACTCTATTCTTAGTATACTCCATGATCTCCTTCCAGTTGTTATACTTCTATTGAAAGAACCAAGCTCTAATTCCAATTGTTGGAAATATTGACCGGGGGGGGGTGAATTAGTATTCCTTAGCAATTAACACTTTAAAATATTTTTAGAGAATTATTTAATCTTCAATGATTCTTAATGTTTATCTAGTAACAACATTAAAAAATATAACACAATAGGCACACAAATTTAGATGGAAAATTCCTTACGAATCAAAAACCACCGAACAATTTTATAATAAATTCTTTAATATTCAGCCCCAACTGAAATGAGAGTTACAAATTCATAGAATTCTAGAAACGCATTCTTCTCTAGCTACCACTAGAATGATGCCCCATTGCCTTGGTTTCTTTATTAGTCAACTGAATGGATGCCCTGACATCCTAAAACAACCTACCACCCTAAGGTTTTCATGAGCTCCAACCTGTAGGTGAATTCATGCACCAACCTAGAACCTCCCTGCCACCCTATAATGGTCGGAAATAAGACAAGATTCTGGACTCCCGTACTAAGGACAATGATCCGCGATACAATATGATTCACAATGATTTTATTGAACTATACCAATCACCCAATCACACTATGACCTACAACCCAATGATAACATTATCCAACAATGAATCCTATACCTCCCAAAAATGCCTCTTCAACTCTAGGCAGATTGACTCTTTTAAAATAATGACTCTTTTAAAATTTTACAATGATGATTTTTACAACACTGAATTTTGACATGACCTGATACTTGGCTTGACACTAATTCTTGGATCACTAGAATTTGTTGAGGTACTGTTGTGCTTATTTCAAGTAATGGTACTTTCGCACTGCACATCCTTCTTGTATGTGTCTAAGTTGTCCTATTGTGTCCTCCTTCCTACATATGCATTAATTAAGAAGACCAAAGCCAATATAGAAACAAAATACTTACATTTTCCAAAAAAACATATGTCAGAGAAATATTCAAAATTCAAATGTAAATATGATAAACATTTATGAACAAAGCCCAAACAAACATACATATAAAATACTTATATTTTCCTACAAAAAAACATGTCAGAGATGATATTCAAATTCAAATGCAAACACTACTCGTACATACATTGTTGTAGCAGACTAAAATATCTTCACATGGTATTCCTATGAGTCATCTTTCCAACCCCACAAGCCATATTGATATTGGATTCTTTAAGAAAGAGTGAAGCCCAATCTCCCATGATGACCTTATTATAGACTAGTTCAATAGAGTGAACTTGTATGAAGTGTCATGCATCATTGTTTTGACCTTCAGTCCTAAAAATGATACCCATAAAACTAAATCCCTTCCTCTTTCTGTCACATTTTATGAAATTTGAATCCAATTCTCTTATAGAAATTTATGATGATTTTCCCAAGGTCACCTGTTTGACATGGAATTCGGGAGCTTGCAAAAACCCTAACTTCCTCAGATCACGTGGCCAAAAATATAGCGAACTAAGATATAAAAAAAAATCACAAGGTTTATCAATATTTCAGATAAACTTTGTTTTAATTTCAACTTCTAAAGCTTAGTAGAAAAAATTTTATAGAGAAAATTCCATGATGTCCTTTTTGAAGCAGCAAAATCCTTGCAGAAGGAGGATATGAGGGTCACAATTTATAGAAATTCTTAGGTTGAGAGGGTATTCAACAAGTGAATGTTGAAGGAACTTTAGGAGCTTAAAATATTATTAATTATTGACTATTAAATGACCACAACCAATGATGAGTTCCATGCCACAACCCCATGGGGTTTTAGCCCACTGACTAGGGTTAATAACTTCAAACACTAATATCTCTCAAACCGTGAAGAATTATGCGGTGTTCCATATATCAACAGGAACATATTGATGAGTAGAATCCATCAAAAATATCCTTGAATAAAAATAGATTAATATTTCGAGTCAAAATTCCCTTGCAATATCATGGTATCCCCTAGTGGTGCTTGGGTTAACATCAATGACAACCAATGGTCAACAATTTTATCTACATACAAGGAAGGAATGGTAGATTATTATCTTCCGAATGAACATATATTCACTATCTCAGCACTCCCTCCTTGGTTTTCTGACATAGCTAACTACTTTGTTGTTGAGAGGCTTCCTCCAAACCTGTCATTCAAAGAAAAGAGCAGTATTATAAGGAAAATCACCCCTTTCACTTGGATTTGTGGAAATCTATTCAAATTGGGCCTAGATCAAATTTGTAGAAGATATGTAAGGGAAGAGGAGGTCTTTGACATCCTCTTAGTGTGTCATGGTGGTCCCTATGGGGATCATTTTTCTACTAAGAGGAAAACATTCAAAGCTTTGCAAGCTCTATATTATTGCCCAACACCAGGATGCCAAGAGATACAGTAGTAGATGTGATCAGTGCCAGAGGATGGGGATACCTACACTAAGGGACGAAATTTTTTTACAACTTCAAGTGGATTTAGAGCCATTTGACAAGTGGGGAATGGACTTCATTGGACCCATTTATTTACCATTTGGACAGAAGAGATATACCATAGTCTGCACTAATTACTTGACCAAGTGGGATGAAAAAAGGGTTGTAAAGGAAACAATAGAAGATAAGGTAGGTGAGTTTTTGAGAGATAATGTGTTTTGCAAGTTTAGATTCCCCAAATAGGCAGTCACCGATCAGGGGGCTCAATTTACATCTCATCTCATTGAGAATCTCATAAGGTAGCACAAGACTTCCACTGCCTATCATACTCAAGAAAATGTATAGGTGGAAGTGGAAAACTGAGCCTTGGAGAACATCCTCACCAAAGTTCTGAGAAGCAGCAAGAAATATTTGGAAAACATATTGGTGGAGGCCACTTGGGCTTACAATACCACCTAGAAGACAACTATAGGGTATACTCCATATGATCTAGTTTATGCGAAGAAAGATTTATTTCCATTGAGTTTGAGTATAACACCTTTAGGATGGTATCTCATTTGGACATGGACACCACAATGGCACAAAAATAAAGGTTGCTTCGGGTGAATGGTTTGGATGAATTTAGAATGCAGGCCCTCCTTCAGACAGAAGTGATCCAACTGCAAAGAAAATTTCAGCATGACAAAGACATCAAAGAGGAGACATTTCAGGAACGAGATTGGGATTTTCTCTATGACTTCAGATTCAAGGACTTCAAGGGAAATTTAAAGACCATATGGCTAGGACCTTAGAACCATAGATGAGGAGGAGATCCCTCTACTTGTCGATGGTTAGAAGCTAAGGATGTAGAAGAATCCCCTATCTAATTTTGAATTTATCAGTACAATAAATATAGAGGTGAATGTAATTGTAATATCCATAGTTTCGAGCCCCTCATCTTCCTAGAAAAATAGAAAATAAAAATAAAATAGATATGGCTGAAAACATTTCTAAGGCATCCAAGGCCAATTCCTGCGTTGAAAACCTCCATGTGGCAACCCTGGAGAAAAAAAACTAAACAAATTAAAAAAATAGATAAATAAAAGATCCTTGGGTGAAAACCTCTTTGAGGCGCCCAAAGTAGGCTTGTGGGGTGAAAACCTCTACTGAGGAAACCCACTTGTCTTCAATAAAAAAATCAAAAAAATGAAAGAAAAGAATAAAAAATAATGACACAATACATATGCACTAACCTGCTTATGTTTTACAGGTTGCTGATCAGCGAAAATTTGGACAAAAGGAGCAACTTTGCTTCTCTCTCTCTCTCCCCTCTTCTTCTCCACTCCATTTCCAATCCCACTATGCATTCATTCATCCATTTCTCCCACGAGCTAAGCAAAAATTCCATTTTTTTTCTTACTCTTTGCAGTGCTACAAGATGTCCTATGCTACTACAGGATTTCCTGTAGTGCTACAGGAAACCCTGTAATGCTACAGGAAATTCACTTGAGGATGAATAAACTCACCCAAGGCCACCTAACCCACTAATAGACATGAAAAGTAAATTTTCTACCTATATATACCATCCCTAACCATCACTCCATCCCATGCATAAATATTCACTCATCAAACCCTATATTTCGCCACTATGAGACAGTTTAGTTAAATCCTCACACAGGTCCTTTTCTCTCATATCCTCCTCCACCACACCACTTCATTCAATTCCTAACAACACCCATAGAATTATTACACCATTATTCTTCCTTCCTTAGGATAGTTCAACTCCAAAACTACAACAAGAGAACTATTACAGGAAGATGATCACTTCCTGTAGCAAATTTGTGCATGTAACCAACATGTCAGAAAGACATGAGATGAATGATGAAGAATGGTCTTGAATATCACCAGAGGAATAGCGAAAGGAAGCTACACTAGCAGCAACATCCTAGGGTCTCCATGATCTACTTGTAGAAGAATCTGCAAGCAAAGATAATAAACACCTCACTCAGAAAATAAACTCCTCACTCATACAATGAATAAATAAAAATACAACAAATAAAAAAAATCACTTGTGACCATCACAATGCTCCAAATACTTGTATAAAAGTATCCTTCCACTCATCAGAAATCATGTAGGCTCAAGTATGGCTCCTTCACCCTCTTGCTATGCATCATTTGACTAAATGAGTAATTGTCAAGAAAAGAGAGTTTAATAGGAAAAAAGGTGGATAGTTAACTTGAGCACCCTCGAATCTTTAAAGTCAAAATTTTTTGGATTTTTCATGCCACATGGAGTTTTCACATCAGTTAGGAGAGGGATACAAAGAAGTGGAAGTTGATTCCAAGATAGAAGGGAATGATTTTCTCGAGTGGGACAAACGGTCCAAATGAGGAAACCTCGTGCCAAATCTGCATCACCACTATGCTCCAAGCCTATTAGATTTAAAATAAAAAGCATACTTGGGATCATTCCCCATCATTCTATTGTGATTTTCTAGATCATTTAGAGCAGGACAAAGACAAGAGACACCAAGGAGCTTTGATCCATGCTCAAGTTTTTCATGCAACCCATGCTACAGGAAAGTATTCTACTACTACAGGAAGTTCTAGAAAGGCCACAAAGTGTTAGAGAGTGTCATGCAAGCCAACCTCAAAGTGTATTTACACCCCAACACCATCCTTTAAGCCATAGAACATCATAATTGCAGAGGTAAGTGGCCATCACCCCACCAAGCTGTAAATATTTTTCATGAGAATTTACACACACACACACAATCCATAATTCAGTAAATTCAAGGGTTGTTCAAAGGAGCAGGGATAAGAAAACCACATTTTGTGTAAATTTGAAACCTTTGGGGTCCCATATCACAATGTTTTTGGAAACAAGCTATAGTCAAATACCTCTCTAACACAGTCACAAGATGGGGGGAGGTTTCAGTAGAAGGGAGCCCATAGACATAAAAAGAATTAGACTACATCCTCATGTGGTTGACATCTTTAGAAATTACCAGTGGTTGGGATTATTTAATCTCCTCAAGGGGTTTTATGATGAAGTGGCTCAAGAATTTTTAGTAGCCTTACAATTTAAAGTAGAAAATAGAGCCACCACAATGGTAAGAGGGCTAGAAATTACCATAACCCCTGAGTTCATTAGTAGAGCCACCACCTTACCTCTAGGATTTAAATGGAATAGAGAGGAAAAAATATCTAGTAATGCTTCTAAGAATAGTTTTTTCTTTCCCAATGAATAATACGTTGAAGATAAGAATGGGGTAAGAAGGGAAATTATACCTTACCCATGGGACAAGGTAGCTTACCATATCATGAAATATCTCTCCTGTGAGGGTAGACTAAGTGTCATCTATGGGTACCATTTTATATTTTTTGATGAAATTAGTTTCAAAGGGGATATTCCTTTGGATCAGAGACTAAAGATCACATATTTACTCCTCCATTCAACCATAGATATGAGTTATAGGGTAAGGGAGAGAAAATATCAACACCTAGTTCATCATGGTCTAATTAAACTTATAGTGGGAGATGCTCTCAACAGACTCAACATCCCTGTAACTTGTCCACCTTCATTAACATGGATACAAAAGCATTCATTGGGACACAAAACATCACTCCTGTAGAGGCCCCTCCCTCTAGCCTTGGAGAAAGGGGCATCAAAGCAGAAGAAGAAGGGTATGAAAGAATAGAGAAAGAAGAGAAAGAAGAGGAAATGGAAATAGAGGTAAAACCTACAGAAAATGTAGGAGAAGATGAAGAAAGAGAATAGGAGGAAGAAAAATATGAAAAATGAAATTAAGAGGAAAAATAAGAGTAAGTTAAATATGAAGAGAAGCAACGAAAGTTAGAATAGGAGGAGATACTAGACGCCAAGCTTACCATTGATATCTCCCCTCAAAAAAGTAGCCTTTCACAAGGGACCACTGAAAAGGAAGTGGCTGCCACCTTTGCTAATATAAGCACCCCTGTGAAAGAAAATAGAAAGAGGTATACCCCCATGTACCTCAAGCCCAGGAAGAGTGCTAGAGTGAAACAAGGGAGGCCTCAAACTCCAACAAATATCCCCATCACAATTGAAGAATCACCAAATAAGAAAGAAGAAATATTGCATTAGCATAAGTGTGAATTTATATTTCTTGCAAATAGCTAGATGAATCAACGTGATCTAGAGTAGTTTCTTTCCTTGTTGATAGAGTAATGGTCATGATTTGTTTCCAGTCTTGGATTACATTTACAAGTGTGACAAAATTCCTTTCCTAGAAGTAACTCTAGCAGTAACACCTCATTGTACAACTTAGATGAGAACGGCATGAATAAAACTCATGTGTTGTGCATATAGCAAAACTTGAGAAAAACAAAATCCAATCTTATAAGTAAAAATTGGTATTGAGTGAAACTGTTCTTCAATAAATTCAAATAAAGTAATTAAAAACTTATAAAATTAGAATATCCATAATTTTATAAAATTGCAAAATTATATTTAGATTTTGATATATTGATTATTGTTAAATTCATATTGCAAAGTCCATATACATCCATAATCAACCAGAGTCAAAATGAGAACAAAAACATGAAGTATGTTCAAAGTAAATAAGCATGAAGAGAAAGTGAATAGAATGCCTATTACTTTCTAAAATCTTGAAATATATTCAGATAAACATAAAAGAGAATCTTGAAACATATTCAAATAAAAATAAAAGAGAAATTTAGAAAACACATAATTGATAAGCTTCAAAATAGTTATTTAAATTAATTCAAAAAATAAAACAACTTGTTGAATACAAAATTATTTTTAAAATTTTGAAAAAACACATGTCGCCCACGCTTTTTTCCAATCATACAATTAAACATTAAATTTTTTAACTTGCTTCATGTAACACTTGATATTGCCATAGCCGAAATTGATGATGCATGCTCCAAATAGCTTAATGTTTCAGATGACATGCGGTTCATTCACCATCGTAATTTGTATATCTTTTTAATTTCTAGATACTAAACAATGGTCTTGTGAGTTGCATGGAGAGGTAATTTATATAAATATATTTTAGTGATGTATTATATTTAAAAATAAAAAATAATAAAACATAATATTAAATTTAATTAAAAATTAATAAAAATAAAAATAATTAGTGAATTTGTTATTTGTTATTGTAATTTTATTTTTATTAATGAAATCAAATTAATTTTTTCTGAAAAAAATCATAACATATATTTCATGTTAAAATAATCATGACTCATATTCATAATTATCATATTTCATAGTTTTGTGTTGAAATTTAATTAATAACTATTTACATATTACATAAGGAAGCATAATATCACATAATTATGTCAAAGTAACACATTCCAGTCTCCATGCTTTGTAATGAACAAAATTTAGGCATTTAATTAGAAGGAAATTAAAAAGTGCATCACACTCGAACAAATAAAATATCCGACCTGAAATTATAAATGTATTAAACTTGTTGCAACAACCAATCCTTGTTTAGAGAGCCCATCCGCCACCAAGTTACACTTCCTGTAGACATGTGTAAGGGAAATATTATCAAATAAGCCAATAAGTAACTTAATGCATTCCATCCATCCAACTAGAGAGAGCACCAAGAAGGAGGACCTCCCAAACATGACTTCAAAAGTGGATCTAGAGTCCCCATACACAAAAAATTTAAAAGCTGAATACGTTTAGCAAAAACCAACAACCCTCAAAGTGCCAACAACCCTCAAAGTGTGAGAAATTATGCCTTTGAATTCAAACCCAAACCTCCATACCAGTAAAGGAAAAAATGAATATGATTATTAATCCTCAACCATGCCCCACATTCACACGTACCATCCTATGCCACACCCTAAAAGAAACTGCTGGAAATACCACCTATACAGGGGGACAACATGTCTCATGCTGAATCAAAATCCTCCCCACCGACAACAAAGCCATGATTTTTGTACAAATTATGGGAGAATGGAAATTCTATCTTAAAAATAGTCTGATTTCTTGCATGCCAAATCTCCCATACCATGTATAGAGGAAGTGTTTTATATCTCCCTCTTTTACTAAACCACCACCTAAAACAACACCCCATTGTATCGAAGGAATCTACCAACTTAATACTTATAATAAATTATTTTTCTAAATTATATATATATTATTGGGGATGTTAATTCCTATTTATTTTATACTTAATATTTGATATTCCTGGTAATAATATTTATGTGAGTTTTTTGTTTGTATTATTAAGGAGATGTTAATTAATTAGATTTAACTCTAATATTAGTGTTTGGTTGAGATTTTGTGTCAATTGGATTGCATTGTTAGTGATAGTGTGTTTATATTATACAATACTTGATGTATTTATATGTATATGACTATTTATTTTTAATATAATTAATTTGTGTGCAAAAATTATACTTTGGTGTTAGAGTTAGTCTCTTGGTGTAACTCCTTATGGAAGAGCCCAAAAATATGAGAAAGATATGAGATTAGAGATGTGTGTAACAATTTGATATCAGAGCTCATTTTTTAGGTGTTATTACAAAAACATGATAAAGATATGAAATTAATTTACCATGAAAATAATTCCACCTCACATGTCAATAGAATCTCAAAAATAAACCTAAAATGAGGTTGTTCTCCATTGTCAAAACCATAAAGTATCTCCCTTCTCATTTACCCTGCATTGAAAATCTCACTTTTGCTTCATTTCTCTTATAGAATATGTTAGCCCCCTATGATTTTTTTTTTTTTTGACAAGCAAACAGGGGGCTAAAATGATTTCAAGCCTTCAAGGAATGCATTTCCCCTGAAAACACATCATCCTTGAAACCTCCTTGTGCCTTTTTCCTTTGATGAAATCCTCACTATTGTTTCCATGAGAAAAGCCTCTCTGTTGCGAAGAATAATGCCCAAAAGGCCTCCAATTTTCCTTTTATTTCATCCCCATTAAGCCTCTGTTTTCATCCCTTTCTTCCCTTATTTATTTCCCTCCTTAACCCCCTAAATTACCCTAATTCCCCTTTTTAAACCTTATAACACCCCTTATCTGGTTTGAAAACTTTTTTATTCCCTTACCGAAAACCCTTTTTAGCCTTAAAAAGCCTTCTTTTCGGCTAAAAAACCCATTTTGTTATATACGTGGGCTTAGCCCCTCTCGGCCAGCCCCTTAAACATTTCCCCTCCATATGCCTTGTGCCTGAGACCAAGCGCTTAAGCCCCAGGCGTCAATCAGAATCTGAAGCTGTTGGGAGCACTTTCTCTGTGTTAAGTTAAAAATTCCTGATGCGAGGTATTTAACTCTGTGGACCCCCACCGTGCTCCGAACCGTCAATCATTAAAAAGATCTGACGGTCGGCGCTCACTCCGACTCTCCCCCACCTCCTCTCTCCTATCACCCCTGATTGCATGACGACCATCGATCTATCCTCCGATCCAATGGCTATTGCGCAATCGCTCACCGCTGATCGCGTCAATCGCAGTACGGTTGACCCTCCTTGATTGGCGAGCTCTGATCCAATCATATTCATTGATCTGAAGCTGATCCGACGGCCCTAATCCAATCACACCATCACCTATCAGAGTTATGGCCCTCCCATCGCTCCCCTCCGATTAGATCACGACCGTCCATCTTTGATAATCTGACGGCTCATATTTCTCCCGCCTACCAACCATAATCCTCCTCCCATGTCTCCACAACTTCCATATTCGATCGCATCTGTCCATTGATCCTCGATCAATGGTCCATATCCCATCTCGCATTTCCATTGTATTTTTTCATCGCGAGACCACAGAGCTTCATCGTGTCATCACATCAGTTGATATCCTCCTGAGATCTGACGATCCTAATCAAATCACCCTCCGCCATTGTCGGGTCCCACCATATCAGATCATTTCATCGCATCTTTGTGCATTTTATTTGTATTCCAAAGGTCGAAACATACGTTTTACATTAAAAACCTTTGCAATCTGCCTGCATTGAACTTTAATGTTTCGTATTAAAGTTTATTCCTTTTCTCTGCCTAACTGCATATTGACACCTCCACTACTGCCACTGTTGCCACGATTGCGCCACCATTCCTCCAAGTCTCCACAACATTCTTCCGCCATCGCCTAGATTTCATGACAGGTTTATTTTACTGTACAGGGTATACAGAGTGATGAAATTCATTCTGCCTCCGTAATTTCAGTTACTGTGATTCTAAACACAGAGAGGTCGTTACAGCAGCAAAAGTGTATCAGCAGTAGTGATTAAGGTGTTAGAGCCCAAAATTAAAGATTAAAATGCTCTAATCCTCATTCAAAGAATTAAGGCGCAGTTTGAAGATTAAAGGGGCACATGAAGCAAGCCATACTTGCTCTTCAGCATTAGCAGTACTTTACTCAGACAGTACATCTCCGACAGAAGTCTCCATGCCTCCCTGAGCTCCCAAAGGCCATTTCACTGACAGAAAGCTTCCAATGACTGGCAGGGCAGCAATAATGGAGGTATGGAAGCCCATAAGACCTTCAGCCACCTTACTTGCTTCAGAAGATAGAACAAAGAAATTCACAGCCAAAAAGGACGTTAAAGAAACATCTTTGGTCAAAATCAACCTGACAGAGACTCCAAACCAGACTACAGAGTACAGTGCAGAGCTATTAAGCAGAGTTGGCATGGACTCCTCCTCCACTTTGTCTTAATGAATCAATTTAATGTATATCATCTACTCTTGCTATCCAATCTCCTATAAGAACTCCCAAAGAACACATTGTAAGGGGTTGCATTGTTGTTATAGTTGTTGTTGTAGGGATTCATTTTTTACTGTTAGAACAGTTTTGGGAGAGAGTAGAAGAGTAATTTGTAATGTAGTAGGTTGGGAGGAAAAATTTGGTACTGTATCCACCATTGAACTCAGTGTCTGTGACTGGTTTTGCATCAATTACTCAAGCAAATTTCACAGGATCCTGGTCTATTACTACGGGTGATGTTTCTCTCACTACATTATTTTATTACATTTTTCATGCTGTTCATTGGTCTTCGGGTACGCATCAAAAAACTTGCATAGGATTTACCCTCGCATGGTACCCTATGTTTCTGCTCTCCCTACCTTTAATTTTTTCTGCTGATAGTGAAACTAAGAGCAAATCCATGTAATTTAACTAGTGCAGTAGCTGTTATTCACTACTAGCTGATGTGTGAACTTGGAGTTTGTTGTTTAGTTGTTCTTGTTGGGTTTAAGCTGCAAGAATTGGGATACTAGGGATTTAGTGTGAGCCCTATCCACTGGGGTACTTTTCAAACAGATTGGCCTTCTAAATATATCTTGAGCTAGTGTCAAAGCATTTAAGGTTAAAAGTCCTTTTCTGACCTAAGGCCTAGTTTTGTGTTTAAATCTGAAGTGTTTTCTCTATAAGAGTATGTCAAAGTAGATCTGGAGTTAAATGACCTCTAGTCTGTTCTCAAGCTACTCTTTGTGTCCCCCCTTCACTCCTTATTTTTCCATTCCGCCATATACCTTAAAGATCCTTCAGTATAGATGACTTGCCCTATGAAAGCCTTGACTAGTTGTTTGCAAGTAATCTCCTTTCATGACTCCATAGCCCAATGGATGGTATATTCCTAACCTATCCTCTCTACCGAAACATTTTTCCGCTTTTCTCCTCTCCTCTCATTACCTTCTCAGTTAATGATCTCATGACCAACTCAACAACCAACCAAATCATTTTAAACCCCCCTTTCGTGCTTCATACCTAGCCTAATACCTCATTTTAAGCTTCAAGGATATATCATTCTTTGCTTTATTGGAGAGATCCCTCTCTGGGTCCAGGAGGGCTAGATCCTAGGGCCCAAAAGTGGTTCTGATGTTGTCTCATCTTTTGGTCTTGCCAATCTAGCCAAAACATGGGAACCCTAACAGAATAGATGGTGCTATATTTCAAATCAACCATTTTAGAGGGACAAGGGAGTCAATTAATGACAAAAAAACAACTATTAAACCATAAAGTATCTCCCCATTTAATTCATCTCCATGGCCCTTCCTACCTCATTTACCCTACATTGAAAATATCACTTCCGCTTCATTCCTGATATAGAATAGATGGTGCTATTTTTCAAATCAACCATTTTAGAGGGGCAAGGGAGTCAATTAATGACACAAAAACAATTATAAAACCATAAAATATCTCCCCATTAAATTCATCTCCACAACCCTTCTTGCCTCATTTACCCTACATTGAAAATCTCACTTCCACTTCATTTCTCTTATAGAATAGATGGTGCTATTTTTCAAATAAACCATTTTAGAGGGGAAAGGGAGTCAATTAATGACACAAAAAAAACTATGGATCATTTTACATGGGAACTTTACTAGAAGAAGAGATTATTATTATTAAAACTATTTGTGAGTATTGATTAAGGAGAGTGAGTTGAAGATATTAACTCTTACTTGTCTTGCTTAATATGTGATATTTCTCATCATATGTAATCTTTGCATGTGTCCTTTGATTGTATTATCTAACAAATTGTTAATTAGTTAAATTTAGTTTCTATATCAGTGTTTAGTTAAAATATTCTATCTACTAGTTAAATATATGGTTAAAAATAGTATATATAACTTATGTCAATGTTTAAGGAGTCGTCTAACGAGCCGGAGGAATTTCCCGGATGGTCAAAATTGGCCGGAATCCGGGCCAAAAAATTTTTAAAAATCTTGCAGAAACACTGTTTGAATCCTGATTTTGACATTGGAAATGGATTCAGCACCATCAAAACCCTGTAGGACACCCAAAATATTAAACTTGATAGTTATAACATGGATTTAGAAAAATTCCTGCCGGATTTTCTAAAAATCTTATCGGAATTTTCATGATTTTCAGGGAGATTCCTCTGGCTAGTTAGACTACGGCAATGTTTAATGTATTTATATGTGTACAATTATTGATATTTAGTATAATATAAAATATATTTTAGGTGTAGTAATTAATATTATTATAATTTTATATTTCAATTTTATTAATATTAAAAAATTATGCTCAATTTATTCAAGATAAAATTAAAATATATTATAATAAAATAAATTTAAATAATGATGATTCATATCCATAATCATAATATCATACAATCATATTTAAATCTAATTAATAACCATATAATAATATGATTTAAAATCTTTTTTTTTTGGTAAATTAGACTAATTCTATTAAGAAAACATATGGTACAGGGCGAAGATTACAATCAAGCGAGGCATGAAGCTGGGGATCTGGAAATGATAAAATATCAACCTTAGTCCCAGAAGTGAACTGGAAATAAGCAAAAAGGATCTAAAAGAGAAACACAGGAACAGGAGGAGATGATCACTGGAGTCTACTTGGAGTGGGTTGAGTCCTCAATATAACTCTTTTTTCCCTTTTTTCTTGTTAACTTTGACCCATCCTTCATGGGATGGATGGGCCAAAACCACCACTTGAAAACTGTTGTTTTCTGTAGGAATATTCTCCTTATCTGAATCGGATGAGGATGTTTCATGAATGTGTTCTGTGTGTTTTCTGAAGCTGTAGGTGCCTCAGGGTCTGCCGAAGGTGAATCCTTTGGTATTTTTGTATCCTCCACTTCTTCATCGGACTCCTCCTCATCTGAGCTGGAGGACTCAATGTCATCCATGGGAGGCGGATCACATGGCTTCCAGCTTTTATATTTATATTTTTTGATGCCTTTCTTCTTTTTGGTGAGGAATATGGTGCATGTGTTTTGATGGTGCCTAGTTTGATGGCAGTGTCAACATCGGAAGGTAGTGTTCTCATAGTCTGGGGTTTGAGTCCACAAGAGATCACCAAATTTGAGGTTGATGAGATCGGGTAGACCTTTACTGATACCTCTTTCAATGAAAATTAGGTCATAGTTGTGTATACCCTTCTCCCCCATAGAGGGATCCGTTTCTAGGAATCAGCCTAGGGTGTTTCCTATTCCCTGAAAAATAGAGTAGTGCCATAAGTGCGCTGGAAGGTTTGGAATCCTCACCCATACAGGGACTTTAGTGATGATTATTGTAGAGGGATCGAAGTCTGGAAACCAGGGGGTGAGGAATAGCCTTGCTTTTCCCCAAAACCATGGACCCCTAGTTAGGGCCTTTGGATAGTCTTCTTCGAAGGTGAATACCACTATGAAGAAACCATTTGAGAAAAAGAGAACCTTGCAGTTGTTAGTCCATGCTGAGTGAATCCATTGGTAGAGATCTGTTGTGTGGGGCCACAAATTGTTGAAGTGGCATATAATAGTTGATTCTGAAAACTGTTGAAGTTGATCTTCAATAGTGGGGTGGGAAATTTCTATAGAGGGGGTTTCCTCTAGCTTGTCAACTAAAAATGGCTTGGGATTCTCAGAGGGTTGCGCAACTTTATTTGATGTCTGAGCATGTACCGTATCCTTGTAGGAGAAAGCTGGGGCAGAATATGGTTGCCCGCTTTCTCCTTGTCGTAGCTTGTGGGTTAAAGCCATAGTGGAATCTCTTTCTATGTTGTAAAATGAGAGCAGAATATGGGATTTGAGTTTCTTACCTTTATGAAGAAGTTTCTGAAAGGCTGGAGGAATGCTTAGCCTGAGTTCAACAGCATGCAAGAGATGTAGCACCAGATCTGTTGAGTGAACCGAAAGAAGTTGGGTTTTGCCAGATCGAAGAGAGATCTAGATCTGGAAAGAAGGGAAAGGAGGATCTGGGGTTTCCCATTTTCCTGAACGCGTCTAAGAGGCCAGAGAGATGGGCTCTATTGTTGCACAGATGCATAGGGAAACCTTGTAGCTGATATCAAATCCCCTAGAGAAGTTGCGGTCCTGGCACGAGAGAAAAGGTTCTATGTGGAGGATCAAAGACCCAGAGCACTCTGGGATTCTCTTGCTAGTTAACAATGGTTGAAGTGTCTTTAGTCTGGGATTCAGCCTTTACAGGTTGTGCATGCCCGCGGGGGATGGGGGGAGGTTTCCTTGTTGGCTGCGCAGTGACCTGTGCAGGAAAAGGCCCCTGAGCCACGCTTCTGAGCACATGGAGTTCTTTTACCATGGCGCATGTGATCGGGATGAGTATTCTTCAAAGGTCATCTTGATTTATAACCTCATAGAGCCTCCAAACCTGACTGGAGCAAAGTGGTGGTGGCAGAGGGAGGAGAAACACTACCTGAGGTGTGTTTGACTGGGTTGAATCTTGCATTTTTTCCCATACTAGTCTCATGGCTGCGGTCATAACCTATTTTGCAGCTAGGTGGGAGAGAAGATTTGGGTGCACCTGGTAGCAGACCTCTGTGAGTCGCATGTCCAATCAGGGATGTGTCGGTGGCCGCGGTGAGGAAGAACAAGCGCACTTGAACCCTAGCCATTTTTAAATTCCTTCTCCATTTTAAATCTAATTAATAACCATATAATAAATTATTATATATATGTATGTTAAAGAAAAATATAATATGTATGTAGCTATATATATAAAGAAAAATATAATATCTATGTAGCTATATATTTTATAAGAATTTTAATGGAATTAGAAATAATAACATATACTTATATATTTTAAGAAATCTGAAATAAATAAAAAATATAAATAGTATTTAAAAATTATAAAACCATTTAATCATATTAATTAAAACAATGATTGTTTATATTTAAGTTAATATTTAAATTTAGTTAATAAAACTATAAAAACTTAATATTTATACAACATTTACACAATTTATGCTATGCTATGTATATTACATTGGAAAATTATAAAACATTTCAAAGAATAATACCATACACATGCATATGTATTGTTAAAGTTTTAATATAATTAAAAATAAGAATATTTTCACACCAATTTTTTGTTGATGACATAATATTGTTATGTCAAGCTACGCCGAGGGAAGCCATAACCATCTTGACAGTACTTAAAGATTTCATGGTAGCCTTAGAGACTATAATCAATAATGATAAATCCAATGTTTAGTTTTTTAATTCTAATGAGGTCTTTGAGAGGTTCCTTGCTCGAACTCTAGGCTTTAATCGGGGCACCTTCCCCATGAAGTACTTAGGAATCCCTCTTACCCTCAATTCCGGTAGGATCTCTGATTGGAGAAAACTTCTCGACCGCATCTAGAAACAGTTACAAAATTGGGCATTTCGAGCCCTCAATGCGCCTACCAGAGTGGTCCTCCTGCGCTCGGTCATACAATCCATTCCTATTTATCAGCTGTCAGGCAGAACTTCTCGTAAAAAATTCTAAAACAATATGGTTAATATATTCAAGAAGTTTCTATGGCAAGGAACAGATCAAATAAGAAAATTGGCCCTATTTTCCTGGGAGAAGTTGACTAAACTCAAAAACCTAGGTGGTCTTGGTTTATGAGACCCCTTTGTTCTTAATCAAGTAATGGGAGCCAAAATATGGTGGAGGTGGCTACAAGGAGGAAGGGACCTTTGGAAAATCATATGGGAAAGAAAATATGACATGCCAAGCATGCCTGTCGAAAAATTGAAAGTTGATGCAACCACCAAAGGATCTAACATCTGGAACTTAGCGACAATTAATAGGGATATGATTCGATAGCTCAACTTCTAGGATGTTCGAGTGGGGCACACAATGCTATTCTGGGAAGACTCATGGCAACAAAGGGAAAAACTATTCAACCAGCTATACCTCAGTGAGATCTTCCAATCCATGAACATGCCCCATACAAGATTGCTGACTCACTATTAGAATATGGAAAATGAAGGACATTGGAGGAAATGGAAAAGTAAAGATCAATGGCCAAATGCCCCACCTACATTGCAATGGAATAATGATGAAAAATAGATGAAAACCAGGAAACTGGCATATGCTCATGGAGAAGACATTCTGAGATGGGGATATTGCACTAAAGGTATGTTCACCATTAAAGAAAGGTATTACATCAAATCGAATAATCTAAATAGAATTATAGTGCCACTCTGGTAGAAAATATGGGAAACCAAGAATTAGCCAAAAATAGAACACTTCCTCTGGCTAGTAAGCCACCAGAAAATAATTTCCTAGGATTAGCTGCAAAAAAGAGGAATGCAGGGACCCTCCCTATGCGTAATGTGTAAACAACAGGAGGAAAATCTACAACATTTACTCAATGCTTGTAACCTTGCAAAATATTGCATCAGTATGATCTTATAAGAAACATACATAGATAATATGAGCATCAAACAAACTATTGTTAACTGGAGGAAAGGGGGATACACTTGTGTCGTTATCAACAGAGCATGGAGATTATCCATAGGGTTTATCTTTTGTGTTATCTGGAAAGAACAAAACTGCAGAATATTTAGGGTGGATACAAGACATCGTGATCATATCTGGAAGGTTATCCTTGAAAACATCTGGGAGACCATTCTAGCAGAAAAATGGAATGAGGAAGATTGGATGGCAAATGGCAATGAAGGCTGCATCCTTGCAATGCTAAATTTAAAACCTCAAATGCTGGCTCGAAACCTATGGAAAAATAATCATATTAGACAAAACCCTTTAGAAAGGTTCCAAGCACCGCAACCAGGGTTCATGAAATTAAACTATGATGGGGCCTCTAAAGGCAACCTAGGACAGGTGGGAGTAGGTGGCATATTCCAGAATTCCCAAGGATTAGTTTGTAGAGTTTATACGATCGATTTGGGGTTTGAAACAAAAAATAAGGCTGAACTAATGGTGATTAAACAAGGGCTCACAATTTCAATTCGAGAAAACTATCAAAGACTTGTTGTAGAAGGTGACTCAGCTATGGCAACTAGAATACTTCACAAATTGCAGCAAGGAACCCCATGGGAGAAGATAAGTCAAATCTGGTGGACTTCTAGAATTATACATGAGATCAGTGTGATTATTCAAGATATTGGCTATCTCATACCACTGCATGTGTGAATATATAGGAATGAGGCCACATACTACCTAGCTAACTGGGGCAGCAACCACGAAGGACGCTAGCTAGATATCAATGCATCTGATAGAGCCTGGGATATTGAAATTCACCCCCTAAAAACCATTATCAATAGAGATAAGGAAGGTTCTCAAGACCAAGACCCCTGATCAGGGTGCCACAAGGAAATTGAAAGGCAGTTTAGACGGTGGCATGCGATGTCGTGCACAAACCTCGTGGATGACTTAGTATAGAACATGAATGGAAAGGACATGACTACATGCCATATAATAACACCCATCATAGGAATAGATGGAAACCATAAAGGAATGTAAGAAAAGTTTAGGAAACAACACCGGGAACGAAGGTTAATACATAAGGAAACCTGGAGAGGCAACACTGACCACAGAAAGTAGCTAGAAGGAATAGTGGCAGTGAAGGCAGAAGACTGTTGTCAGTAGCTGGTCATCTGGTATGTTTTGTTTCTCCTAACCTTGATAGAAAAAATGACTGTAAATGTAAATTGGAAGTCCCTCTTCCAAAATTCCCCCGTTAGAGGCTTGTTTTTAGCTCTGAGCCCCTGTCCAATTCTGGTAGTTGGCTGTACAATACTTCGTTGTGTGCATGCGACCCTTCTCTATAGTCATGTGACCATTTTCAATTACATGGATATTTTTCAGTTGTTTTTTTTTCAAATTAAAATTTAAGGGTTCTGCGAATTACATCATGCAATTTTTTTCATCTGGGTCGAAGAAACCCATGGCCATTCTGATTTTACCAGGCCTCATGGTCATAACCTGTTTTAGAACCCCCTATCATGCTTCTTTTCTTGATGGTTCTTATTTTCTTGCTGATTCAGCGTTAGTCTTGGGGAAGGGTTCTTAGG
This sequence comes from Pinus albicaulis, assembly GCA_034641835.2. Classification (NCBI taxonomy): domain Eukaryota; kingdom Viridiplantae; phylum Streptophyta; class Pinopsida; order Pinales; family Pinaceae; genus Pinus; species Pinus albicaulis. The sequence continues at coordinate 301,667,332 of CM076582.1, read as the reverse complement.
CCATGATGCCAGGAAGGAATTTGGGTTGGGCTGTTGTCCAAAAAGTCTCAGGCATGCAATTGTATGAGATAGCTAGCATGGCTAGACAGGACCACCTAGGAAATAAAGAGGGAGATTTGATGGGCTCTTTCTCTTTGGTTCTTTTCTTTATTTCCAAATTACATTGCATGTAGTGTTGTAGGGTTGGCAAGGCGGAGGATAACTGTTGGTTTTCTTGGGGGGATAGAAGGCGGAGGATAACTGTTGGTTTTCTTGGGGGGATAGCACAACCATCTGTCTAGAGTTACTATTCATGCACTTTGGTCTATATGTTAGTAGGTATACGCTACGCTGGAGTAGGTATACTCTGTAATTGAGTCTGCATTTGAGCCTGCATATGAGTCTGAGTCTGAAATTGAGTCTACCTTTGTTCATATACTTACGTTGTTCTAGGAATACCTTCTTTTCCATATTCCAAAGGAACAACAAGGTAGTGGGCCATATCTGCAATAACAGTAACAATATTATTGACTTTATTTTTCCTTCCATAGGCTATGCAAAAGTAATAACATGTTTCCTCAATTCTTTGTCTAATAATCCAAGGAAAAATCGAATTCCGATTATACAAGGATATATAACAGTGGCAAAAGGACAGAAGCAGGGTAGGGAAAAAGGGAAGCAAAAGCAGCTCAAAACCATCGCCAGTTCCAGAAAATGAGGAAAGAAATCAAAGAAAGAGGTAATAGAGAATATTTTTGAAGCCTACACCATAGGAAACCCTCCCCAAGTCTACAATACCATTTAGCGATGGGAGAGAGAAGGTCGACATAAACAAGAAGACATTGAATTGCAGGAAGATGAAATGAATTTCATAATCGATCCATGGAATACTAGAGGATGTTTATCCCTTTTCCATAAGTCTATCCAGACCTCCTGGAATTTCAAATGTGTCTTGGAAAATGCTGTCAAGAGCCTTCAGGAAGTGGGAGGAGACCGACATGTGGTTTCACAGGTGGTTTCAGTACTCCAGCATATTAAAACGGAACTGCAAGACATTCATGGATCTCAGTATCATGCAACATCACGACTTGGCAGGATAGAGAGGCAACTTCAAATGCTGCACCAAGTGGACATGCTGGGGTCCAGTGTCAAAGACCCTGCACTGGTTGAGTCCTCGGATGACTGATTCACTGGTTCTCTTTTTTTATGTTTCATGTTTTTATTGGATAGAATTTATATTTATAGTTTGCTGATAGACTTTGGTAGATATAATAGTATGGAAACAATAGTTTATAGGAGGAAAAAAAAATTTCAAAACTGGATGGCTTTTAACTCGTTAAGATGGCCTAGAGACCTGGTTTCCTTCAGGTAGGCTGAGGAAATCATGTTTTTATACGTAAACGTGCTTATATCTTTTGATAAATAGAAAAATGGAAAGACACTCCTAAACTTACAAAAAAAAAAGAATATTTTTATATTTAAAAATATGAAATTTATATATATTATAAATAGTATTATGAAAATTAAACATAAATCCAAATTATCTTAGACTCTGTACACTATTGAAAAGAATCAAAATTTTCAAGATGTAGTTTTTTTAATAATTTGTGCATTTAAAAAAAATACATTTTAAAAGACTTGATTTTTGTGAGTTCTAGATAAATCTAGTATTAAATGAATTTTTATTTATTTATTATAATTAAAAAATATAATAATTAGTTTTTTTTATTTTTTACTTATAAAATTAAAATAATTAAAATAATTATAATTTATTATTTTTTAATGAATTTAAACATTTATAAACCTCCTATATATATTTCATAATATCCATTGTAAAAATTCAGATAAAAACCAACAATTGAAGTATAACTTCAAAACAAATTCTAAAAAGGCAAAAAAAACCCACAAATCCATATCCCAAAAATTTAAGAATATATATATATATATATATATATATATATATATATATATATATTATATATTAAATATTTAAAAAATATAAATAATCGTTTCTATTTATTTTTTTTGAGAAATAAAAATTTAGTTTATTAATTTTTTAAAATTTTGATGCTTTAACACATTAAAAAATTATTATTATCACAAATATTATAAAAATTAAAGGTTGATGAGTATATGAATAGAATGCTTTAAGATTAAAGTATTTTTCATCAATTATTTTCTTTAGTATTACAAAGACTAAAAACTGTTTATTTTCATGATTTTTTTTTTTTAATATCATGTTTTTTTACAAAATCATATTAACGAGGGATTCAAGTTATCTAATAATTTTAAGAATTTTTTTCAATAAGTGGTGTCAATATTTAAGGGGAAAGAAAATATTTTTTATCACTTATAAAATAATTTGTCCAAAATTCTAACAATATTAATAATATTAACATAATCAAAATATCTGCTGCAAAATAAAAATAAAAAACTACAAGTAGGCATTTCAAAAATTAAGAGTTTAATGAGATAATAAGTGTTGAATTCTTAGTAGTGGATCTTGGGGGAATTGCGGTAATAAAAACACAAGAAATTTTGTGCTCAATATGATCTAGCCTAACATCCATTCTTTATATATATATATATAGATTTTTGGAGGCCTTTAAGGATTATATATTTCTTAGTGCTTTTTCATTAGGACCCTACGTGGTTTTCATTTAGCAGTATAATGATATGGCATTAAAACAATTATTTCTGATTCCCTTAGTATGACCAGGGTCAACAATCCATTGCACAACTTCTTCCATTATCTCTCAGTCTCAGAAGGAATGTCTATGTCTATTTCTCAAGGTTTCCAATTGATGAACTTCATTTTCGCTTTCTAAGGTGAAAACCAAATGGAAAGTATCAAGAGCCTCATGGGCCTAATGTTGGACTTAGTTTCAACCTCAGGGGACACAACCTCGCTCCCAACCCCCAACGCTAATTTCTCATCCTATTGAATTACATATTATGAAACAATATCCTCCTCTTAATTTTAACACTAAATTGAACAAGAACATATTTTTTGTTGGAAAAGTGAAACAGGGTCAACTTTGTTGAAAAAACAGGGATGTTGAAACCCTAAAGGAAGAGGGTGAAATTCTATAATGGGAAAAATCCAATAACAGATGATAAGGAAACATGGGTAAATGCGAGGAATAAAAATTTAAAAGGAAAAGTCACCACAACATCGTGAAATAACCCTAATGATACAACTATGAGGAAGAGACAATGTCAATGCCACACTACCAAACCATGCAAAATCACTTGCATGCCAACAACAGAAGCCCAGAAAAATGCAAGCATCTAAATGATAATAACAAGAGGAGTTTAGAGTTACCAAGGTTGTGGTGAATTTTGTGCACCAAGGGTGAAGAACTAGAGAGGATCCCTGCATGATAAATTCTTTAAGAGAACCCCAAACATTATGGTCTTCCATCTGAGAGTGTTTAATTCTCCATGCGTTCTTCCGTATCCCCATGCCATGTAGTATGTTGGGAGGTTTAATTTTCAGATTAAACCTCTCAATATTAATTATCAATTTGGGAGTCGTAAATGCTAGTTGTACTACGTCTTGGCTTAGCTTAATGGTCAGAGTATAAATATTCCTTTGTAATGATAAACTAGGTGCTGGAATGAAACACACATTTGCTGGAAAATAAACAATATAGGAACCTACTTAACTAATTTTATCAAGAAAAATCCATACCGCAATTAAACTATAAGGAAATACAAAGAAATCCTCAATCATGTAACATTATCGAACTTGCATTCTACCTTTTAAATCTCCTATGATAACTTAAAAAAAGTAATATATTTATTCCTCTCATCAACTTGAAACTAATAAGCAAAAAGGTCAGACATTTTTCTAATGACAACCTCACACATAAAACTAACTAGAACTAGTCTTCATAATAAATTCAAAATTAAAACTAATAAAGGAAAGCTCTAATTATTTCTGGAAGAAAACTACTTTACTTCATGTAAAAATAACACTTCAAAGATCCTATTGAAAATTGTATTGCAAATAACCTATGAGAAACCTTCTATCTAAATGAAAGGAACTATTCAAAAACAAACCTACTTCAAAATCAAATCATGTAACTTAACAACTAAAACTAAATCACGCATGCTAAAACTGAGCAATGAAAACCATACTAAAACTCAAAGCATTAAAATCTATTCTCATTCTATATTCAAATTCGAAGTATTAAAATCTGTTCTAATTCCATATTCAAATTCAAAAATCTGTGTATTCCTAAGCTCCCATTACATTCAATTTAACAAGAGGAATAGAGTGTAGCACTATTTTATAACTCAAACACAGATTATGTAATGAGTAGTTGAACAGTACCTACCACAAACTCACACAGAAATAGAAAAATTTAAAATCACACATATCTAATTATCATACGTTATTGATCTATCTTATCTTCAGAGGTGGTGGGCCCTATTGCAACCGAGAAAATATTTTAAAACATCAAAGACAAAATTCATTTGACAACATTCAAAATGAATCATGGCAACAACGATCCTGCTCACGACTTGAAGGTGATAATGTATTTTTAACACAGCATTTGGAAATCGATTTACACAAGTTTGACACAACGATTACACAACAACCCCTATCTCTATTGCATTATGCAAATTTGATGCATATTGCTATGGTGGATTCAACACTCGAGTGTACGAAATCACACGCATTTAGAGAATGTGGTATTTTCTCTAAACCATAAGTAACAGGCAATATCTGGGGGGAGCTCAGAAGTATAACACTTAAAATGAAGTAATACACTTAATTATGCTTTGTTGAAAAAGTAAAACTAAAAACATAAAAAATAAGCTAAATAGAGAGTTCCAAACAATAACAAGGTAAAAAATGGCTCGATGGCCTTATTCTCATTGAATGCTTGGAATGAATACAAATCTTACCCACTTGTTGAAGGGCCTAGACAGAGGCTCTAGGACCCGACACAAGGATGTTTGTCCTTCAAGTTCTTCCTTTTAACGTAGTTAAACTCTCTCTCTATGCTGCAATAGAATGAAATTGTTGGGTGGCCAACAATAGAGTCCTCTTCTTCAACTCCTGCTCCTTGGTTCACACAAACAACTGGTGTTTCTTAGGAAACTTTGGCCAGCATAACCTTGTGCTCACCAATTTTTCATCTCTTTGAGGGTTTATATAGTTGAGATTTCAAACCACCTTCCATCCCTTGGTACATGGTCGATAGTGACCCAAGGGAGGGGCAATATTCCATTGTGAGCTGAAATATGATTTTTTGTGCTCAAACAAGGCCTAAGGAGGTGTTTGTGTTGTCCTTAGGTAGCTTTCACATAAGGAGAAACTGTCATTTGCGTGCTTGTGGTCCCGGAAAGGGACTTTTTTCCATTTCCAGGAATGCGTGCTTATCGGGCTCCAGTGCACGCAGAAGGCGCACTTATTGAAGGAAAAAGCACGCACTTGGGCATTTATGACTAGTTCAATATTGAATTGCTCCAAAACTTAGAGATTCTTAATATTTTTGATTCCATAATGTATCTATGTCCTGTAAAACCTTGGGCTTGACATTACTTGATGTCGGTTTTTTCTGTATGATTTTCCAGTGTTAACAGATGCCCCCTAATGTGTGAGGTCTAGGAAGAACTATCTAGCCGAAATACATTATAGTTTCTTTTCTGTATCGTACGCAGTGAGAGAGAGAGAGAGAGAGAGAGAGGCATGTGTGTAGAAGGACAAAATATTGCACCGATTCCGAGATAACCACTGCCTAGGCGACTCCCTGCAAGTAGACAAAATATACAAAATATTTGAAAATTTTCAATGAGGTGGGCATATCCCATGCTCGTGATGCTATGGCTAGTTAAACAAAATTGACAGATACATGTGATGTCTATGTCACTATCGTGGTAGTGATGTTGGTGGTTGTTGACGACGACTGTTGATGCCTTCAAGGGCATTTTTTCTTTGACGATAGGTGGAATGCGTAATCTTGGTCTGGCTGATCACTATGTAATGTATGCATATGTACTGGCTGGGACCTTCCCATGTAAGCATTGTTGTCAGAGACGCTTATAAAGGCACGAGTCTTTGACGGATCTTGATCAAAGTGCAATGGCTGTGAGGTACGATACCATCGTGACATGAAAGCTTTTGTTGTAGTCGAATGTCAAGAGGATCAATGACATCTATGGAAAATGATGTCTCCCATAGTACCACCTGAGGATACCACTTTATATGGGGAGGGGCTATCCAAGGTATCACTCCCTTTCTAGAAAAGAGGTGTTGATGTGAAAAAAAAGGAAGCCTTAACCGAACCATAATGGGTTTAACATAGGCATGTTGGTGAGAGGTAGTTGAAAATGGATGATGGGGATTCAGTGGCCCGAGGTCGAAGTATATTTGAGCAGCTTAGTGGCAGTCACAGGTATTTTCTGAAAAAAATCCCTAGAGTCTGTAGGACTTCCAGGGCAGGTATGAACCGGCTATGATTGTCGTAATGGTGCGTGCATGGGGGGTATGAAATACTTCGACCAAGGGAGATGGGGGACTACTGCCATGGGAGGAAAAAGTGAATATGAGGGTGAAGAGGTGAAGGGTGTTGTTTGTGCTTTTTGTATAGAAAGAATAAAATAATGGGGTTTGGTTTGTACAAAACACAGAGACGGGTACGCCAAAACTTGAAATAGGTTCACTCACTTGATGGTGTGAGGACGGTGTATTGCTGGGGGTAGGGGTCCCATTGGCTGGTATCATGTGTGGGGTTGATGAAGTGAAAGATGTCTCAAATGGATTAATGTTGATGGAGGTATGGTGGGCCAAATGCGGTATGCAGAGGTACGCTTTCATTCTGCTTGTACAGCCCAGTTGTTCGGGAAGGAGGTTGAGTTGGAATGGTGAACTTGACCTTATGCATGATATATGGATGGGCATGAGGTGCTTCCTAGACTAAAATGGTATGGCCATGGCGTCACTTTGTGGAGTGATGTATGGTCTACTTGAGTTGGCGATCGCCATGGAGGGTAGGCTCTACCGACCGTCGAGGAAATTTATCATATGTAGGGTGAGGTGATGATAAACGTGGTTGAGTGTGAGGACCCTAGGTTTTATTTTTGATGGAGAAATGATGTTAGGATATGAAAAGTTTCTAGGACTCTATCATGCTGAGGGTAGAATGATACCTATTCCGGAACTTTCGGTGGTGATTGTTGTGAATGGTTTGCAGGTTCTTCCTACAAAAACAACTACCTCAAGTGAAAGCATCTTATTTTGATTCAATATTATTTGAAAATCATGAATTTTGGAAAGGAATATGGGAGGGTGCATACTTGTCGGTGCTTGAAAAGATGTTTCTTTGGAAAGTGAAAGTGGGGAATCGCTTTCATTCATCATGGTATACTGATGAGGGTGCAACTTACGGTTTGTAGAATGGACCTTCTGATCTCCTGTTATGGACCTCCAAAGTTCTGAAAAAGGGCGATAAATAAGGGATTATGGCCCTAATCTTATTCATTTGTACTTGCTGATTTTGGGAGATCAGAGGTGGTAGCAGAGCCTTTCTTGTCGTTGCAGTCAGCCTGTGTACTAGGGATTAGCAATATTATGACAAGGTAACTCTCATGACGTCCTGCACTTCAATTTTTCAGTTTGGTGACGCTGGGGGCCATACAATTTGGGTTTGTACGGCCTCAAAGGGGATTTTTTCCCTAGATTACACAGGATATCTAGGGAAATATGTGCCCCCTTTGCGTGTATTTCTTAGGTACAGGTCTGCAAGACCGCACCTGTTTAAGAGACAGGAGCGCAAGGGTAGTGCTTTTGGAAAAAAATTGGTTTTTTTTCTGTCCTTGATGATTTTTCTCCTTTGTACTAATGGGTGCCTGTTGCTTGGCAGGTTAGTGTGGAGAGAGTGAGATTGGCTTGAGATCCAAACTGCTCTGGCTGCTGATGCTGGGGTACACCATCAGTTGGCCGCATGGGGCCTCCTGAAATTTTTTGAGAATGAGTGCCTTTGGTCACATGACCAATTGCAACGTTATATTATACGGCATTAGCGCCGGAGGCACAACATGTTTGTCCTGAGGGGGACAAACTTGATTATTCATCCGGAGACGAATATTTATTTTGTGACTAGATTACTACCTTAGGGAGAGGCGCTGAGGTACCCACTTCCTACTGGGCGGGTGAACATGGACAGGTTCCGGTGGCATCATTGCGGTGGTGCACCTCTGATTGAGGGGTGCATCAATATCTCCTCAGTGACAGATGTGTCCGAGCGGTGTGTTCTGGCCATTATTGTGCGACTGGCGAGGTCATTTGTGCCTCATCGGGCATCGGGCCCATAGGTGGCGGTTTTACGCCACTTGAGGAACGGGCATTTCTTCAATTTTTCCCATTTCTGTTTTGATGGTATGGTGTCACAACTGAACAGGGTCTAGCACGGATCCAAATCATTTGCGTACGCCAAAATTTTTTGCAGCATCATGTATGAGAGGGTCGTGCTACTGAGGCTCGTAGTGCCTATGCCTATAGGGGGGCCGAGGGAGCCACGTATGAGGAGGTGGGCTCCGGTGATGCCACGCGGTGGTGGTGGCAGAGTGGGTTGCTACTGGAATGACATGACAGAGGCCTGGTTTGAGGTCAATCCACAGATTTTTTTGCCATACCCTTATGCAGGGATGGAATTTCAAGGTGATCCAGATATCGGTTTCCCTTTTGGTTATGTTTGGGGTCCGCAGGTATGCGTTATGTTTCTGCATTTACTCGATTTTTTTGTGTTCTTGAGTGTTTTTAATTGACACTGAAATTATTTTGGTTACTCGTGCAGATGTTGGCGAGGTGGGATGTCCAGTGGCTTGGCTGGCGGGTCACAACCCTTTACCATGACTGCCTGGTGGTCAGGGAGGTGGTGCCATCGGTGGACCGAGCAGGGATGCTGGTGGCCCTTCTAGTGAGCGAAGCAGCATAGGTGCTACTGAGATATTAGTAGAGAGAGTTCATGCAGATGCGGCTGAGGCGTGCGTTGTAGCACTTACAGCTCAGGTTGAGGCTCTAGAAGACTTCGAGGGTCGAGTGGATCGTTTGACCCACGCGATGCCTACTCGAGGTCATATGGATGACTTCGAAGAGATATGGCTAGAGATAGTGATGTCCCGTGAGAGGGATGACCGACCAACTCTACGACAAGTAGCTATCACAATGGCGACAGCAGCTCCTGTGGTGGCACCAGGAGCCGTGGTGGGCCCAGGTGCTTCTCTTGAGGGGGCACCCCCCCTAGAGTAAATTTTGTGCATAGGGAAAGCACCCATTATGAGGATGCTTCCCTTATTTTTGACGACCTCAGTATTGTTGGGCTGGCCAATGGGCTAGCAATACTATTTTTTGTACTCTGATACACATATTTTTGATATATATATGAGAGATATTTTTTCGGCTCTGCATGGTGTGATGTTTATTTCGGTTTATGCATTTGTGTTATGCTGATGGATATACATGGTTTTGGTTTTATGTATGATGATTTTCTCGTGATGCATTCCAGTCTAGGATATTGTTAGCTATGTGATCAGCTATTTGGTTTTGATTCCTTGATACATGTGAGAATGTAATGTAATCAAATTGTTTGCTTAATCTTCTAGCACGCAAATAGTTTCTAAATAGGTTTGCATCCCTGGTTTCAAATGTTTGGTTTAACTGTGAGACTAATAACTTGGAATCAAGGTAGACATGCATATGGAAGATGCCCTAGTGGAGGGCCTCGCACATAAGACCAATAACAGCATCATATTCTTCCTAATTGTTGGTTTTTGAACCAATGCACACGCCGTTTGAACACAATGGTGATCGGTCAGGGTGATAGATGACTCTGGCGGCTGCAGCTAAGTTTTGAGACCATCACGATGCTCCATCAGCAAATCCGAAATATGGTTCAATTTGGTGATCCATGGTGATATTTTGAGTGCATTTAGGTTTTTTGAGTCAAAAATATTTTGGTGGTGGATTGTGCATACTCTAAATCTAGGGGATAAGGGCTGGTGGGGCAATTATGGGTAGAACTTCTTGAGGTAAAGGCCATTGATAGGGTTAGTGAGGTAGGTCCCGTCTGGTTCCATCAAGATATATGCCCCCTACCGGAGGCAATGTTTGATGATATAGGGCCCTTTCCAAAAGATTTCAAACTTTCCTATCCCTGAGGCTTATTTTGTGACATCATAGTGAAGTACTAGCTCTCCTTCGGTAAATGAGCGAGGGGTGATGTGGCGGTCGAATTATGCTTTTACCATTTTCTTATGGGCCTCATTGTGTTGTAGCGATTGGCACCTGTTTTCGTCAACTAGCTATAGTTGTACTAGGAGTTGTTCTAGAGGTTGGGTGTCACCCAAGAGTTCAATGGCTACATGCAACTTTGGGAACCGGCGGAAATCAATATAAGGACGCAAGGTGCCCTGGTGTTTTACAACAGGAATAAAGCTGGATTCCTGTGATGGAGGGGTTGTTGAAATCCTGTCTTGGGCGTGCGATGACACAAGTCATATGTGATGAGTTATGTCGCTGGCATGTGATGGGGGAAGTATCTTTGTAATAGAGACCTGAATGGGCCGATAGTTGGCCTTCCTGCTAGGATAGTCAATTCCTGGTAGATGGAAGTTGATTTTATCACAGAGATGTCTGAACGTTTATAGCAATGGACATCCTTCTGTCGTGTGATTATGACTTGTGCAAACGGTGCAAGGTATCAGAGTGCTAACAGAGTATATAGTGTGAGAATATATGCTACTCGATGTTCCAGATGTGGATGCTCAGAAAGGGTCAGTTGAGGCCCAAGTTGGATTCTGTTTCCATTTTTGCGTTGTGGGTTGGAACCTGCCTCCCTTTTTGGTGGGTGGCTAAATTAATGCTGCTCTAGCTGCTCTCAGCTTGGGGAGATGCGTGCACTTAAATGTATGATGAAAGTGTGAGCAAATTCGGCAGTAACTCTGTGTAATCTTCTCATGATTAGATAGAATATTTTGAGGGAGAGATGTGATTATGCAGAGACTATTTGAGTTCTCTGCATTGATTGATCTAGTGATCGCTTAGATCACATAGGCCACATGTTATCTTTGGTTGGGCCTGAGGTTTACGTGGTTGGTTTATGGTCTTAGCAGGCATGACGAACCACCCTGGTGATAGGGTTGAAGCAGGCTTATCATCCCACCGTGGTAGTAGGGATGTCGTTGGGTCGATGACGTATCTTTTATTCCATTCTTGAAGGTTTCTCATCCTCCTTTCTACGGCATTAATCATGTCGATAATGGGACAGAGTCGTGATACATTAGTACAATGTCAATTGTAATGATTACCCTGACATATCAGGAAAAAAATCCATGATATGGGCCTCCCATTGAGCGTGGTCTAAGGCTGGGTGGAGTACCATCATCGATATGCTACTAAGTCAGGGCAGTGGACTACTATATAGTCTGTTTACTTGCATAATATGCATGTGGGTGGCTTTCTGGACATGTTTGTGATGGTAACTATGAGTTTCTTGCTAGGCCATTCTTCGGCTGACAAGAACATGATTGACTCGCTCATCTCCTCCGCTTGGGTGATGGAGCTGCCGATGGATTCGAAATCTATATCATCTTCTTAGGAAATAAGAACTATGGCTAAGCGGAGGCTCGCAAGGGCTAGTCAGAAACGAGGTATGTAGTGACAATCCTCCAATAAGTGATTGTCAGTGGATAATGGGCATGTGAATTGTGCTGCCTGTAGCCCCACATAATAGACCCTCTAGATTGGATACCATCTGTGGATGAGTTCCAATGTGGCGCACTCTTCAAGGTAGTGGCCACGTTCATTGCATAACATGAAATGTATAATGGAGATTACTAGGGGGTGCTCTACGTATCGGTGCTCCTCTTGTAAGTATAAGATGGTGCGCGAATCATCATTAATAGACTGGATGGAGGGGTCCTCTTGATAGGATCGCTCGATCACATGTAAGGCATCCCAATACTGTGGTATTTCTAGAAAATGGTGGGTATAGTGCCCATAGGTGTCACAGAGGGCACACGCATGGTTGTTACCTAGTGGTTTGCCTGTATTTTTGGTGGCAACTTCATTTTTATGGGAATGCCATTTTGGGGTGCCTGCCTCGCAGCCGAGGAGTGATTTCAATTCATCCAAATCCGGGCATATGTGAGTGGAGTTTCCTATGACATCACATATAGCGCAGGCTGATGACTCCCTCTACATGGTAGGGGTCACCACTTTCTTTCCTTTCTTGGAAATTTTCTTGATTGTGGTCGCCGGTTTTGCAGCGAGGATTTCCCTTGTGGGGGCGGTTTCGACTACTGCTTGGGTTGGTTGGGGCTCCTCAAGACCAGAAGGTTTTAATCCAAATGCAGTAAAATTGGTAGCTGGCATTCCTAGACGGGGAATGAGGTACCACACTGGGAATGCCAATGATATGTTGGGTAGTACCAGTGTTGCCAAGACCTGCTGGGAGGTGAAGCCAGGAGGTGGGTATAGGAAAGGAGTTTGGGAGGCGGCATAGACTAAGGAGGCTACAATAGCTAAGGCCTCGGTGTCGTTATTTCTTGAGTCTGTGTCCTGACTAACCTCGGTGCTTGATGTGGACATCATGCATACCAATGCCTCTATGGTATCGTGTGATACCTGAGGGATAATGGGAGGATCTCCTAGAAAGGATCCTAGGACAGATGATGGTTTGAATTGGCCATGGCCATATTATTTATACTGCAAAAGACCATCAGTGGTTGTGTCTACATAAGGTAGAACCATATCTATATTGGTCAAGGGATGTTTTTCAGTGTGCATCAGCTGGTATATTGTAATGATTCAATCCTCGTGGGGGAACATCATGATGTGGAAAACAGAGGATGCTATGGAAGACATGGCGTACATGTAACTCCACCCAAGGAGTATATTGTAATCCAAGTGGGCATCCAAGACTTTGATGTCTATGTGGACCATTTTTCTGGCTAAGAAGACTGGTACGTTTTGGAAGAGATCAACAGGGGTGGAGGGCCGACCGTCGTATGCCCTGAGTGTGATGACAAAAGGTTTGAGTTATGGGGCTCCTAAATTCTGCCATAAATTCTTTGACATGATGCATGTGGATGCACCCTCATCTATGACACATCGGTGAATAGTGATATTATGTATCGATACTGGTATCTAAAAGGTGACCATAGAGGGAAGCCTAGGGGTGGCTTTGTCTAAATCAAAATCCATCATGCGCATGTCGGTAGGGTCGATGGCACCTAAGGCGGAAATTAGGGCTTTCCGCTACTTCGGGAATGACTGTGGTACCTCCAAAGCAAACATAGTAGCAGGTGACTGGGCTAAATCGTCTACAATGCTATAATTGTGGGCTACCTTGGAGCAGTTACCTACTCACATATTAGGCCCTTCAACCATTTTTGGCAATGGTTCCAAAGGAATCTTTGGAATGGTTAAAGGTGCAATCGGTGCAGATGTGCTAGCCCCTAACGAACTGCTGTCTGGTGGGGTGTCGTAGCTGTGATTCTGTGTTTGAAAAAACATTTCTTCCTCGGCCATGTAAACTTCATGGCTGTTTTTCTCGAAATTTTTGGGGTTTTACTATTGAGTGCTGACCGTTACTTGATGGGGGAAGGGTTCTTGCATAATTTCCATTGGTTGGGAAGATCCTCCTTGTCCTCGGTTAATCTGGAGCTTTTTAGGCTTAGGGAGTTCAGGACAGTGGTGATTGTAGTGCTCGTGCTCACCACATATCGAACAAGAATGGTTTGTTCATAGAGGTGGCCTATTGCCTTGATTTTGAGCATTGCTTGGCTCCTGGTTCCAATTCCGATTGAAGTTATCTCCCAGCCAGGGTCGCGATGGGTGCTGTAGACTATTGCCTCCCTGTCCAGTGTTCCCTTTGGGTTTTTTTTTTACCTCGTTTGATCGCGTTAGGAGGGTAATTATCTTGATAATTCTCCTGATCATAGTGGTGTGGTTGATCTTGAGACGACTGCACAAAGTTCACCAGTGCATTGTTTTGCGTTGGTTGGTTATGTGCTTAGGACTGAGCATACTACTGTCCCATATTTGCATCTGGCCATTGGGGGGGAGTTCTTCCGTCAGTTTTTCTTCCTGTGTACTCTGTCCCCTCAGACGGAGGGTAAGGTCCTTCTTGGTGATACGCGGGCATCCTATTCGTCAAATTTTGTTGCTGCATATGATGACTTTGGAATCTGGGTTGATACAAGGCCTGGGTAGATCCATGTGTATAATCGGGATTCTGACTGTTGCCTAGGTACCCTTGGGTCATCGACCCAACAATTCCATCTGCAAATTTTGACGTTCCTATAAATTCTTGATAAGATTGCAGGCACGGGGCATTAGGTAGGATATTGTATATGTATCCTGATTGCGTATAAATCAGTTCAAGATGCTAGGCTTTACTGATTGTTTCCTATTCGGATGTTGGGTTACGTTGTGCCACATCCTTTGAAATCTCTGTCGTCAGAGTTTTCAAGAATAAATCTAAAAGGACTCAATCGTCGAGTTGAGCTTTGCATAAGCTACGACACCGTCTCCACTTGTGGAGGTGTTCAGAAATATGGGTAGAGGGTGATTGTCTGAAATGAGTTAGTAATTCCATTCTCGACTCATGGTGAATGGGTAACTGAAAATAAGTGAGGAACGTAGTAGCGAGGGTGCTAAAGGTTTTGTGTAAAGCAGGGGGTTTCTTGATGTACCATTTCGCGGCCACTCCCATGAGAGTTCGTTGAAACAGCCTCAATCGAATAATATCATCAATAATGCACCAAAGGTGAAAGTTCATTATATGATTCCCTGGGTCTTCCGCTTGCTTGCCCTCAAATTTTGGTATGTCTGAAGGGAGCTTCGTGGGAATGGGAGGCTAATTGGGGTCGTGTACGATGGGGTCATTGGTGAGCTTGGTTAAATCCGGTAGATTTAATGCCGCTAAGAAGGGTGACTGAGAGGTTGACACCATGGCAATGTGGGAAGACACGAAGTTCTGGTTAGAACGAGGGTTAGTCTGTGATGTACCGGGTTGTGAATTCAGCTGGCTTCCCGTATGGGATGCACTCTTCTACCCCCTAGGGGACGAGCGGAGAGTGATGTGCAGTGTGGTGTTGGGAGACTGGTCAGGGTTCCCAACGAAGGTTACTCCATGAAAGGAGGAACTAACCACTGAGGCTATGTTTCATATTTGATGCCTAAACGGCGAAAGACCTGGAACCCCTCCCGTTAATGGGGGGAGGTCAAAAAGACGCCTGGAATGACAAGGTTCTGTTGGAACCATTTGAAGGTCATCCAAGTTAGGTTATGGAAAAAAAAATTTGAGGGGATTGAGTTTATGATCACGTCAAATTTATGGCCACATACATAAAACAAAGCGAAAAAGAAATGATTTTTCCTTTAATTTAATCTATGTTATCAATCAAGCGAAAAAATGGTTTCGTCTGTTTACATGTGAAACTCAAAAAATCCTATAAGACCTAATGACGTCCTCACACTCTCAAAATTAACTGGGCCTTGAGAGGATCTATTGCGAGTGTTGGCACAACGTCCTAAAAGAACTGGCGATGCCCCCAGTCAGCCGAAGAGAATCAACCAAGGTAAGGGTAGAGGGTCTGCCATTTTCCTACACCGTCACCTATAGGGTAAAGGCTGCCATAGTTTTGGCCAGTAAGAACCACCGTCCCACGTGAGCATTCGAGTCTTGGGCTTCTTGGTAGTCAACTAACAGTATCGATTATCATACGGGTCAGGTAGCCTCAACTAATACCGCACGCACTGCGTCTAAGTCTAACCCCCTCTGAATCGGGTCTCTGCCGTGCTCAGGTTTTTTTTTTTGTGGGATGATAGGTGGATTTTATGATCCCTAAAAATGAAACTTCTATGTTTTGAATGTGAAGCGTGATCAAGGTGGCTTATTGGATGCCCACCCCCTTGATCCTAACTTAAACTATAATTTCTCTTGTGGCCCCGGTGGGGAGAGTTTAGTGAGTTGGTTTAAGTTATTTTTAGGTGGCTTTATTTTCTTAGTGGGTGAGTGTGTGTGAGCGTATTGTGAAAAATATTATAATTTTAACATATGGATATCGGTGATCCGTTACAAATGTCTCCCGAGTTAAACTATGTGATGTTGTTCCTTGCTCAAATAAAAAGCATTTGCAGATAATGGGCCGCTTCCAAAACCTCATAATTAGTCTATGTGAGTGACTAAAGGGAGATGGAAAATAAAAAATGTAGAGTTTTCATATGGTTGTCTAGGGTCACCCAATGGCCCAAAGACATAAAAGATTACTTACTCTAACTTGCAATTAAGTCCCAGTCCCACAATTTCCTAAATGCAAAAATTGAAATTTAAACTAAACAATTTATACACTAGCTTATGCATTTGTGATCATGAGCCACTTATTTGGACTAGTTAAACTAAGTGTGCATACCAGAATTTGCAAAAACATAAATTTTTTGGAAAGCAATGGTTAATTTTCCCCCTACTTAAACTATGTAAATACTTTTTGCAAAAAATCAACTTAATGAAAACTAACTAAATGCCTACAAAAAGCAGCAAAAATCAGTCTTCAGAAGCCATGGGGTATCAACACAGGTGTTGGAAGATACATTAGGGGCTGCCCAACACACTTAAAAGTAGAAAAATGCAGCAGATATGGAGAAAAAATCTCTCTGCAAATTGCGCGCAAAACCTTCTAACAGGTGCGCCTTCCTGCGCGCAGGTCACTCCTGAACGGGTGCACTGTGCGTCTGTGTGTAAAAATAGCACGCAAAATTCTTGCAAATAAAAAATTAGGAGCTACCTTCTTCAGTCTATCACTTCAGTGAGTCTGAGGACCAGAAGATGGGTCAGAGGACTGTCAGCTCCACTCTAGCATAGACTAAGGGTCTCCTACAAATAATGGCACAACCACATAAACTTGAAACACATAAGTGGAGTCACCAATCCTGTTGTGGTGGATTTGACACTCGGGTGTACGAAATCACATGCATTTAGAGAATGTGGTATTTTCTCTAAACCGTAAGTAACATGCATTATCTAGGGGGAGCTCAGAAGTATAAGACTTAAAATGAAGTAATACACTTAAGTATGCTATGTTGAAAAAGTAAAACTAAAAACATAAAAAAGAAGCTAAATAGAGAGTTCCAAACAATAACAAGGTAAACAAAGGCTCGATGGCCTTCTTCTCATTGAATGCTTGGAATGAATAAAAATCTTACCCACTTGCCGAAGGGCCTAGGCAGAGGCTCTAGGACCCGACGCAAGGATGTTTGTCCTTAAAGTTTTTCCTTTTCACGTAGTTCAACTCCCTCTCTATGTTGCAATAGACTGAAATTGTTGGGTGGCCAACAATTGAGTCCTCTTCTTCAACTTATGCTCCTTGGTTCACCTAAACAACTGGTGTTGCTTGGGCAACTTTGGCCAACATAACCTTGTGCTCACCAATTGTTCATCTCTTTGAGGGTTTATATAGTTGGGCTTTCAAACCGCCTTCCATCCCTTTGTACATGGTGGATAGTGACCCAAGGGAGGGAAAATATTCCATTGTGGGATGAAATATGCTTTTGTGTGCTCACATAAGGCCTAAGGAGGCACTGGTGCTATCCTGAGGAAACTTTCACATAAGGAGAAACTGTCATTTTCCTGCTTGTGGTCCCGAGAAGGGAATTTTTTCCATTTCCAGGAATGTGCGCTTATCAGGCTCCAGTGCACATAGAAGGTGCACTTATCAAAGGAAAAAGCGCGCACTCAGGCATTTATGACTAGTTCAATCTTGAATTTCTCCAAACCTCAGAGATTATTAATATTTTTGATTCCATAATGTATCTCTATCCTGTAAATCCTTGGGCTCGACATTACTTGATGTCATTTTTTGCTGTACGATTTTCTAGTGTTAACACCTATTATACCTCTCAGAAATTTGACCTTTTTATTCCTATCGATCCCAGCTTGTCTAATTCCTCCTTTATTTTGCCGCTCCAGGTAACATATATATACATTGAATTGCCCATTTGGGATTTTAATAGCTAATCAAAATACATGAGGGAGATTAAAAATTTGCTGGAAATGAGATTAGTTTCAAAGCAGAATGTTGAATTATGGAAATCGCTCCTCTTTTTTGGGATGCTGCTATTGCTGGAAGGTGAAATCTTGGATTCTAGAGACAATTTGACCTTCGTATAGCTGGTGGAAGCAATGCGTAGCTGGCTGAGGCATTGCACAGCTGGATGAGGTATTGCATAGCTGGCAAGTCAATTTAGGAACTATTTTAATCATACTTCCTGCTACATGGGTGATAATATGGCTCTTGAATGGGCAGTGGGGGCGTTGATCCATTTTCTGAGGCGATGTATATAGCAGAAAAGTCTATTGAGTGTTCGGATAACTTCACAAGACGTAGACGCAGGAAGAAAATCATTCACAAAAAAATTCAAAAATTCATTCCAGATCTCAATTGCAGCCTTCGTGCGTGCATGATTGTAGTAACCGGCATTAATATTTGTAATCCTCAAAGAAGCATAAAATTTTTGCTAAACGATGTGGTGGAAGCTCCTTAATGTCTTTGTAATGGTGGTACTCGGGGTCATCAGTGCACACAGAGATTATCTTATCATCTTCGCAATTGCCACAACACAATTGAACACTGAAGGATCTTGCGATTATAATATCAATCTACCCATGCAGATGAGAAGACAAATGTGTTTGAGATAAAAATTTTAGTTGCATATTGTTTGTAAATATTTCCATAATTGATTTGCAGGTTGTGTTAGAGGATTTTATTGCAGATTTTTTCTAAATGAGACAGATCTAGATTGAACTGCAGCATCAAGGTTAATGTCAGGTGAAGCAGATGCAATTTCCTTTCTACCCACTTGATTATATCTGCCAGGCTGAACTATGGAACACGTAGAGTTAATATGTGTGCTTCCGCTCTGAGTAATTCTTGAAAAATGGCCATGCATGCAACCATACAAACCATATATAGATGTAGGTCATGTCTCAAGGCAAGTGTTCTGATTGCTTGTAGAAAAGCCAGGACTTGTGGAACTTGCGTGCATGCTACTACTATAGCCAGTTCTTCCATTATGAAAGTGAATATTCATATGTTTTGTGGATGAGAAAGACCCAAATTGATACACACCACCATGGCTACTAATTGACAAAGAAAATGTGTAATCAGAAATCGGATTCTCCACGGTATCATAGAAGACTTGTCGACATTTCGAATCCCAACGGGGATCCATCTTCAGGACGAGAAAGAATGAATGAAAAATTGAGAGAAGAAAGCAGGAGGAACAAGGTATAAATAGTGAGGAAAAAATGAGAGAGGAACCGACAGCAACCTAAGCTAAAAACAAATATTATTTAAAAAAATTTTAATTCTAAAACTCTACTTTCTAATTTAATAAAGAAATTATTAAAAAAAAAAAAAAAATTCTAAAATATTAAATTCTAATAAATCATTTAAAAATCCTAATTTTTTTTTTATAAATCAATTAAAATCCTATAAAAAATTTTCATACTAAAATTTTTTTATTAGAAAAAATAACCTAAACCAAATTTGGGGTCCTAAGCACTCTTGCCATTAGGGCTCTTAGAATATCTGATAAGGAACACTTGGAAGAAGAAATCTCTCATCTGAAATCTGTTTTCCTGGGTTTAGGATATAAGGAAAGGGAAATCAGGAAGGCCATAAACAGAGCAAGAAGCACCATCATAGCCAAGAGACGTCAGGATCCACAAGAAAGCCGTGGAAGAGTTTTTTTGCCTTACATCAAGGGAGTAACAGATAAGATCTCCAAGGTACTAGGAAGAAGTAACATTTTTGCTCAATTCTCAGCAATTGGAACCATTAGACAAAAGATGCGCTCTGTTAAAGATAGCGTTAGTGAGGGGTAGCTTAAAGGTGTTTACAAAATCGACTGCTCATGTGGAAAGAGTTACATTGGTGAAACAGGACGCTCTCTTCAAAAGCGTCTGAAAGAGCATGTTGCTGATATTAAGCATCAGCGATCACGAACCTCGGCCCTTGCTGATCACTCCTTAAAAACAAAGCATCACTTGTGTCTTGAAGATGCTAAAATCATTGCAAGGGAGGAACACTATCTAAAACGTAAGGTTAGAGAAGCGCTAGAAATTATAAAACGCCCGGATAACATAAACAGGGACGGAGGATACGAGATCAGTGAGAGCTGGAGACCCCTTATTAGACAAATTTGCGACAGAAGATCATCCACTTCTCAGGTATGAGTTGGTAGGTTTTCTTTTAGTAAGCTAGTTCAGGGCCAGTTTAGAACTTTTTCCTCACTCATAATAGATATTGACATTATTAATTTTTATTTTAAATAAAAATTAATCAATTAATATTAATATTTTTTATCAGTGAGTGAATGCTTTTTGTATTTTGAGTATTCAATTCAATCTTTTTATTTAATATATAATCTAAAAATTGAGAATCTAGAGGTTTAGTCAATAGGTATATATTTTTATTATTATTAAAAATCTTTATAATTAATTGTTTTAATTTAGGGTTATAAAAATAAAAATAAAATAATAAATAAAATAAAATTTATTATTAAAATGTTTTAGGGTTTAGTCAAGTTTTAGGTTAATTCCTCATATTTTATATTTTTTTAGGGTTAAATCTTTTAGATTAATTTATAATTTTTAGTTTCTCCAGTTTAGGTCAATTAGTATAAAAATAAGTTTGTTTTTTGTTTTTTTGTTTTGTTTTGTTTTTTTTTTTTAAATTAAATAATAAAAAGTAAAATAGGATTTTCTTTTCAATTATAGGATTATAAGTTTTAGCATAAGTATCTAGAAATTTGATTAATAGTTTTGATAAGGTTTTATTAGTTATTATTTTTTAATTATTAAGCTAAGCCTAGTTAGTATGTTCTTTTTAGAAATAGATATTGTAGGGTTATTATAAAGAATTTTAGCTCTTCTATTTTAGTATCTCTAGTTTTTATAAATTTTAGATTAAAATATTTTTATGTATAAAGATTTGGTTTAGGTTATTTTTTCTAAAAAAAAAAAATTAGTATGAAAAAATTTTATAGGATTTTAATTGATTTATAAAAAAAAATTTAGGATTTTTAAATGATTTATTAGAATTTAATATTTTAGATTTTTTTATTTTTTTTAATTAGAAAGTAGAGTTTTAGAATTAAAAAATTTTTAAATAATATTTTTTTTTAGCTTAGGTTGCTGTCGGTTCCTCTCTCATTTTTTCCTCACTATTTATACCTTGTTCCTCCTGCTTTCTTCTCTCAATTTTTCATTCATTCTTTCTCATCCTGAAGATGGATCCCCATTGGGATTCGAAACATTGAAAAGTCTTCTATGATACCGTGGAGAATCCGATTTCTGATTACAATAACTATAGCCACGGAAGTTTAAAAACCATAAAGAAAATGTGACTCCTTTGCTACAAATTCTTATTACTTATGCGACCGGGACCTATGGAACTCATGGAGTTTGCAAGAATGTCTTTATTCTAGATAGTCAACTGACTGGATAGAACAACAAAAGAAAGTACCCTCGTGAAAAGACAGGTTCTATCAATGAAAAAGGCATGAATTGACTTGCTACATTTTGGCAAATGTTTGAGGGAATATATGTAACTGCATCTACACCCCCTTGATTACTTCCACTAACCATAAATGTAGATCTCCCACTAGATAATTGAGGTGTGACATCATCAACAATGTGTGGTGATATCATCTATGTTTTGTTCATTTTGTAGGAATGTCTTAATTTCATCCATTTATCTTCTTTGTATAAGGAATGGCAGTGATAGCTCATGGAATTTCCTTGGCCCCAAGTCAAACATGGAGCAGGCTTGTCGCATACATATAAATGACACAGAGAACAATGTTTCTTGTGAGGTGTGTTGTTGAAAGGAAAATTTACGCAACAATGCCTTGAATGAGGATAGCCCCTACATGCAACCTAATGATTCTCTTCACGTACTGCTGGTGTAAAGACTTATTCTCCTACCACCAAGAAGGCATATCATTAATGAAGTTTACACACAAATACCTTTCAAACTAATTAATAAAAGGAATTTTCAAATAAATAGTTATTGTCTCTAATGCCTCTAACTAACAACATAATGGATAATGGATAAATAATGATTAAAACACTAGGTACAAGCATGTATTTTTTTGATAAAAATAATAAAAATTTGGACAAAGATGCAGCTCAACATAGTACTAAAATTAAATTCTCTCACACACAACCTACTCTCAATTGCACCACATGTTGCAAAGGAAATGACGTAAGTCATAAAATAGAGAAGAACTTTGACATACAAAAAATAATTGAATGATAAAAAATAGTAAACAAAATGCCATTCAAGAAAACATTCAATGAATAAGGCTCATTAGGTACAATGGATGCCAATTTGGTTTTGAAATAGTAAATTCAACTTTTCCAAACTCTATTTTCACATTTTACATCTACCGATATGAAACATCAAATTATTTAAAAAATGCAGTCCAATCAAACTTATGGCTTTATCAATATTTTTCATTTAGTATAATATTTCAATTTCCTTAATAGGATGTAGCTCCAACCAACATTCTCCATACACATTTAGATTGTAAAACATGTTCATCTTGAGTTTCCAAATGTAAGATATGGAGATTTGAGTTTCCAAATGTAATATATGGGGAGTTATAATCTCAAAATAAAAACACTCGGACTCCTGAAATTATCACACCAACGGATCAAAGCATCAAGGTGTGAAAACTGTGGAACCCAAGTGCACGGAGTCAATCAGAGCTGACAATGAGGCCACTGATACTGCGGTCCTACAGCATGACGGGTTGTTGTTTCATTGGATTGGATGACAACACGGTCACAACGAGCTGGTGAAAACTCCATAGTCGGCACGTTTAGGATATTTTGTGTGGGGCGATAATTACAAATTCTATGATGGGGATATGGGCATATATTTTGCCTTATGCTTATTTTATTGGTTTGGTTTACATAACGATTATTTTAGTGGCTTGGTTTACATAACGATTTGTGATATATGTTCCTTATCCAAATCTAGCTAAAATTTATGTGTACTTCTGTGATCCTCAAAGAGACTTCAATAGAGTTGATAAAGGTCTCCATAGAGTTCATAAAGGTCATTATTCATGTCATGAGAGGGCACACAACTAGGCCAATGAATATGACTAGAGGGTAATGAGGTGAAAATTTAACCATTTATATTTGGAGAAAGTAAAAAATTTGTGGCACAAATGTCGAAAACCAATAAAAGCCTTTTCATTGGACAACACCTATAATTTTTTTTGGCAAAAGTAGTTGTTCATTGTTCTCCTATTTTAGAGGCCTTTAAGGATTATATATTTCTTAGTGATTTTTCTTTAGGACCCTATGTGGTTTTCATTTAGCAGTATAATGACATGGCATTAAAACAATTATTTCTACTTCCCTTAGTATGACCTTGGTCAACAATCCATTGCACAACTTCTTCCATTTAGCAGTATAATGATATGGAATTAAAACAAATATTTCTCCTTCCCTTAGTATGACCAAGGTCAACAATCCATTGCACAAATTCTTCCATTATCTCTCAGTCTCAGAAGGAATGTCTATGTCTATCTCTTAAGGTTTTCAATTAATGAATTTCATTTTAGCTTTCTAAGGTGAAAACCAAATGGAAAGTATAAAGAGCCTCATGGGCCTAATTTTGGACTGAGTTTCAACCTCACGAGCCACAACCTTGCTCCCAACCCCCAACGCTAACTTCTCATCCTATGGAATTACATATTATGAAACAATATCCTCCTCCTTATTTTAACACTAAACTGAACAAGAACATACTTTTTATTGAAAAAGTGAAACAGGGTCAAGTTTGTTGAAAAAACAGGGATGGTGAAAAGGAAGAGGGTGAAATTCTATGATGGGAAAAATCTAATAACAGATGATAATTAAACACGGGTAAATGCGAGAACTAGAAATTTGAAAGGAAAAGTCACTACAACATCGGGAAATAAACCTAATGATACAACTATGAGGAAGAGAAAATTTCAATGCCACACTACTAAACCATGCAAAATCACTTGCATGCCAACACCATAAGCTAAGAAAAATGCAAGCATCTAAATGATAATAACAAGAGGAGTTTAAAGTTAGCAAGGTTGTGGTGAATTCTATGCACCAAGGTTGAATAACTAGAGAGGATCCCTGCATGATAAATGATTTAAGAGCACCGCAGACATTATGGTCTCCTGTCGAAGAGTGTTTAATTCCCCATGTGTTCTTTTTTATCCCCATGCCATGCAGTAATAAAACCAAATTCTCTCACACACAACCTAGTCGCAAGGCCACTCTTTTTTTAGTTCTCTCAGGAGTCACTCTGGGGGATGACATATTGTTATTCCCCTTATTTGTTTGTAATTAATTGCCTATAGTAACCCCATAATTCTCACAAACATCTCGCGAGCTCACCTTTACCAAGATCCAAAGTTATTTCCCATCAGCTCTGCATCTCAGCAGGACTTCTTGACCCACTTTCTTCCTTTGTACACCACATCCCATGGTTGACACGTTAACAAATGCTTGCATGCTTATGCATGCATCTGTGTGGATGTGCCACCCTGTCCATACTTATGAGAATTTATTTTATGCTACCCACTTTCTTCCTTTGTACACCACATCCCATGTTTGATGAGTTAACAAATGCTTGCATGCTTATGCATGCATCTGGGTGGATGCGCCACCTTGTCCATACTTATGAGAATTTATTTTATGTTACCTTGGCTAGAATTTGTGAGTTTAGTATTTTGGTTAAGAATGTAGGGACCACACTTAAGTACATTAATTTAAATAATTTGGATTTTTTTTGTATCCACTACTTAAACTTCCCCTTAACAAAAATCCTTTCCTACCTCTAGTAAGTATCCATGAAAAATTATTCATTTTTTTTTGTAAATTTCGTAGTACCTTTCTATTTTCAAATTTTTAATGAGCAAGTTGCTATAAATATTCTATCATTTATAGTAGCCTCAACCTGCCTGAAGGAAATTAGGTATATTGGCCACTGCAGAGAGTTAAAAGCTAACCAAAACTAATATTTCTTTTTCCTTCTACTTACTTCTTTATATCACTTTACTATGTCTATAACATTTACAACTGAAATCAAAACTATAACTATTAACCACCAAAAACATGAGAAATAACTATAAACTAAGAATATTTTCCATCAGAAGAGTCCACAGGGGTTGGGTCCTTTGTCGTGGACCCCAGCAGTTCCACTTGCTGCATGCTTTGAAGCTGATGCTCAATTTTCCCAATTCTAGCATTTCCTTGGATCTATGCCTTGGCCATCTCATGAATGTCTTGTTTTATCTGTTGAACTTCAAAAAGCATTGATGAATTTCCTTCCCTTACTTCCATACTTGACATCACCTTTGCTAAAACACATTTCATTTTCCAATAAGTCTTAACTGATTGCTGAAATAGAGACACCCGACCTCTTGTACTTCCTGGGTCAGATATAAAATCCATTTTATCCTCCTTCTCTTTAAGGTCGTCATCTTCATCGTCAATTTGTCTCTCCCAACCTTGAATTTTATTACGGATATGAACTGGATTTCCTGACTCATTGTTACACCATTTTTTGGTCATCTAACCTATTATCATTAGATGGACCCAAGTACACCATGTAAGACCAGTTTTACCCTAAGTAAAACTGCTTTCACTATGTTAAAACAGGAAGCCCCAAAAGGAAATATTAAACAAACCTATATTTGTTTGATTTTCCTCATGGAATAATTAATTAAACCATAATTTAATTATTATTCCCAGTCATGTTTAACCCAAAATCAAAGAAATTAATTAGATAAACCTTTATTTATCTTGTTATTTTCTAGGAATAATTATTTAAACCTTATTTAGATAATATTCCTTGTTAAATATGACCAAATCACCCACAAATAATTAAATAAATCACTATTTATTTAATTATATTTCAACCACTTCCTTAAATAATTAAATAAATCATTATTTATTTGATTATCTTCTAACCTCTTCCTTAAAAAGATAAATAAATCATTTATTTATTTATTTTTTACAAATTAAGGGATTTGACCCAAGTCAAATACCTTTTCCCTCCAACAAATATAATAAAATATTCCATAAAAAGTGGATCTAGATCTGGTTAACCCATGCACCAAGATCTAGAATGACCCAATATTTTGTTATAAATGGGAGGGTTTTTCCTACCATTCTTCACCTTTTGTTGCCTATTAGATCACTCTGGATCTATACACTTGGTCACCATTTTCTGCCATTTGCTGTGTGAGCTCCCTTTGAGTTCCATTCTTTGTGTGGGTCTTCTACACCAACAAGAGAGAGAAATCTTAGATCTGAAGTGCTGAGGACCTCCAAGAACCCATCCCACTGAGGAGAATTGGATACACCTTCTTGTTTTCCTCCCGGGTGCCCCATTAATATAAAAATTCTTTCAAAAATTGTTCTTGTCTTGTCTATTGGTATATGGAGCAAACCCTTATTCTTTCTGCTTAATGTCTTTCCATGCATAGATACGGTTTTTACGCTCTTTTATGTCTACTAACTGCAGATGCGAAGATATTGGCCGGCCACTTTTGTTGTTAGGGCTATTAGTTATGCGTAGCTAAGTGGTCCTTTTCGTACACTTCGACGAAGGATTCATACTAACAAATGGCGACTCCACACGGGTTTTAAATTACGACCGCTGTCGTTTTTCATATTCCTGCATATCCAGCTACTTCAGACCCTAGTGTTTCTTTTCAGCTGTTTATTTTTCCTATTTTATGTTGTTTTTCTCATATAAAACCCTAAAACATTAAATTTCTAACTTCCATGTGTTTCTGGCCCTATTGCGCAGGTAAGCGACACCAGCCGCAACTGAGACAAAAATTTTTATGAAAATTTGCCGTCGAGACAACCGGAACAGGGGGTCGCACTTTTTGGCCCTAAACCTGCGACCTGGACCTCCAGGTTGCACTTTTAAGCCTGTTTCCTGTGACCTGCACCGAAATCAGGTCAGAAACTGCGACCTACCATTTTTTCAGCAAATTTTCTGCAATTTTTCTGGGTTTTGCTGCAGCTTCTGCCAGGGTCCTCCAGCCTCTGTCTCAGCCCGTTTTGACCAAGTTCTGATCTGTTTTTACTCATCCAAGTTAGAACCTAGCCCCCCAGGGCTTTAGTACCCTCCACTTTTTGTGGAAGAGTTTTAAGCTGTTTCAGCCGTCTATTTTTCATAGCTTCAGCCTCCTTTTTTCCAGATCTGTTACCTCCCTTTCAGATCCTTTGAAATCGGCCTTTCTTCCTTTCAAATCACCTCCTGTCGTTTTGTTTGGACCTACTTTCTGGGCCTCCCCCTTGCCCCCTCCGTTTTTGCTGATTTCCTTCCTTTTTCCAGCCACCTTGCCTCTGTCTCTCGGCTGTGATCTGCACCTCTTTTCAGCAGCTTTATCCTCTAGATCCCTGTCCCTTTCGACCCTAGATCTATTGACCTCTTTTTATGTGTGTTTTGAGTAGATTTTTTCCCTCTTTTAGAGTAGTTTTGAGAGACCCGCCTTTTTGGGTTAGATTGATGCATAGTTAGTTGTTAAATGTTCTGTCCTTTCAGCAATCTATATTGTTCTATGCAGATTTATTTTCAATTACGCAGCACACTTTTTCTTGCTCTCAAAACGAAAAGGGTTTAAAAATTAAAATTAACGCACACCACACACTAACCCTAAGTGAAGAAGCGCCTGGTTAACACCGCCTGGCAAAGACTCTAAAATCAATTGTCACTGCACCTTATATGCCCTTGACATCGCTTGATTTTGTCCCTTTCTGCCCTTATCGGTTTCCTTCTTCCTATCATCATTGCGCCCCCAAGGCGCCTTTCCCGGAGACTTCTTGGCCTTCATCCTCAGTTTCCGATCGATCGACCTGCTCCGCCCCGCCGTCGTCGAGCCAGTCCACCTTCGAGTCCACACTCCGAATCCTCTCCTGATTCATCGGGTCCTCCTTCTCCTCCTGGTTCTCCCCATGTCACCTTCACTATGTCTGGTCCAAGGCCTAACGCTAGCGGTTCTCCCGGCCCTAATGCCGACCCTACTACTAGCAGAACCGCCACAGGAACTACCCTGGCCACCCCTGTGCTGCCGTACATTGCAGGCCTCAGCCTCCCCGATTTCCATCAGTTGATCAATGACCCCATTCACCACAATGCTAATTGGCCTGCTATGCCAACCAAGCTCCCCTCCGACATCCCTAAGTTTGAGGGCCTTAATGGCGAAGATCCAACCAATCATGTCCGATCTTTCCACATGTGGTGTTCCTCCAATTCCATTACCGATGACTCCATCCGTCTTCATGTGTTCCAACGCACGCTCATTGACGAAGCTTCTAAATGGTATGTCGAACAAGCCACCTCTACCCATACCACCTTTGAGACTCTTGCCCAAGCCTTTTTGTCGTACTTCCAGCTCCCTCTCCGATACGATACTAGCACGGAGCTCTTGACTTCCTTCAAGCAATCCTCTTCAACACGCCTTTCCGCCCATGTTCAGGAATGGCGAAGAAGATGGAGCTTATGTCGAGCCCCTCCTTTCGAAGATCGGGTTTACATGGACTGGTTCCTTTGCACCCTTCCCGCTCCCATCGGCAAAGATGTCGCCTCTCACTTTCCTCAAACTGAAGAAGCCGCCCTCCAAATAGCCTTGAAATATGACCTGATCTACGCTCAATCTGGTTATGTTTATACCGTTCTTCCTGACTTCCCCAGGCCCGATGGCGCTAACGCTCTAGGGGCATCTCATTCCATCGACGGTATCGTTGGAGTCCTTTCCCATCCGTACGCTCAACCTCCTGTGAATTTCCTGGTCTCCCTCAGGGAGGGGCCAGCTCCTCCAGCACTCTCCCCCCTCCCAGTAGCATGTATCCAGGATACGGCATGCCTCCTCCTTTTGCCCAACCTCCTGCTTACCTCAATGTTTCCGAACCTACCCATTACCCTTATCCGCAGCCTGGTGCGCCAGCTCCTCCAGCATATGCGCTTCCTCCTCCCTTGCCTCCTCAACCCCAGGCGGAGAAGAAATCCAAACCAATCTACCCTTAGTACCCGTAGACCCAATCCTGGTGTGGACCCTAACATTTCCAACCAGCAACAGGGCACTCAGCCCAAGCCGGACAGGCCCCTTCGCACAAGTAAGCCTTGTTTGTGTTGCGGTGTTTATGGTCATTACACCCACAATCGTCCCCTATTACCCCATATGCGGCAGATGTGGGAGTCTCAAGCCACATTGCGCGAACAACACGCCTCCCCTCATGCTCCTCCTAATGTGGCCACTACCCAGCCAACTGTGTTTACTGATCTTTTCCCTCAGCAAGGATTCGTGGCTACCCAACCGCCCGACAGCCAGGTAGCCACCCCCCCTTCCCTTTCTGGTTCCTCTGATTACCAGATCCTTATGATGCACTCCGATCCTAACCCGTCCATCGATCTTCACCTTCAAACTCGGTCTCGCCAGTACTCCAAGCCTCCTGCTCAGTCTGCTCCCGAGCCTCCTTCTTCAGGTTCTCCAGAGCCTCTTTCGTCACCCAGTGGCCCCTTACATATCCCTCAACCAAAAGTTGAGGTTCATACCAAGATACCTAAGGGCCCACTACGTCGAAACGCTGCTCCCAGTCGAGCTGCCCATTCGTATAGCATAGTCGATGATTTGGCGCAATCTCCTGCCGCCATTTCCACACTGGAGCTCCTCCAGTCGTGCCCTTCCCAAAAGAAGGCTCTACTATCTGTCGTGGGCGCTATA
The DNA here is from genome assembly GCA_034641835.2 of Pinus albicaulis. NCBI lineage: Eukaryota > Viridiplantae > Streptophyta > Pinopsida > Pinales > Pinaceae > Pinus > Pinus albicaulis. Next base: position 301,637,532 of record CM076582.1, on the reverse strand, counting down.
TATCCTGCTGATGAACAAATGATTTTTTTCGACGCCACTCAATCGGACCATCCTCCTCTCCCTCCTTCCGTCACCTTCCAAATCCCAGTCAAAATTCGGAACGCCAACGTGTCCCGGTGTATCATTGATGAGGGGGCATCCACCTACGTGATGTCCGCTTCGGTTTGGAAGCAACTCGGATCCCCTGAACTGGCCCCTTCCACGATCACCCTTCGAGCGTGGGACGGTCATGCCTCCCAGCCCATTGGCCTGTTTCGTACTTGTCCTATCACCCTCGCCGGTAAGACTGTTTGTGTTGACGTCGAAGTCATCGACGCCCTGCTAGATTACAACATTCTATTGGGGTGAAGCTACACCTATGCTATGTCTGCTGTCCCATCCACGGTCTTTCGCAAGATGTCTTTCCCCCATAATGGAAATATAGTCACCATTGACCAGTTAACATATCATGAGCCAAAATCTCAGACCTCCCCTGAGACGACCATCTCTTCTGTAGCCAACAAGAAAACCGTTGATTCCTTGACCAGTGTCTCCCCTGACGTTTACAAAGATTCCTCCCTGCTTGGAACTTTCCCTAACCTTCCCCCTCCTCCTGTCACCTTTCCCATCTTATCGAATGTTTGCATGATGCAATCATCTCAGGCTGCCCGTAAGCGGCCTGCCTCGGCTAGTCAGCAACCTCCCCCTCGCCCTTCGCAACCCGCTCCTAGCCATTCATTTCAGCCAGCCGGACCTCCTCCTTCTGGCCCTCCCCCTACAGCTGGTATCCCTGAACCCCTTTATCCTCCTAGATCGGTTCCCCCTGGCCTTAACCATCTCGGAGCCGTCCCTCCTAGTCATTACCCTGCTGGGCAGATACCGTTCCTAGCTCCCCCACCAAGAGTGTACACGGTACCGGTCATGGCCACCCTCTCTCTTCCTAACTTGACCCTTGGGATTCCCGTCTGGTACCATGATCCTCCAGCCGCAACCCCGCCTGGTCAACCCAAACCTTATATTGCTTTGACCCCGGTTCAACTGGTCCCCATGACTTCTCCCGCTACAACAGTGCCTCAGTCACCTCAACAGGAACCACCTCCTGTTGTGACCGCATCGGGTAAGAAGGGCAAAGATCGCAAGGGGGCATCAAAGGACAAGGCTGCCCCGACAAACCCTGCCCCTCCTCGGCCTCCAAAGCATACCATCTAGTGTGCTTTGTGTGATGTTGTCGGCCACGCCACCCATACCTGTCCTGGAGTGCTTCGTCTCAAGCCCATGGTTAATGTCACGTTCCCTGAGTCCACGGTCCCGGAAGCCTCTGTTCCTTCCGCGACCACGCTCAAGAACCCAAAGAATATTAACACCAACCGCCCCTGTGCTTTGTGTGATCTCCATGGCCATTACACCCATCTTTGTCCCCGCCTCGAGGATTTCCGCCCCTCTCTAGTCGCGGTCCACCATTTCGAGGCCAAGCGCAATGAGTCCACCTCTCCCCTATTTGCGCATTATGCTTCAGCAAAACTACCAGATATGACTGCTCTCATTGACATTCCCCCTCCTGATGTCGAGATGACGGAGCCTTCGTCCAGCATTTTCTACCTATCATCATCCATGAGACCCTCGGGGAACATTCCATCTGAATCCTCCCTTGTTGTTTCGCTTGACCTGCCTTCCGCGATCATCTTGGGCTCAACATCGGTAGATCCTCTATCTACTTACTCTTCGGTCACCCCTTGTGACGATGCGCATGTGAACCTCTCTTCTCATGATGATGATTCAGGTCGCTTCACCACGTCAGGCGGTCTTTCTTCCACCAGTCACCCCATCTTCTATCACGATGACAACATTATGGAAAAAATTCCCACCCCTGCCTTTATCTATTCCCCCTTACATCGAACCCATGCGTTCACACCACATCCACCTTGTGGCCATTACATTGAAACCCAATGTTTGGGTAAGGGGGCACCCACATTTGAGAGACCAAGAGAAGCAATTCTCCACAACTCTCCTAGTGTATCTGGTCATGTTGACTTTAGTCCCAGTATTCTTCCACATTTCGAAGAACCTCTAGAGTCCCATATCACTTCAGATCACTCTAGGGATGATACCCCTTATCGTTCCCTCATCTTACATCAGCAACCCAATCTCTTAGACATTATTGTTGACCAACCTATAGCTTTTCTACGAGAGCATCAGTTCATTATCTCCAAATCCTCTTTTTGGGATAGTGACACCAGGCATGCCAACTCGGAAACTTAAATTCCATTTGATCCCTATATGCAGTACCAAAAGAGATTGGTAATCCTCCATTTCCTTTCTCAAACTGCATAACCATAACGAGAACAAATGGCACACCACATCATTTAAATGTGTTTAGATTCCCCTTTTTCTAAATAAATTTTGGCATGACCACACCATGCTCGAGGGCACCTATGCCCCTCAACCATAACCCTCCTCACCTCGTTTTTGGAGAGGAGGTTGTCTTACCAATCGAGTGTAAAATCCCTTCCCTTCATTTGGCTGTTGAACTTCTCCCTGACACCCAACCTCTAGAACAATGACTTATCATGCCTGAGCGTGCCTCTGAAGACCGCCGTGTTGCATTGCAAACCATGGAAGCGGCCAAGAAACGCACCAAAGCTCAATATGACCAAAAAGTCCAGCCTCATCCTTTTCACAAAGGTGACCTTGTTCTAGTATGTGACCAAGCCCATGATGTCCTTGGTCACGGGAAGTTTGACTCATTATGGCTAGGCCTTTACGTTATCAGTAAGGATCTTGGTAAGGGGGCATACCTTTTAGAGGACTTTGAAGGCAATCCTCTTCCTAATCCTCTCAATGCACTCTATCTTAAGAAATATTACCCTTAGCATTTCCCTTCTGAGATGTGTGTTTTACGTTCTGTTAGATAGCCAGCATCTTTTTTGTACTTTCATCCTTCGCCAGGAGCTATTTTGTCCAAGAAGGATCACTTCACCTCTCCTTCAAATCGAACTTCCTCACTTACAACACTTGTACTTGGGACACCATTTTGCCTCCTTACTTGTCTTTGTTCGTGTCGATTTTCGTCATGAGTTACCATCTTGTACTCATGTTTTCATGGTCCCCCATTGGGCCTTTACTGTGTGGCAGCACCATCAAGTCGCCCTTGTTTAGAGCATCCAAGTTGAGTTATCATCACATTCATGGAGTCTATCCCGAGTCCCTTTGTACCCCACTATAGCCCTCCATCCTTCATTGCTTGGTCTCTCTCTTGTGTCGCACATTATGACCTTCAGTCCCACTGTCCCCTATCCCTTATTATATTGTGTCAGTCACTGCCATGTCATTCATGCCCTTTATGCTCTAACAAGGGAAGTTGTCCATTCGCTACTCAGTCCTTTCCATTTCACCATCATCATTAGTGTCAGTATGTCCGTCGCTCTACTGTTTTCTCTCGTGCCTTAGTTGGGGACATCTCACTCCCTCAACTATGGCGGACCTCCTTCTGTCGACATCAACACTTTCATTCTAGAAGCCAGGTCTAGAGGGCGGTGTACCTTGGTTCCAGCTTCCACTCTTGTTCGGTGCCTCGGATCAGGCCAAGGGATCTCTCATTTCCCTTGAATTGATTGTTTCTCCAGCTCCTTTCAGCATGATCGAGATTCGTATACTTGATGGTCCAGCGATCCAGCAACAGCTCTTGATGATTCCCGGGTGTGTGTGAGATGTCTCAACCCTCATGAGGGGGTGGCCCTGCAGGTAGCCCCCCACATGCCCGGATGACCTCTTCTTTGCAGCCTTCGATGCAGCTCCAGATATTTGATGATGTTGGTCGTAGCCACTTGCAGCGCCTCTTCAAATTGCATGTATCAGTCAGATTTTGTGAGCCCTTCCCCATTTATAGGGGGCATTTGGGTTGTATTTGTATCTCATGTACTCAGATATTATTGTACAAGTCCTGGCTGTTATCCCAGGCACAGCATGTATGTGGGATTCCTCATTGCATTTTTATCTGGCTCCCGATTATGCCAGCTGTACTTTATGGTTCGGTTCCTTGTTTACTGGACACACTATTCTTTTGTACTTTGTCTCGGCGGGCATAGGTATGCCTCCCCCGCCGCCTTCAGCACAGGTACCCTCTCATAAAAAGAGACTTGTTGCACCTGCAAGTCTCGTCTTCTCAGGGTCTAGTCCTTCAGCACATTATCTACCTCACATTTCTCTCTTTGACATCCCTTTTGTTGTCTAGTGATTATGTTCTTAAAACATACTTAGGTCATACGATTTTCTCCTGACACTCGCACGCTGGGGGGAAATCTGTTACACCATTTTTTGGTCATCTAACCTATTATCATTAGATGGACCAAAGTACACCATGTAAGACCAGTTTTACCTTAAGTAAAACTGCTTTCACTATGTTAAAATAGGAAACCCCAAAAGGAAATATTAAACAAACCCATATTTGTTTGATTTTCCTCATGGAATAATTAATTAAACCATAATTTAATTATTATTCCCGGTCATGTTTAACCCAAAATCAAAGAAATTAATTAGATAAACCTTTATTTATCTTATTATTTTCTAGGAATAATTATTTAAACCTTATTTAGATAATATTCCTTGTTAAATATGACCAAATCACCCACAAATAATTAAATAAATCATTATTTATTTAATTATCTTTCCACCACTTCCTTAAATAATTAAATAAATCATTATTTATTTGATTATCTTCTAACCGCTTCCTTAAAAAGATAAATAAATCATTTATTTATTTATTTTTGACAAATTAAGGGATTTGACCCAAGTCAAATACCTTTTCCCTCCAACAAATATAATAAAATGTTCCATAAAAAGTGGATCTAGATCTGGTTAACCCATGCACCAAGATCTAGAATGACCCAATATTTTGTTATAAATAGGAGGGTTTTTCCTACCATTCTTCACCTTTTGTTGCCTATTAGATCACTCTGGATCTATACACTTGGTCCCATTTTTCTACCATTTCTTGTGTGAGCTCCCTTTGAGTTCCATTCTTTGTGTGGGTTTTCTACACCAACAAGAGAGAGAAATCTTAGATCTGAAGTGCTGAGGACTTCCAAGAACCCATCCCACTGAGGAGAATTGGATACGCCTTCTTGTTTTCCTCCCAAGTGCCCCATTAATATAAAAATTCTTTCAAAAATTGTTCTTGTCTTGTCTATTGGTATATGGAGCAAACCCTTACTTTTTCTGCTTAATGTCTTTCCATGCATAGATCTAGTTTTTTGCAGCTCTTTTATGTCTAACTAACCGCAGATCTGAAGATATTGGCAGCCACTTTTGTTGTTAGGGCTATTAGTTATGCGTAGCTAAAGTGGTCCTTTTTCGTACACTTCGACGAAGGATTCATACTAACACTCATATAAGTCTGAAATATTCTCCAGTATTTTCTTATTACTCTTTCTGCCTCTTTTGCTTGGTCTGACAGTCTGCTTGATTTTTTGTTTCTTGCCTCTACTTGTGTCTTTGCTTTTACCTATTTGTCCTTTTTCCATGATGGCCCGACAGAGAAGGTCTTCTATAAAATTAAATAGGAACCCTGTGTATAGAGAGAAATCAGTAACATGAGTTGTATACACTCTGATGAGTGCCTTAGGAATCACCAGTATTAGAATGAACAGGTTTTTCTTGCCAGAGTCTAAATTATTAACAAGAACAAGCTCTCTGGACCCATTGCATAATTTATTTTTCGAAAAAAGGGACTGAAAAGAAAGACTATTTTGCCGAGGAAAATTATTTGGCAACCATTTACAGAAAATGACCCGAATGCAACCCTTGCCCCAACTACAAATATGAATGCATTGGTACTCAGAAAGAATAATAAAATGACATATAATCCCACTATGGACACATTCATTCTTACGTAGCCCATTCCATTCATTGACCCACAAGTATTTCATTAAAAACAGGGCTTGACAGCAAACAAAGAGTTGCATACAACTAGACATACCATTGCTATACGAAGTTGACCTAATATTATAAAAGTACATGCAGGCTTGAGCATCGTTAAAATTTTGTAAGAAGTAAGGAGCCAGTACCGGGCCTTTTATGACAGCCAAATAAAAATACAAAAACAGAAAACCATGTAGCTTATGAAGACCAGTACAGAGATTATGGTGACAGGAGAAGGGAGGGCCGCGGAAACAGGGCTCCATATCCTAACCTACAACCTCTACCATTCCATAAAAACCAGAGAAATAGAAAAATACAAAATGAGGCCAATTCCAATCATAAAGAATAGAGAATTTAGCAGAAACACCAGAAGGACCTTCATCCTTTTTTTGTAGAATGGTAACAGGAAAATCGAATTGGGAGATGGGGGTCACGAAAACCATTACATACCAAGTTATCTTCCACTAGTGCTACCAAATTCCTTCCCCCTGCAATACCCTTACTACAATAGAAACTTACGTTATGCATTTTACCTCTCTGCTGCCGACGTAATTTTCAAGTTCCGCCAGACATAGTTTGATGAGGCTGGACGTTTTCCTTCATGCACATTAATTGGCGATCATGGAAAGGACCTCCACTACCCTCCATTAACTATTATGCATGATGGTCGATCGAACTTCCACCACCGTGTGGCATTTTCCAACTCCCACCCTCCTCTTCATGGCACCTTGATCGAGGTTGAGATCAATATTTTTATAAGATAATCTATAATGAATGAAGTTCTATATTCCAAGCCTACTGATGTTGATTTATATCCAACTGCCGAACCTCATTCTTACAAGCCCAATTAGCCAAATAGTCATCCACCTTGTTACCTTCTCTACGCACATGTTTGGGAATTACGTAACCTATTTGGCGAAGGAGTTGTCCAATTTCTTGAATTAGTCTAGCCGTTCGCCAAATTTGACTGATTTTATCCCAATGAGTACCTTGCTGAAGTTTTTGTAATATCCCTGCTGTCATTGTCGAGTCACCTTATACTATGATTCTTTGGTAATTTTCCCGAACCGCTATTATAAGTCCATGTTTTACCGCCATTATTTCAACTTCATTATTTGTAGCAAATCTAATCGGTATTGAATATATTCTGCAAACAACTCCTTGAGAGTTTATGAATGTGCCACCTATCCCTTCTTGTCAAGGATTTCCTTTAGAGGTGCCATCATAGTTTAATTTTAAGAAACCCACCAGAGGTGGCTGGAAAGTTTTTAATATATTCTGTTGAATGGGCTTAAACTTCCATAATGATAATGCTAGCATTTGGGGTTTTAAATTCAGTTTTGCTAGAATTCTATCCTCCCTAGCATTCCCTTCCCAGTCATAATCCATCCAATGTTTAACCAATATTGATTCTCTAATATTTTCCACTATCACCTTCCATATCTGAGCTACATACCTCTCTTATCCTATAAAAATTCTATGGTTTCATTCTTTCCATATCCCCCAAAGCATAAATCCTATAGATAATCTCCAAGAACGATTGATGACTTCACTTTTATACCCTCCTTTCCACCAGTTACAGATAGTTTCATTGATGCTTGTATTGTATCTATCCATTTGTTCAAAAATCATTTCATTGTGCTGCCAAATATCCTTTGCTAGGTTGCATTTATTAAATAAATGTTCAATAGTTTCCTCCTTTTTACACATCATACAGCACGATGGTCCCTGAATCCCTCTGTGCTACAAATGATCCCATGTCAAAGTCTTCTTATGGCTTGATAACCACAGGAAATATTCTACTTTAGGCCAAAATTTCACTCTCCAGATTTTATTCCAAATTTGTACTGCAATATCCTGTTGATTATTTGATTTAAGATAGTTGCCTTATTCTATTGTAAACATACCTTTGGATCTATAACCTCATCTTAGAATATATTCTTCATTTGTAGCTACCAATGTTCTGGTTTTCAATTCTTTATCAAAATTATTCCATTGTGCCATATCTGGGGCATTTCTCCATTTCCCTTTTCCTTCCCAAATTTGTCATTGGCCTTCCTCTTCTCTATTCCAATTATTTACTATTGATCTTTGGTTTGAGAGATTTGTAAACAAGAAAATTTCACCTAGATTGATCCGGCTGAAACGTTTCTCCTTCTGCTACCACGAATCCTCCTAGAAAAGTGTTGTTCTTCCTCCTCATATTTCCCAAAAACTATGTTGTCATATTAATTCTCTGTTACTAGCTACTAAATTCCATATATTTGATCCTTTGGGGGTGACATCTACCTTAAATTTTCCCATAATTGCTCTTGGAATTTCATATTTATTTTCCCAAATAAGTTTCCAAATATCCGTGCCTCCTTGTATCCATCTCCAGAATAACTTAGCTCCCATGACTTGATTGAGGAAATAAGGATCGAGAAGGCCTAATCCCCGCATTTTTTTTGTTTTTATGAGTTTATCCCATGATAAGAGTGCCCATTTTCGCATATATTGAGCTCCTTTTCAAAGAAGGTTTTTAAATATTTTAACCATATTATTGCAAAATGTTTTCAGTGCCGCTCTACCTGAAAATTGATATATTGGAATTGATTTAAGAACAAATCTGAGCAGAATGACCTGACTTGGATCATTAAGCACTCTGAAAGCCCAATTCTGAAGACGTTTGTGGAGACTATTGAGTAGGTCCACCCATCCTGCAACCTTCATGGAGGACTGATCCATTGGAAATCCTAGGTATTTCATTGGAAAAGTTCCAATTTTAAATCTCAGAGTCCTTGCAAGAAATCATTGAGTCGCATTATTGCTGTTAAAAAAGTAAACATTGGATTTATCATTATTGATCAGGGTTCCCGAAGCTTCCATAAAAAATTTAAGGATTTCCAGAATAAATTTTGTTTCCGTTAAGGAGGTTTGACAAAATAACATAATATCATCAATGAATTTCTGATGCAAGAGAGTGAGATTCCTGCCCCACAAATTCAAAGATGACTGAGACCTTCAGTTGCTATGATAAAAAGGAAAGGTGAAATTGGGTCACCTTGGCGTAAGCTTCGAGTTGCATTAAAAGGATGACTTGGAGCCCCATTCACAATGATAGAAACATTTGGGGTTGAAATACACGACATTAACCATTTGGTCCATATTGAGTCAAAACCAAAAGCTAACAATCTTCCTTCAAGTAGGACCAATTTAAACAATCATAAGCTTTTGAAAGGTCCAATTTAATCAACATACCTTTGACTTTTTGAGTTTTCACAGAATGCATTGCTTCTTGTACCATTACTATCCCATCCAATATCTGCCTTCCCTTTACAAATCCAGTTTGTTCAAGTGAAATAATTTTGAGAAGGATTGGTTTCAATCGGTTTACCATTATCGTTGAAAGGATCTTATAAATAACATTGCATAAATCTATACAGCGAAAACCTATTGGAGTATCTATCTGAGATTGCTTTGGTATTAAAGTGATAAGCATTTAATTCAAGGCTGGATATACATTCCTTGTTCGTCTGGATTCTTCTACCATCTCCCAGATTTCCTACACCATGAAGGACCAGGTAGCTTGATAAAATTTTGCTATAAACCCATCTGGTCCTAGGGATTTTTGTTTTGGAAGACTTTTAACTACCTCTTCCACCTCCTCCAAGGTAATCTCACACCCTAGTGCTAAGTTTTATTCCCTACTAACTTTGGACGGAATATTAGTAGTGATTCTCCAAATATCTTCTTCTCTATTAGGGTTAGGTTCAGTGACCATGTCCTTAAAATGCCTTACTAACAAATCTTTCATTTCATTTTGTTGGTAAAATCTATTACCATTCTCATATTTCAATGAAAAAATACTATTGTGTTGTCTTCTTTGTATCAAGGATTTATGAAAAAAACTTGTGTTTTTTTCTCCTTTTAACCACTGCACCCATGACATCTGTTTCCATAATATCTCTTCCTATTTTCTTCACTCCTCTAATTCATTGAGTATGTTTCCTTATTTTATTTCAAGTTCTTTTGTTCATCTGTGTAAAATCATTTCCTGTTGGTTTTGTTTCATTCTTTCTTGAAGGTGGTGCATTGTTGCCTGGATATTGCCAAATTCAGATTTATTCTAGATTTTGATTGCTTTTTTTAAATGTTTTAGATGCAGCTGAAATGTATGCATTCTATTCCTCCCTTGTATATCTGTAGATTTTCACCACTGCTTAATTTTTTCCAGAAAAGTGGGATCCCTTAGCCAGAATAATTCGAATCAGAAGGGCTTATTTTTTGGAGCTTATTTAATATCAATTTCCAAACGGATAGGCCAACGATCTGATCCTAAAGAGGGTAATATTTTTGCTTCATAATAAACATCTAAGCTCACCAAGTCCTCCGAGACTAAAAATCTGTCAAGTCTAGATGCTATCTGGTGGGTTTGCCCCCTTCTCTTGTTCCATGTAAAAACTCCATTTATAGTTGGGATGTCTAATAGTTTAAGGTCTGTTAAAATATCTCTAAAAGACTCCATTTCTATATCCTCTCTTCTGAGACCCCCTTTATTTTCTGTGAGATTCAATATCATATTAAAATCTCCACCTATAAGCCAATATTTCTCATTGTGCAAAGATCTCAAAGTTCTAATACTATTTAAGAAATTTTCTTTCTCTCCTTGGATATGAGGTCCATAAACTGCTGTTATCATTAACATCTCCTTAGTTCCCACATGTCTAAACCATCCTGAGAGGCTGCAAGGAAATCCTATCCATTCATCTTCCACTACTTCCACATGATTCTATATGATTGCTATAACACCTGTTGTGCCTCTAGCATCTATAGCCAATACTTCATAATGAGGTTTAAAAAACTGTAATATTGATTCTAGTTTAGCTATTAATACCTTTGTTTCTTGAATTAGCATTATTTGGGGTTTTTCAGTTTTTAATCTTTCCTTTAGATATCTCTGTTTACCTTGGCTATTTAGGCCTCTTATATTCCAAGAGAGTATTTTCATTGGCAAAGTTTTGGTGTTTGTTGGAATATTGTTGTTAATGGTATTATCTTCCCTGTACTTACCAACATTTCGCCCATTAATTGAATTGACTCATGCAAATTTCTTCTGCCTTTTTTCTTGCCTGGTTTTGTTTGAGGAGTTGATGTTTTATCACAATTAGATTCTAGAGTTATTACTTGTTTTTTTGTCTATGCAGTCAGATAATGCTTGAAATTTTCTTTGTATAATGTCTTCTGGTCTTCTAGAATAAATATATCATCCAAGTTCCTGCATTCATACAATAGACATTTCATTACCTGTTCCTCTGCACTAAGATCATATTTTTGTGATTTTATCTCCATTGTCATTTTTTCCTCTCCTATTATCTCCTCTTTTTTTGTTTGATCAGTAGTCGCTTTTATCTTTACTGCTATATTTTTCTATGGAATGACTTCCTAGCTTGGAATAGGCATTTCTTCCATTTCTTTCGACGAATCCCCTTCTTCTTGCAAAATTTCATAACGATTTTGGGACGGTCGCTGTTTATTGCTAGTGGACTGATTTATCTGCATCCTGTTAGTTTTCTTCTTGCTAATAAAGGTTACAAAGCCCTCCTCCATTTCTTGGCCTGTATCTTTACTTGTTGGGACCTTTCCTATTTTTTTTTCTATGATATTCTGAGGACATGTCTTATACATGTGGCCATATTCATGACACTGTCGACACCGAAATGGAATATGCTCATATTCAAGGGTTTGTTGCCAGATATTACATTCATATTCAAGCTCTATTGATTCAGGAAGTGGTTATGAAATTTTCATATAAACACAAATATGAGAAAAGGATGTATATCTTCCACGACAAGTTGTCTCTGCAATTTTCAAAAACTTTCCTAAAGTATTTCCGATCCCTTCTAAAATATCTGGGTCCCAAAAATCCATGGGTAAAGCAAAAAATCTAACCCAGACCAGCGCAACCAAAAATTGTTCCTCATCAGGGTTATAGCATTCTTCCCATTGCCTGAGGAAGAGACCTGCATTATTAAAAAATATGGTCCTCCTTCAAATATTCTTTCTTTATCCAATAAATTTGTGAAAATAACTGTAAAAAATCCTCTTGGGCCAAACTTGAGATCTAGATGACCATTTGGTTGCCATTTGGCCTGGATCCGCTTCAGTAAATCCTTTTTAGTTGGCCAGATGCCAATAAATTTACATATTGGTGCATGATATTTCATTTAACCTCGATATTCATCCAGTTTGTTTGGTGGAATGACAAATATGTGCTTCTTCAATGCCCGAGGAAGACATTGACCCCTGATTTTTTCTTTCCATTCTACACCTAAAACTAGCCCTCCTTTTTTACTTCCTCCTGCTTGCACATTTTTAGATCTGCTACTCTTCTCGCCTGCCATTATGTTTCGGTAGGAGGGAGTCGGCCCCCCTCCCGAGGTTGCCACCATGCTGCCCTCAATGCTATTCAATCTACTGCTACATGCACTCGTGTTCTTCCTGGATCATCAAGGCACTGAAACTCCTCCCAGATCGACCATTATGAAGTACCTATTATTTCTTGGAGTTACATCATTGAATCCCAATTTTATAGACTGCTAGTCATTGCTCAAATTTTTAATGCTTGTCCATAGCTATAGAGACGTCCCAAGTGTAGCTGATCCCCCTTGGAATGACCACCAAATCACCTGCAGGAAAATCCTTTCATATATGCTCTCACCTCACCTCTCACATGAAAATTTATTCATATTTTAATAATTTTAGTTTAATTTTTCAAACATATATATATATATATATATATATATATATAGTTTTGATCTTTTAAATTAAGATTAATGATTATTTTGTTTTTATTATCGTCTTATAACTAGTATTTATATATTATTGATAATTTTTAAAATAGTATCTTACTTTTGACACTTAGTATTCTTTAGTAAGGAATTTAGAACATTATTAAGCTTTATTAAACTTCAAGTAATTAAGATTTTAATTGTTGATGTTAATTAATATTTTATACCAGATGGAAAATGTTTAGTTTTTTTTTTAATTGGATGGAAAGTATTTTTTTTTTAATCTTAAAAGTATAAATTATAAATTGTAAATAAATTTTGGATTCACTTAATTTTCTTCGAGTTTTCCAAACTTGAATTTCATAGTCACAATGTATAACTTAAAATTTCTTTTTCTCATGTAACAAGAAACTCATATTTACCTTGAAATAGAATTTCTTATTTATTTATAATTTTATCCACACTATAATTTTACAATATTTTGTCATACAATGAAATTTTAAAATTTTATACTATTTTTTTTTTTTTAATTATAACTACTATTGTCCATTGGGTCTTGGATAGAGGGTGGCGTGGTGGTGCTCTATTAAGGCACTCTTTTGTGAAGTCACCGGTTCAATTTCCCTCCCTAATGGTGTGATATATTAGACATGATGAAGATCCAGTCCTACCAGCCTTTCAAAAAAAAATTATAACTAGCAATTGCACCACATGTTGCAAAGAAAAAGTCGTAAGGTTGTAGTATAGGAAATAATAGCATATAAGAAAGAAGAGGTAGTAGGAACTTTCTTGGCTCCAAGTGATCCTCCAGAATAAGGGGTGGAGATTTATTTTTATTGGACCTCAAATCAAAATATCCATCTTAGGTAACTGATGTGGAACAACTTATTTGTTATTAATTTCATGTAAGCTGTGTTTTTTTATAATGGATGGGACATTTTGGCCTAAGTACTCAAGACCTCTATATGACAAAATATGCATGATTATTTTTTTCTCCATGAAGGATGCACTTGGTTTTTATGACCAGGTTACCCAGACTTCACCCTTCCACGAAATGATTTGCCTCTATCACATTTGCAATGTTGAATTCCTCTAATTCTACTCCTAGAACTCTGACTAGGCTTTACAACTAGAATGATTTAATGGAATAAAAACTTATCACTATGACATGTTGTACTTCATAAGAAACTACTAAGAAGTTTAAGTATGGTAAATCCACCTTCACCTATCATTTGAACATAAAACATAGAGTTATCTTAATAATGAATTTTATGGATAAGAGACATTTGGGCTTTTTTTAACCCATGGGGATGATTAATTAATCCCACTTCAGATAATTTATATTAATAAATTATCTACAATCATATTTCCATAATTAGTCTTTGAACGACCAATATTCCACTTCTTTGGAACTTTTCATCTCACTCATAATAACAAACATCATCAAGAAAAAGTCAAAATTTTCATTACATTATGTCAATATTTTTATTGAATTTACTTTTATTTTTAATTTTGTGTAATTTGAAATAGTCAAAATGTTAAACATGACATTGCAACATTTCTATCATACTTTGTTGGAGAGCGTCGTAACACAAAAATGTAATATTTAAATATATAAATAGTTATTTTCCTTTCTATATATATATATATATATAATACAAATTAATTGGTTTGTGTGGAGTTTAATTTTATGATATAAATTTTATTGAAAATAAAAATTTAATGCTTATGTACCAAAACATTTAATGGTTATGTATTTTACAAAAAAAAATTATTCATTGAACTAATTATGTAAAATCTAGTTTTACTAAGTTATTAATTTAAATTTTATTAAAAAAATTGAAGTTAAAATCTAACAAATTTTTAATAACAACATTTTAACTTAAAATTCACCAAAACATAAATAAAACTATTTGCTTAAAACTAACATTAGATAAAACATATATAAAACTATTTACTTGTGGATCTAATGGCCTAAAACATTTCAATTGTCTAACATTTGATTCAATGGCTCAAACATGGACACGGTGGCAGCTAGGGGAGTTGTTTTCAAAGAGGGAAGAGGTTTTCATATCAAGACATTTAATCCCTCTTGGCTCTTGGTAAATCCAGAGTTAAGATTTATTTAGGCAATCTTAATTCCCCCTTTAAATAAACTACATTCCACATGAATACCATGGGTCGATACCATGAGCTGTATTTATAGTTTATTATTATTTTATTTTATTATTTTTATTTTTTATTGCATTTTGACCTAGTTAAAATGTTCATTACATTATGTCAATCTCTTTATTTAATTTACTTTTATTTTTAATTCTTTGTAATTTGACATAGTCAAAACATTAAATATGAGATTACAACATTTCTATCATACTTTGTTGGAGAGCATAGTAACACAAAAAATGTAACATTTAAATATATAAATAGTTATTTTCCTTTTTTTATATTGTTTTTTATCCATGTGATATAAATTAATTGGTTTGTGTGGAGTTTAATTTTATGATATAAATTTTATTGAAAATAAAAATTTAATGCTTATGTACCAAAACATTTAATGTTTATGAATTTTACAAAAAAAAAAAATATTCATTGAACTAATTTATGTAAAATATAGTTTTATTAAGTTATTAACTTAAATTTTTTTTTTTTAAATTGAGGTTAAAGTCTATCAAATTTTAATAACAACATTTTAACTTAAAGTCACCAAAACTTAGATTCAATGTAACTTATTAAAAAGAAAAAAACTAACACTATAAAAAACATATATAAAACTATTTACTTGTGGATCTAATTCCCTAAAACAGTTCAATCATTTAACATTTGATCCAATGGCTCAAACATAAAAACCAACTAGAGGAGTGCGTAATTACTACTAGTAAAATTAATTAAAATAATTTTTCAATTAATCACTTTTCTAAATTACAAACATATAAATAAAAATAAAAATAAAAATAAAAATAATAATAATAATAATAATAAAATCTATTCTAACTTAACTTATTTCTTCACAACATAATTCTATCTTATTTATAAAAATTATAAAATAAAAAATAAATATATTTTTTATAAATAAAATATTTTAAATAATTTTATTATTTATATTTCATATAACCTTGTCTCTATCATTCTAAAACATAATTAAATAATTCTATCTTATTTATAAAAATTATAAAATAAAAAATAAATATATTTTTTATAAATAAAATATTTTAAATAATTTTATTATTTATATTTCATATAACCTTGTCTCTATCATTCTAAAACATAATTAAAGAAAAAAGAAATATAGAAAATCTCTTTAAAAATCTATATTTCAAAGGGATTTTAAAACAACATAGAATACGAAGGGACAGTATAAAAGCCATCAGAAAATCATCGAAACAAACCATTACTTTACTTTTAAGATAGAAGAAAGAAAGCCAACAAAGAGAAAAACAGAACATGTGAAAAAAATTATATTTGTAAGCCAATCTTGTCTTCAAATAAACCAACTTAGTGTTTTCCGCGGCAACAATGGAAAATTTTAACTTAATTACTTCAAATAGAGATGTTTATTTAAATACTTTTAAAGTTTTAATTTAGAAATAATATAATTTTTAAATTTTAAATGTGAAACTAAAGTAATATATATATATAGATAGGAGTTGTCTATCGACACAACATAATAGCTTCTTTCGCTAGAATTTGGTAAATTTTTTTCAAAAAATTAGGTAGTTGGAGTGTTTGAATTACATTTTTTATGGTGGAAACGCCATCAAAAACTTTTAAAGCACCCAAAATACTAAAGTTAACCACTATAACCTAGATTTTCAAAAATCTTTGCCCAAATTTTTCATAATCTTATCGGAAGTTTTGAGTTATTCATATACTTTCAAAGCAGTTGATGGCATCTTTCCAATTATATAATTTTTCCATTTTCATTATGTAATATTTGATATCCAATAATTTTTATTTTTTCAATAATATAATTTTTTTTAGTATCCTAGAAGAGCTCAGCAAGCCTAACAGGTAGTCATTAGTAAATTTTCACAACCGTGAGATTTGAACATTGGATCTCTCACCAAGATATAATTTATTTGTTAATATTGATTATCTAAATTATTAAAATTATGTATTTTTTTTTAAAAATAAATTATTAAATAAACGGCTATTCCTCATTGGCTTAGTGGTCATTTACTAAATCTATACAAAGTAGGTCATGAGGTCGAATAGCCATGGACTCCCAAAAAAGTCAAATGAGCGGTACTATATAGTACCCTGTGAATTTTGACTATCAAACATTAACAAACAATAATGATTAATTAAATGTTTTGAAAAATAAGTCTTGATTTTTTAATTTCACATTAGTAATCTCTTAATAATAAATTAACTTTATTTAGTGCTTTTACATTATGAATATTTTTATAAATTATTTCTATTAAATATTCTAATAATATAGATAGAGAAAATTACGTTTATAATATCTAGTTTAATTAGTAAAGAACTTATTTATGTTATTATCTCTTAAGTATTAAGTAACTTTTAATAAACATATAAAGAAAATATAGGAATCTTTAATTACTAATGTTAATTATCTTACTTATGTACATGATGATCTTTGTCATAACCTTATTTTCAATGGTTGAATGCCCATTTCTTTCACAAATGATTGACACACAAAGTACTATTCTTATTTGAAGGTTATAAATTATAAACAACTTTTGAATTTGCTTCATTTTTCTCTAGGTTTCTATAAAAGAATTGCAATCAAGTGTAATTTAAATTGGATCATTGTATTATTTGACATCTATCTTGATGCTTTTAAAGTGGAAAAAACTGGAGGAACCATCTTGCAAGAAAATTTTAATAGTCGGTGAATTTTTGAAGAATTGGGGATTGAAAGCTTCGAAAACCATTATTTTTATCAAAATTCTAGTCCCATTATATACTGAAATGCCTTTCCAATGATGCATCAATCACATCAGTTAAAGTTAGTATGCAAAATTTATGACTCGCATGAGTTGATCTACTATAGTACGAGAGAATGTTATGTCATCCCTAATTACTAATACATATAGGGCTAACCACATGTTGAATTTGAAAAATAATTTAGAAGGTCAAAAATTGTAACTCCACTTGAGGGTTGAAGGAGTCAAATCTTAGCCCTGATTAGTGATCCAGCTATACTAAGCATCAGGTTTCTAAGAGGAATAGGGGTTTCATTCTAGTCTATTGTATTTTATTTTGTATTTGATTAGACAGACCATAAGTGGGATGTTCGAGAGAGAAAAAAAAGAGAGATAAAGTTTTTTAGCAAACTTATAGGCGATAAGACTTAGGTAATGCCAGAAAGAGTGCATCTTCCTTTGTAATTACTTGTTTCCATATCATAGAAAAGAGTGAAAAGTGACCTTGTCTACTAGCTAGGTTTTCTCCTATAAGTGTTTCATGGAGAAAATTGTATGACTATTATATATATTGTGTGCCTTTATTTATATTCTATATTTCTCATGTTTTAATTAATGAATTAATATCATCATATGAAAAAAAAGTCTCAGATTTAAAGGGAATTAATAGTCATAAGTAATATTTTAGTAGTTTTATCATATATGTTTTTTTTTTTTGGTAAAATAGATATTTTATTCCTAAAATTTGAGAGTGTTTATCAAATTAGTCTTCATTTCATTCTAGCTTACTACTTTGGAAACCATATGAGAGACAAAAATTCAATTTTAGCAATAGACAAATAAATTTTTTAATGATTTTATCCAATATACAAACAATTAGTATGTTTTACAAGGTCTATAGGGTCATTGTTAACTTCGAAAATATAAAATCATATAGATGGGAATACAAAAATAAAATAACATAGAAACTGTCATTCAAAATTATTATATTAATTTAAATATTATACTAGAAGGGGCTAATTGTTGTTACCTTCAGAACAACCTAGGTTAAGGGGAATGATCATATGAGTCTCTATATTTCAAAATTTCAATCAATGGATGTCATATGATACTAAATCTCATCCAAAAATAATAAAATTTCCTCTTTGGATTCATTCATGCCAATCAAAATTCTTCATAGCATTAAAATTATATTTGATATATATCAATAGTGTACATGTATTTGTTGTAGTGGCCACTTATGTGGCCCATGTCTAGGACCTAGTCTGCCTCCTCAACCACCTAGTAATGATGCTTGTCAATTAGTTCATGCTCCATATAAGCTATATTATCATTGATTGGCTCATCGGTGCGCTCTTAATACCTAGAAGTAGATATATCGACCTATTTCTGGGTGCAAGAGCTCCCATGCTCATGGAGCCAATAAATAGTGAATTATAACCCAAACAATAAGGTAATATTATTAGCCAAGAAGAAGGAATTTATTTGGGAAAGGGATAACATGAGACAAAAAAATTAGGAGGCTATGTTAGAAAGGAAGTGGGAAAGAAATGCTAGCCATAAAAGATGTTATAGATTTGATGCCCTGTTGGATTCCCAAACATTGGATTAACCTAAGAAACCCAAGGAGACAAGAATTTTGAAAAGATATCTAAGGAAATAGGAAAGATGAAATAAAAACCCTAACCTAGCCAGCCAAGCCTACGAGACCAAAAAAGGGAAATCACAAACAAGACCATTGAACCAACTATAAGGCTTAATAATTTGCATATCCAAACAAAATTAACATCGAGAGATATAAAGGAAATCCATCACAATACCTAAAGGGTAAAAAATTGAATTGAATGTGTCCTAGGAATGAATAACCATAATTAAGATTTGAAAACTCTTGGAGATTCATATCATTTTCCTTGTGTATAGGGTGGTTTTATTAAGAAAAATGAGATCCTCTCACCTATGGAAATGACCAATACATGTAGGGAATTATAGATATAATGTATCACATAAATATTGAGGATGATTCACCCTTTCGTCCTAAGATGTAAAAAATATACATTCAATACCTTGCATTAATCCCACATTGGAGTGTTTACCTTTCCCCATAAAACCCTATGGTGAATTCCCATACAGATCCATGTAGAGTAGGATGTTATCTCATTATTTTCATGGATAGGCATGCTACCACATCCACCCTCATTAATAATTGGTTTTTTGGTTATAGTACATCCCCCTCCTGTCTAAAAAATCCCATCTAGGGATTTTAATCACATCTATTTTGATGAAATATTTTTGTAAAATAGCCATGAAATTTTACCAATCATATTGGTATTAGAGTCATGTTTATTTGAGGTATTTTATGGGAATTTGTAGTGATCCAAGAGCTATTTCAAGAAAAAACGCAAAGCCCTAGTCCTAGATGATGAATCTATTCATAATAACCCTTATGGTTTAATAGAAGAGATATTTTTGAGGTTAGAATAATAAATAGCAAACATTAGTCACAATATGAGCTTCCATGTGTAAAAGTTAGCAATCAAGCTCAGGACTTTTGGAGAGGAAGGAGGTTCTAACACAAAGGCCAAATCAAAAGGTAAATTAGGAGATCATGAATACCGATAAAAGGATTTTAGGAAAAATCTTGAGAAATGGAAGCCAAATTTAAGAGTTTTTAACCATTCATAGCCCATATTCAAGATGAAAATTAAAGAAAACATAAAGATATACGAAGTTGATATAAATGCACTATAATTGAATCATTGGTTGTGTAAATTATAAGTTGATATTATCATTCAACATATATATGAAAATGAAAGAGATCATTTTGTACACTAAATTTAGAGGACCATGTCATGACTTGGTCGGAAAATCATACAAAAAATATTAGGCTAAAGGATGATCTACCAATTACTAGGTGGGATGTCTATAAAACCTTCATTAAGTCCTAACTTTATCCTATTAGGTACGTAGGGTGATAAAGCATCTAGTGGCACTCCGTCAAGTATAGGTAGGGGTAGAGTGTACAAGAGTACACCAATGAGTTAAAAAATATGGTCATCACCATAGGTATCTCTCGAGAGAACTTCTATGTACTCTTGTTCCTCAAGTATTTGAGGGTTGTATATAGCCATGTATGAAAACAATTGATTCTTTCCAAGCCAAGGATAGTTGATGAAGCATGCTCATGGACACAATATATAGAAATAATAGGGTAAAAGAAAGGGAAATGAAGTAGTTTAAAGTAGAAGGAGCACCATGAAGCTTCTAACAAGGGGAAGAGAAAGTTGAAAGTGAGAAAGGATAAGAAGAGATAAGTCACTACACATCAGTGCAATAATCCTAGGAATTATTGTAACCATTGCAACATTAATGGTCACACTGAGGAGAAATGTTGGAAACTACATCTAAATATGAACCTAAAGAACCACTAGAAGGATGCAAAGAAAAGTAATATTATTGATATACATTTGATTAATTGGGTCAAAAAAAACTTTGATGTGGATGATAATTTTGTGTTCACGTCAATTCCAAAGGAGGTGAATCTAAGTATCCTTCATCACCAAGAAGAGAACAAGATGACCAAACTCTTCCACATTAATATCAAAGTCAAGAATACCAAGATAGATTATATTTTGACTTAAGTTCATATGCTAATCTCATAGCAATGGATATGGTAAACAAACTTGGACTAGAGGTTCACAATAATCCTAGCCCATATCTATTGGGATGGGTAAACATGGTTGTATATATCAAGGTAACAAAATAGTGTAATTTGGTGAAAAGTTTAGGAGCTACATTTCTCCAATGGGCGAATTTTCCATCATTTTTCCAAAAAAAAATATTTACTAATTTCCATTTTTATAAAAATCATTCAAACAAATTCTATAAGACATTATTGTACCTCAAAAACCACAAAAAAATTATAGAAACTATATAAAATCATTAACAATTTGAATATTTTTACAAAAAATATTACCAAACATTTTATATCCTACATATTAAAAACTTGTAAAATTAAGAATTTCTACATAATAATTTGATATACCATCAATAAAAAGCTACATCATCACCTTATTAACGGAATTCCTTTTACTGAAAACAACATGGGAAAGTACAATCACTTTATAGATTATTATTTCTTTACAATGTCAAGGAGTTTGGAATATTTTGGCAAATACCAAGAGTTGTATATATTTTTATATTCAGCCTCAAATGTCCAAAGTTATTAAAATATATAGTCAATTCTTCAAATAAAATGACCAGCACATTCCATATTGGTAGCTGGTCCAAGCCAATAGTAAATTAAATTAAATAGTACAATTATTCACATTCTTATGCATTCCTTTTGCATTCCAAGATTTACCTAAGTTTCTTCCATTCATCATCGTTTAAAATCTTTCAAAGGTGAAGAAATAAAAAGTACAAATAGGTTATCAAACCTAAGTATTTGGGACCCATATCCTAAGTTTAAAGAAAATTGTTAGTTATCATCATTGTATTTTTGAATCTTTTTGGATTCTTATTTTAGTGTTTTTAACGGATAGAAAAGTTATGTAACTACAATATTTATAATGGGTAAATTTTTATTAGAAATTGTGCTATTTAGGTTTCATTATGTATGTGAAAAAACCATGTTTGGTCGAGACTTTTAATATTTTATTATTATTGTGTAGAGATGAAAATCAAGATAAATTTTGTGAATTGGAGTACTTGCATGTGTTAGAATGTTACAGAAATATTTTGTGTGTAATAGGATGATGATAATTTTTATTTCATCCTCTTCTTTAGTAATTAATTTCTTAGTGATCTCCATTGTTGCTCCATAAAAGCAATCCTTTGGTTGAAACGTTATGGGCCTTCTCTATTTATTTTACTATATTTCAATTCAATACTTATCAAATGTTTACACTTTGCTTTATATTTGACAAGTAGATGTGTGATAGGAGGAAGAATTTTTTTTCTTCATCCTCTTCTTTAGTCAATAATTTTTTTTAGTGATCTCCATTGTTACTCCATAAAAGCAATCTTTTGGTTGAAACGTTATGGGACTTTTCTATTTATTTTTTTACATTTCAATTCAATATTTATCAAATGTTTGCACTTGGCTCCATATTTGACAAGTAGAAGGGTAATGGGCCTTCTTTATTTATTCTATTATATTTCAATATAATACTTATCAAATATTTGCACTTGGCTTCATATTTGACAAGTAGAAGTGTATGAAAACACAATGATGAGAATGAACATATTGTTAGAGATATTTAAACCTTACTTTCTAGATATTTTGTAACTTTCTAGATATTTTGTATCATATATAAAAATAAGAACTGCATATACAAAATTTAAACTTAACAATATTGATATTGAAGTTTTGGTTAAATTCAGGGAAAGAATTGGAGTGCTTTGACATAACACTCTATCACCATCTATCCAAGACTCCAAAGACATTTTTTTAATCTTATTTTACTTTTATATATGTTCCACAATATTTATTAGCATGAGATTTAATAAATTTTTTTAAATATATTATTTCTAATTTTTTACTTTTATTGAAATCACTCAATATATGACACTTTTATTAAAATAAGTATCAAACCTAAATATTTGGGACCTATACCCTAAGTTTAAATAAAATCGTTAGTTACCATCATTATATATTTTTATCTTTTTGGATTCTTATTTTAGTGTTATTAACGGATAGAAAAGTGATGCAAATACAATATTTATAATGGGTAAGTGTTTATTATAAATTATGCTATTTAGGTTTCCATTATGTATGTGAAAAAACCATGTTTGGTTGAGACTTTTAAATATTATATTATTATTATGTAGATAAGAAAATCAATAGTAATTTTGTGGATTGGAGTACTTCCAAGTATTATAATGTTGCAAAACATTTTATGTGATAGGATGAAGCCAATGTTTACTTCATCTTCTTCTTTAGTCAATAATTTCTTAGTGATCTCCATTGTTTCTCCATAAAATCAATCTTTTGGTTGAAATGTTATGGGCGTTCTCTATTTATTCTACTATATTTATCTAATATTTATCAAAAATTTTCACTTGGATCTATATTTGAGAAGTAGAATTGTATGAAAACAAGACGATGAGAATGAACATATTGTTAGAGATATTTAAACCTTAGTGGGAGAAAACAATACCAAGCAGGTAATTGAACCAATGACTTCACATCAAGGAGTGCCATGACAGAACACTCTATCACCATCTATCCAATACCCCATGGAAAATTTTTCAATATTATTTTACTTTTATATATGTTCCACAATATTTTTTAGCATGAGATTTAATAAATTTTGTTAATATATTATTTCTAATTTTTTACTTTTATCGAAATCCCTCAATATATAACACTTTTATTAAAATAAATGTCTATATACATTTTATATTTAAACTCAATTGTCTATATTTATATTTTATATTTAACTTTCTATATATATACATTTTATATTTACGGTGTAAAGTGACCCTCTTTGAAAACAACTCTGCACAATTGCCACTTGTACCATTGTGGTATCGTTGATTTTGATGTTAGATGATTGAAATAATATATACCTTAGGATTGAATATGGTTATTAATTAGTTACGAAAATAATAGAAATAAAGAAAACCGTTGATACAAATCCTAATTCAATCAGCTCTAAAAAAGGTTTTCAAGTTAACTATGAAGTTTACTACGAGAGCAAATATTGTGAACATATTTTTTTTTTATCAAGATGGGGAGATCTCCCTACTACAAAAGGGTTAAAACTAACAAAGGGGCATGGACCAAAGAAGAATATGAGCGTATTATCGCTCAGATTCGATCCCATAATGAAGACGGCTGGTGTTCGCTTCCCAAAGCCACAAATTTCTTACTTGACCTATGTTCTTCAATGGAATTAATAAATGCTTCTGAATCAAAGAGATTATATATATGAAATTGAAAAATGAATAAATTACACATATTGTTATCTTGATTTTCTGATTGAAGAGATTATATGTTTTCTTTATTTTCTGATTGCAAGTCTCATGCGATGCGAGAAGAGTTGCAAGCTTTGATGGATAAACTAATTGCGTCTCGATTTGAAGCGTGGAAAAAATACCCTTAAAGCCAGTCTTCTAAGACCAGGTAGCTACAAGGTCAATTTTTGTATTATGGCTGAAATGGAGGAAAATTATGTTATGGAGGGTATGTGTGCTATTTTCGAGCTGCCCTAGAAATGGATTTGTTATTCTACTAGTTGGAGCAATATTCGAAAACCATGTTGGCAGTGGATAGAATCGTCTCTTCCTCCCCTCTAAGAGAGGATGAGACAATTCTCAACAAGTGAAAATTATTGATAGCCCTTAAGTTGGAGTGGATGTGGTTTTCGGTCCAAGAAGCTCTATGATTGAAGTCAAATGGTGCTTTTTGTTTTGGGAAATGGAGTAGAGGAACATTTTCGAGTTTTTGGGTATTAGAAAAGAGGAAGATCCCTTGTATATTTCCCACGACATAATGTTGGAGTGTTTTGAGATCCTTGATCCTCTAGTTAAAGGACAAGTGAGGAGCCAGAAAGTTGGAACAAATGGAGGAAGTGACCGTGCCAAGAATTGGGCTAATCAATATGAGTGATGAAGGCCTTGAAACCCAAAATGTAGTAGCACGATGACGTCAAAAGGAAATTAGACACCTAAAGGTTATATTTAATGTTGTAAATCTGTCTATCGAGCCAATGAGTAAGCTTTCACGACCTATTACCTCTCCCTCTAGTATTGTTGATGGTGATGGAGATATGAGGCCTGCCGAACCAGATCCTCATGTTGAAGCCATGTTCTTTGAAATTTTCCCAAATGTTGATGATGATGAGGAAGGAGGGACTGATGATTGTAACCCGGAAACTATGTTTGAGCCCTTGTCGTCTTCTCTATCTTTGCTGGAGGAGGTAGATATCTTATTAGTAGAAACTTGGGGCTTGGTTAGCTGCAACAACGAGAAAGAAAGTGTGGCGAGAATGGATATAGACCTGTCACGTGAAGATTCTAATATACCATTCGCTAGTGATGATAGAAGCTTCAGTGCTAGAGAACAATGTGGTAGGGATATTGTAATTGATAGAAGTGCCAACTATTAAGACTTTGACAATTATGGATTTGGAACATCTAAGGTTGTTAAAACTTGGGCTGATGTTGTTCCAAAAATTTCAACTGCAGGCCCTGATCAGGAAATTCCATTTTGTGTAAATCAACAGTTGGTTTCATAGGTAGACTCTGTAGTTGTAGATGCTTCAAATCGCCTTGACTGTTCAATCCCTGACACCAGTGGAGGTGATGTTTCTAGTAGAAAAGTCAATTTTTGTATGGAAAACAATTGAATTCCTCCTTGGACCTATATCTCCGTTCATGGCAGAATACCAGAGATGGAGGATACTGTGGTATCTATGCCTAGATTTTTCTCTCTTCCGTGTAGAGTTGTTGGGGGTTGCATTGCTATCGGTTCACAAAAATATAATGAAAGTTATCCACTACATTTATTTCGAGTATATGATGGACATGGAGGTTCCCAGGTTAGCTTCATTCCTAACACAATTCATGGTAGATAATTGAATCCCAGTTTTAAAATTATTAACATTTTGCAAACCTCTGAGATCGTTATATGCAAGTTTTTAGTTTTGTATTCTTTATTTTGTTTTCAAGATATTAAAGTTTAGAAGGAATATCTACAAGATTCCAATTTCTACAAAGACCGCCTCCATTAGGCATTGGTCGAGGAGTTAGAGACAATAATGAGCGGTGAGGGATGTAACATCGATGGTATTAATAGAAACTTGAAGAGACTCTGGGAAAGGGATTTAGTTGGTTTCTTCAAGAAAGTGGATGTTGAGTTGGATAGGAGCCTAATAGAAGAAATGACTTAGGGGAGGGAAGCCACATGGAATGTTTCTCAGAGCCAATTGCCCCTAAAACTATGGAAACTACTATTGTCATTTCTATTGTGGGTTCATGTCAGGTTATCATTGCTAATTGTGGGTATTCAAGAGTTTTTTTATGCCATGGAGGGAAGGTTATTCCACTTTCAGATGATCACAAAGTATGCCTTGTTTTCTTTGGAGTAATGTTGTTATTGCCTACAATTTATCTTTTTGTCAAGATTTTCCTTTCATCGACACATATATTCTTTCTTCTTTTTGGATATGACCTAATATTTTCGTGTTTGTAGCCCCAAAGAGCGGACAAGATGTCAAGGATTGAGGAAGCAGGGGGAAAGGTTATTTGTTGGAATGGATATCATGTTTTAGGAGTTCTGGAAATGTCAAGGGCCATTGGTATGATCCAGTTTTAAAAGAATTAAAATTTTGAAAACGTCTCAGATCCTTATATGTGAGTTTTTAGTTTTGTATTCATTGTTATTTTTTCAAGAGATTAAATTTGAGAAGGAAGATCCGCAGGCTTCTAATTTCTGCAAAGACTTCCTCCATTAGGCATTGGTCGAGGAGTTAGAGGCAGTAATGAGCAGTGAGGGATGTATTATCGATGGTAGTAATATCAAATAGAAGAGACTCTGGGAAAGGGATTTAGCTGGTTGCTTCAAGAAAGTGGATGCTAAAGTTGGATAGAAGCCTAACAAAAGAGATGAGTCAGGGGAGGGAAGCCACATGGAATGTTGCTCAGAGCCTATTGCCCCTGAAAATGTGGGAACTACTATTGTTATTTCTATTGTGGGGTCATGTCAGGTTATCATTTCTAATTATGGAGATTCAAGAGCTATTTTATACTATGGAGGGAAGGCCATTCCACTTTCATATGATCACAAATTATGCCTTGTTTTCTTTGGAGTAATGCTATTATTGCCTACAATATATATTTTTGTCAATATTTTCATTGTATCAACACATATATTCTCTCCGATTTGTGGATATGACCTAATATTTTTGTGTTTGCAGCCTCAAAGAGTGGATGAGATGGAAAGGATTGAGGTAGCAGGGGAAAGGTTATTTGTTGGAATGGATATCATGTTTTAGGAGTGCTGGATATGTCAGGGGCCATTGGTATGATCCAGTTTTAAAAGTATTAAAATTTTTCAAACATCCCAGATCCTTATATGCAAGTTTTTAGTTTTGTATTCGTTATTTTGTTTTCAAGAGATTAAAGTTGAGAAGGAATATCGACAGGCTTCCAATTTCTGCAAATACCGCCTCCATTAGGCATTGGTCGATGCGTTAGAGGAAATAATGAGCAGTGAGGGATGCAGAATCGATGGTAGTAATAGAAACTAGAACAGACTCTGGGAAAGGGCTTTAGTTGGTTGCTTTAAGAAAGTGGATGCTAAAGTTGGATAGGAGCCTAAAAGAAGAGATGACTCAGGGGATGGAAGCCACATGGAATGTTGCTCAGAGCCTATTTCCCCTAAAAATGTGGGAACTACTTCTATTATTTCTATTGTGAGGTCATGTCAGGTTATCATTGCTAATTTTGGAGATTCAAGAGTTGTTTTATGTCGTGGAGGGAAAGCTATTCCAGTTTCATATGATCACAAAGTATGCCTTGCTTTCTTTGGATTAATGTTATTATTGCCCACAATTTATCTTTTTGTCAATATTTTTCTTGCATCGACACATATATGCTCTCTGATTTGTGGATCTGACCTAATATTTTTGTGTTTGTAGCCTCAAAGAGTGAACGAGATGGAAAGGATTGCGGCAACATGGGGAAAGGTTATTTGTTGGAATTGATATCGTGCTTTAGGAGTGCTGGCAATGTCAAGGGCCATTGGTATGATATGTTTGTGGAAATATAATAAGTACATATGTGTGCTTTGGTGATTTCCAGGTATTTGATATATCTATTATCGTTTATAATACTTGTAGGTAATCGCTATTTGAAGCCATCTATTATTCCTGACCCTGATATTACATTCACTGAACCACTAAAAGAAGATGAATGTTTGATACTGGACAATGATGGATATTGTGACGTTATATCAAATGAGGAGGCTTGTGATATAGCTCAAATGCACATCTCTCATTTCCATAATAATAATTCGGTTTCATCTTTAAAATCAATGGATCATTCAATGGATCGTGTAGCACAGTCAGTTTCTAATCATCTCTGCAAGCTTTCTATTCAACGTGGAAACTCTGATAATATAATACGTCTTCCATGTGGCCCATAGTGCATAATGAGACATCACTATGAAAGGAAGAGTCTGCGTAGGTTATAAAAAGACCAATTTTTTTATCCAAACAATTCTCCAAACCTATAATTTCTTTTAAATAAGGTAATTAATATTTAGTTAAATATTCAATTAAATCACATAACATATCACATATTTTTTTATCTATACTACTATTTCCTATGTTACTTCTTTACAATGTATCCTTTGCAACATATGGTGCAATTGCTAGTTAAATTTTCTTTTAATGGAGTTGTCTTTAATGCGACGAATTTTCTGGCCGGAATCCGACAGAAAAATTTGAGGTGAAATCTGGATTTTTGTTATATAAACTGGTTTTTTTTACTACATATATGGAATTAACACCCTAAAAAACCCCTAGGGCACTTCGATTGTGAAACTTTCCCCATCAAACTTGTGATTTCAATGAAGTCTGCCAGATTTTAGAGAAATTAGATCGGAAAAATAAATCGCAATTTTTTTCAAAAAGTCGCATTAAAGACAAATCGTTTTTTAATGGAATTATCTACTGAATCAGAAAAAAAAATTTGGTTGTAATCTCGTAATTATATTTAACTATTTAATTATTATATATTTAGCTATAGATTCTATATTTTTGGATGTAATTTATCCTTTTTTTAATACATTTTTCAACTATTTTTTCATGAATTAATTATTGTATATTTAACTATAATTAAGTATTTCATATTTAACTATATGTTTTATATTTTTTCCCGTAGTATATTTTTTAATTATTTAACTATAACTATAAG
The DNA here is from genome assembly GCA_034641835.2 of Pinus albicaulis. NCBI lineage: Eukaryota > Viridiplantae > Streptophyta > Pinopsida > Pinales > Pinaceae > Pinus > Pinus albicaulis. The sequence goes on along the minus strand of CM076582.1, from coordinate 301,608,059 downwards.
TATTTAAAAGTTTTATATTTTATATTTTATATTTAACTAATTTTTCTGGTGTTTTTTTAGGCATGATTATTAATGTCAAACAAGCCTGCATTTTTAATTATGTTTTTTCACCAATGTCAATATTTTCATTGCATTAATAACTTTTTCGATATTCTAATTCATATGAGTAGGTAGGTAAATAGAATTAATAAAATATTTCACAAATACCAAAATTAATAACAAAATATTTCACAGATACCCAAATTAATAATAAAATATTTCACAGATACCCAAATTAAACATTTTAAAATAATTTAGGACATGTACCTCTTTTTAAATTTAAATGATTTTCATTGGTTCACATGTTATGACATGGAAATTATGCTGTAAAGCATCCTTATTTGAAAACAACTGCCTTAATTTCCATGTGTACCGTTGTGCACCATTGATTTTGATGTTAGACGATTGAAATAATGTCTACCTTTAGATTAAATGATGTTATTATTAATCAGTTACAAAAGAAAACTGTTTTAGAAACTTTTCCTTTGAAAATTTTTTCAATGTTGCCCTCATTTTATGACCCTCATGATGATTTCGCAGGTACACATGTAATGCCCAATCCCTAGAATATACTATGTAAAATTCAAACTCATCTTCTACTGACCTATCGCCCAGTTTCTAGGTCGATGATTCTGTTATTTCCCTTCAGCATTGCACATTACCATTCTTGAGTTTTGCGAGTAGTTGGCACATTCCAACTCTTGAGTTGCGCGAGTAGCTATTTGGTGGAAGTCGGGCAGTTCGACTGAGTTTCTTTTTCTTTGTTCAGTTGTTATGTATTTTTGGCCACTTCCTCTTTATTGGGTGATATAATCTCTATAGTTGTATTTATTCAGAATATCCGATATAAATGTGGAATAATTCTAATTCTAATTTAATAGATATATCAGGGCTTTAATTTATGGCTATCTAACCAAATTGTTTTCATGCAATAGCTGAAATTATATGTAACAATTTATATTTATATGTAGTTTTTATGCAGGTAAATCCTCTCTGCGGACAGAGACGATCCCTCTAGCCCTAGAGTGGGTCTAGAAACAAAGGGACACGCTAAAGTGTTGCTTCCTAATTATTGAATGAACAAGGGAAATGGTAGATTGACCTACCTGGAATCGAACATTGTTGTTGTTGTTGTAGTAGTGGTGGCCTCTCGCTCCTACCTCGAAAAGTCATGATTTGTTCGCCATTACGCTTGGATACCTGCACAAAGAAAAAGGAAACAAGAACAACATACAAGATGACAACATTCCATTCATAACTATCAACTAGTCAAAGAGGGCTAAACATATTGCGTTAAACAAAATTTATAACACAATAGTGGAACCAAATAATAGTCATGTATATAAATGAATAAAAGGAAGAGTTACAACCGATGCTTTGATGTCACAGTCTCCTCCAGTGGGGTTCAGGCGAAGTGCGTCTCAGATGCTTGTCAGGGAATTCGGACAGGGTGAAGTCATGGACTCAAGCTCTCCTCAACGTAATTCCTTCTATCTATATTCTCTAGTCATTCAGCTATTCAGTTGTTCATCTAGTTTGTACTAAGAGAGATAGATTCCTTTATAGAGGAGGAGGTTAGGATCCCTACGAAGGTGGGAGGGAGGCATATCCCTTAGGGAGTTCCCATAAGAGGTGGAAACAATAAACCTAAAGGAGGCAGTTCATGGTTTATCAGTTCAACCACTCCTAATGACTCATCCTCAAGGTGGTTGGAGTGGAATCTCTGCCTCTATTTTTAAAAAACATTTCATAAAAAACTTGGCGCGGGTGCTTAACTGATACAGAGTGCCAACTGGCGCGGGCTTAGTGTTAATTTTCCAGCTCGGCGCGGGAGTGTAACTCGCTACTCACGCCAAGGCAAAAACAAAGGTTTTTACAGTCCTTCTCAGGGAATTGTCAACAAGAGGAATGTTACTCTCATGTAAAGGGACACAATGATGTTTTTTGCAAGGAATGGAACTGCTTATTGGTCATAGAAACGACCCTCCAGTGGGCAAGATGGGAATTACAGGGACAGTAACAAAATGTTGTGTAACAGTAGTTGAATGGCATGTACACCCTGTGTTAATTTCCACGTCTCCATCTCTATTCGCTGTGGATTTTTCATAGAGATGGTATCTAAATTATTTCATTACCTGGGTTTATAATAGTTCTCGTTACTATGTTCAATGGCCTATTAGTAGGAAATTTCTTTCCATATGAATGTGTAAAATTGAAACCATCCATGTAACAAGGAATATTTAACTTTAAATGCCTTTTGGAATGACAACTTATCGTGTATTTTCTCTCCCGTGTGCTCTATGAATGAAGAATCTATCCAAGCTCTACTAATGAAAAATCTATCCAAGGTCGATATTGCAGTTATTTCAAATTCAATACATTATAAATATTGTTCAATATCTCACATCTAAAATCTTGGGTTTGTTTCTTCTCAGCCCCTTCTCCCTCATGTATTTATAGATGGTCCCTCTATATTATTATTGTTGTATGGATGCACGAAATATTTCATCTACTAGTACAATTCATCAAGAAATCACATCTCCAAAAATCCCATTCCCTCCAGTATTTACCAATCATCAACCATCTAACAGATATTTCCAAGGAAGATTCATAAGTATATACGAGGTTTCCTTTGGCATAAGTGTAAGAATGATGATGCCATTGCTCATGAAAATTAAAGTTTTTGTGTCTTCCCTTGTGGTTGCTTCTCTCACCCTACTTATGATGATGTTATTGTTTAAGAAAAACCATTTAGTTTTTGTTGCTGCTTCTCCGAGTCCTCAACCCCACCAAAATTTTCCAACTCTGCCAGGACTATTTATAAGAAAAAATGTTGGTTGTTCCATTAAATCCGTAGCAACAGGAGGATGGAAATCTCTTCGAGATGATGGTCACTCTCGACCTGATCATAACCCCCTGCTTGTTCTTGTTTCCCCTCAACCTAATGGCCATGTTCCAACTCCATCACAGAAATTTAATGTCCATTGATCCATTGAAGATTCGACAGCAAGGCAATCTGCTATGTGCATTCCCTCACTTCAATGCAATGTCCATGTTCCAACTCATGGAGGTCACCATCAAAAATTAAGAAGGGAGTAGCGACTACATGTTCTTGCTTCCCCTGAACCTAATGGCCATGTTCCAACTTCTTCGAAGATATTTAATTTACATTCATCCATTGAGGAGTCAACAACGAGATGATCGGTTACGCGCACTCCCTCACCTCATTTTAATCTCCATGTTCCAACTCCTGGGTGTTGTAATCAAAAATCAAAGGAGGAACAACAACTAATGGTCAATGGCAACGGAGAGCAGGCATCAATAGATAATATCAACATGGAGGCTGGGCAAGGGAGTTTTGACGATCTAGTAGCTCTTCATAGCCAATTGATTAATCCTGTTAGGAAATTAATTTCCTTCTGAACAAAAGAACCATCTTTCAGCGACACACATATTTTCTGTAGGTAGAGTGTAGTTATACTTCCTAAATAAATATGAATGTATATGTTCATTCATGATTTCAATTGTGTTTATTGTTTGTACATGGTTAACCACTATTTCTCCTCCATGATGATTGGAGTGGTTTGCTAATAAGTCCTTTTCTAACAAGTAATTTTTAATATTAATTTAACGATGGTTCATTGATATTAATGATTTCTTAACCTAAACGTTGTATACCATACATTATTTTTTATGATAATCACAAACACTTCTATTTCATTATAGTTTGGTAAACATTTATTTTGTTTACCTCCCTTGTTTATTGAAAATATACACTTTAATGGTGTCTTTTATCATTTTTAGTAGAAATCATATACTTAAAAAAATTAAAGCAACAGGAAATATAAGATGGATAGTTTTTTTAATTTAAATTTTTAAAAATAATCCATGAAAATTATATGGATTTTATAGTAGAAATGTATCCTTTACTTTTATTACGTTGTTTGCATAATAAATTCAGTTTAATAACCAGTCGTCAAATATTTTATCTCAGTACTAAAACTAATGGCTAAGTTTAGATTATCGGTCGGTCTATTAAGAAATTGGGTACCACCAGTGGCATTATTAAGGGTACCTGCTAGAGTTATACCTATAGTTTCTCTTTGCAAATAATAGTTAACGTATGTTATCATTCTAGATCTTATATTTATTTATTTTTAAGAATTTTTTTGGGTATTTAATTATTTCAACTCTTGTCATTTACGTTGTAAAGAATCTTTCTTCGAAAGCAACTCCCGCCAACTACCACGTGTACCATTGTGCACCTTTGATTTTGATGATAGACAATTGAAATAGTGTATACCTTCACTTATAAGGACAGAGTTTCAGATTATTCTAGTTTATGTGGTGCCTTGCAAAGGTTTTGAGGGTTATCCAGGTAAGTGTTTAAGTGATATCCCTTTTAGAGGCTAAAAAAGTGCATTAATTTTTATTGTTATGGTTGAAAAGGTTTTCTAAACTCTATTTTTTATTTTTATTTTTAATTATTAGGGGGTTCTTTAAAGTTTATTTTATTACTTTCTTTTAGTTTTTTTATATGATAAATACTTATATTTTTCCTTAGTGAAATTTCATGTTGCCAACTTTTAACTTCAAAGAAAATAAATATATTATTTGTATATCCAGAGGGTTTCATGTGATAGAGGTTAGAAATAGTGAGAGAAAAGATATGGTAATTTTATCAAGCTTATCATTTTTTATAATGTTTTGACTTGGAAATTCTTCTAAAATAAGAATTGTTGTAGCTATATTGAGCAATTATGAACATAACCAATCCCTAAAAATAATTGTTAATTTTACTATTTTTTCTTTGATTGATTACAAATAATAGTATAATTTATAAATTAATTAAAAAATAAAACAATACATGTATTTCTAAATTTTATATTAAGAATAAAGCTTACAAATATTATTGATATTATGGTTATCATTTCGATACTTGATATTTATTTGTGATATATTTTTAATATGCTATGATCTTTTCATTTATTTATATTTTGAAATATATATTACTTTATAATACTTGTTAAAAAAAAATTACAACTAAATTATAATTTTCCTTATCAAAAAAAATCATGATTATAGTAACTTGTGATGTTATTATTATTTGTATTCTTAAAATATATAATAAGGACAATTATAAAAGCCTTTGTTTAAATATATTCTAATTGATGGTGTCTCCAAAAGATTATTTGTGATATTGTCATGGTCATTTGTATAATTTTAAATATTTGTGATATATTTTAGAAGCAATATGAGCATGTTATATTTATATGTTTGAAATACATACTAGTTGATGTAAGTTCTTAGAAACCAATGTACAATAAATGATTAGGCTTACAAAGAATTCATAATTATAGTTAAGTATGATAATATTATTTTTTGTATTGTTTAAATATATTTAATTAAATGAAAATATGCAATTTAATTGTATTTTTGATATTTTCATGATATTTTAAATATTTATATGTATTTGTGATATATATTTTTAAAAGTTTTTTTTTTTTTCAAGTATATATTGGGTGATAAGTTGTTATTCTTTGTGGTTTTGATCTAATCTCTTTTTTCCTATTGAAAATCTTTTTTTTGGTACTTTGATGCTTATGGTTCTTAGGGAAGAAATGGTTATACTAATCAAATACCTCATTTTATAAACTTCTTATGGTTCTTAGAGAATGGTTTAACTGAATAGCCCAATCTTGTAACACATATTCCTTTGATAAATGTGATAGTATATTTTTTCAATTTAAATTGTTATTGAGTGCTTTAAGGTGTTTATATATTGTCATAGTAACCCATTAATGTTCATGTATTTTTATTGTTGTCACATAAATTAAATTGAAATGGTTATTGAGTGTTTTAAGGTGTTTATATATTCTCTTAGTAACCCATTAATGTTCATGTATTTTTATTGTTGTCACATAAATTAATGTTCATTTATTTTCAATGATATGAAGTAAATATTATAATTACACATTGAGGTTTATGTTGGATTATTTAAATGATGTAATTAGTTTCGTTTGGTTGAAATTTTTGAAAAAATAAAATTTTATGATTACTCAAGAGAAAAAATGATGAAATTATTTATGTGCTTATTAAGAGATTTTGTAAGTGTATCACTAAATACCTAAGTTATACCATAGATAAGTTTTTATTATTCGTGGTTTTGATGTAATATCTTTTTTCCCATTGAAATCGGTTTTTTGGTACTTCGATACTTATGGTTCTTAGAGAAGAAAGGGTTATACTAATCAGGCACCTCATTTTCTTAACTTCGTGAATGATGATATTTCATCTTAGAACCAAAGAACTGATACTTATCTAAAAATGATATTAACATATGTAGTTCTAACCAAATTATGTAACTGAATAGCCCAATCCTATTGTTCACTCTCTGTAGTAGTATCTATCCTGCATGATTCATGTGAGAGAATTTCCTCTATACTAATCTTTCCTATGTTACTACTTTATAGTGTTTTCTTTGCAAAATATGGTGCAATTGCTAGTTAAATTTAGTTAATAAAACTATAAAAACTTAATATTTACACAATTTATGCTATTCTATGGATATCACATTAGAACATTATAAAACATTTCTTTTTTGTAAGTTTAGTAGTGCCTATCTATTTTCTATTATTAAAAAAGGGCAAGTTACAGAAACATATCAAAACTTGGTGGCCTCAACCTGCCCGAAGGAAACTAGGTCTGTTGGGCACCTCAAAGAGTTATAAGCCATCCAGTATTGAAACATTTTGAGTCTTGTACTATCCGCTATTTCAAAGTAACTATATATGACATATGGAAACTGTAAAAAGTAAATGCTATCCACAAAATACATATGCAAAAACAAAGAAAGAACTATCAATCCTCATATGAAGATTCTATTGGATCTAGATCTTTCACACTTGACCCCGCATATCTACCTGCAGCATCTCTTGTAGTTGGTGATCTATACGTCTAAGACGAATCGATCCATGCTGTTGCGAGACCCATATTTCATAAATTTATATTTTAATATCTTGCAGAGTTGAGGTAACCTTAGGATCGCCTCCCATTTCATGTATACTCAGTAGAGCTTTAGCCAGAACACATTTAATTTTCCAATATGTATGAATGGACTGGTGGAATAGGTAAATACTTCCTCTGGTGTTGCTAGGATCTTTGATAAAATCCATTGCCTTTTCCTGGATTTCTATGTCCTCTTTTATGTTACTTTCTCTTTCCTGTCCAGCTATCAGATTCTTAACCTGAGGTTAATTCCCTTTATAAAATGCATCAAAAAGGCTCTCCATAACCTCCTTATTGGATTTCTTTCCTCATTTTCCAGTGAGGGGTATGGTTGTTGGCTATTTCTATTTCCCTTTTCCTTTGTCTTCCTTTTTCACCATCTTGGTCGCTGACTTTCTTTGACAATGCTTTTGAGTTATGTTGCCGTGATCTTGGTAGTCACCTGTATAGAATCTATAGAACCATGTGTATTGTGACAGAGTTTCAATAGATGATTTGAATAAGTAACCATTAGCAGGACCCACATACGTGACCATAGTGAGGCCACCTCCAGTCGGGTGGTAATGCATGGTCACCCCACGACACATTAACATAAGAATTGAAAGAAAAAAAATTGACAGGTAAGGGAAGGATAAAATTTTGGAACTGCACGACCTCTACTTAGAAACCAAGACAATACATATAGAGTTGCTTTATACTCTGTAGGTTTTCTATCAACTGGATTACTCTACTGGATTGAATCATGCATGAAAGGGAAGGACAATGACACAAATAATCCCCTTTTAGAACACGAGATCTCACCTTATAGCTAGCGGAACTCAGAGAAGCCAAGACTGACAGCGGGGGCCTTCGAGCCGCTATTGGATAATCTTGTGAAGCTATCTAGGCCAATTCATAATTCATGGACAAGGTAGCAGAAGAGCATTGAGCACAACAGACTGAAACTAGGATGACACAGGTAATAAGACCCACTAAGGAACCTTTTCAACCGAATAAAACCATAATGACACAAGTATTAAGACCCGCAACACCTACCAGACTCAAAACTAAGCCATTCGATAGGAGAAAAATGAATCTTAAAATCTCAGATAGTTCTGAGCGGGTTAGACAACCATTAATCGAACAGAAATGACAACCAATATTATGGAGTTGAAAACAAAATTTCAATTTACCATCCGAAACAGAATTGAGCACAACAAGAATCAATTTAGGCAATGCATCCACTATCAGAAGATAAACATACAACTTGAGAAGTTGCAAAGTTCCAAGTTTGATGTTCGTCGTTGCGCTTGCAGCTTCACCTTCTCCTTTCGACTGGAGCTTCAATCAAGAAAGACTGCATATGTTTCATTCCTTAACATTCATTATATCTTTCACCCACCGATGTTGTTTCCCAAGCATCTCTGACATGGTTAGTTGGCTTACACATAAATTGTTGGCTATCATAAATATTGGCATGCTATCGTACTGTCGCATTGTCCCACTACTGGTTTTTGTCGTCGGCTTAATATTCGATGACCGTGTGTGGCACGGCATTGTTTGCCACCTCACGTTGTCCTTCTTTCGTGTGGCACCCAGATCGGGGAACATTATAAAACATTTCAAAGAATAATGTCATAGACATATGTATATACTTATAATTAAAAATAATAATATTTCAATATTTAAAGACATGACATTTATAAATAATATAAATAGTATTATGAGAATTGAACATAAATCCAAGTTATCTTTGTCTCTCTCCACTATTGAGAAGACTCAATGTTTTCAAGATATATATATTTTTAATAATTTATGCATTTAAAATAAATTTGTATTTTGGAAGACTTGACTTCTATGAATACTAGATAAATATACTATTAGATGAATTTATGATTATTTATTATAATTAAGAAAATATAATATTTTTTTTAAATCTTTTACTTATAAAATTGAAAAAAAAAATTATTATAATTTTTTTATTTTTTATGAATTTAAACATTTTTTTTGTAAGTTTGGTAGGACCTTTGCGTTCATTTTATTTCAAAAAGGGAAATTTAGAACCAGAAATCAAATTTTTAGGTGGTCTCAATCTACCTAGAGGGAAACCAAATCTATTGGCCACCTAACTACATGATATGTCATCCAAAAAAAAATAGTATAAGCATGTCAAGCAATGCTAGATATGTCTGAGTGTCCTTATACTTCCTATACTCTAAATAAATTAAAACATACAATAAAATATATATTTTCTTCATATATCAAAAGAAAAAACAGAGATGAAATCATCATGCTACTAACTATCAGATCAATCTGCGGGAGCTAGATCCTTTGCACAAGATCCTCGAAGCTCATTTTGCGAGATATAGGGAATGTGTTGTTCGATGCAGTTAAGGAAAAGATTCTACTTTTAAAGCTGAAATTCAATTCATTGAAGATCCTTGCTAAAATAAAGGATTCCTTGAGTGGTCGAGGGTGAGACTGAAGGGATGTTCACTAGCACTTTGGCTAGTAAAATTTTCATCAACCAATATAAATGGATAATTTTCTTGTAATGAGAGGACTGGCCACGAGAGTGACTGAGATCAGGCACCATGGCTTTCCAGTCTCCAAAGCCAATTTTTGTATCAAAAATTTTCTCATTTAGTTCATCTTCCCACCCCGCTATGAGCTGATGCACCTCAGATGAGCTACCCTCATGGTAAGAATAGGTGACATATCTTATGAAGCGAGAGGTTGATTTTTGACCTCTGCTTCTTCCTAAATGAAAATTGGATTCGTTTCCCTCATAGGTCTTCCATTGTTTCTTTCCACGACCGCGAGAACCTCAGGTTTCCGGGACCTTCACTGAGGAAACACAAGCCATGAAACAATAAAAAAATAAACCTCTAACAATACCCATTATAGACCACAATGATAGACCTAGAGTCGAACGATGAACATGAACCTTGCACTTAATAAAAATGCACTAGACAAGAGAACTTGTCAAGTTATTAAGGCATGAGGGAAAAAAATAGTAAGTTAACCTATGGCTTACCCTACAACAAGAAGAAAAACAAGATTGGTGCAAATTCCATAGCCTTAAACCATACTACCAACCCTTACATGAGTGGTTTTGGGTGAATATTCGAAACAAACAGCAAATGATCATGAACCATATAAACTTGGAATATTGACAACTTAAAACTATAGAAATACCAGTTCCATCATGCTAGGGACTCATACAAAGAGAAAAAAAAGAATGGATTAGCTTCCCCTCCCATAGAATTCCCATGTGTGAAAGAAAAATTCCATAGTAAATAGATACATGAGGACATAATACAGATAAACCATCATAGAAATCATCAATTTCCATCCAAAAACCCAGTGAGGCTTTCTTCAAACTTCCAACTCCAGAACATAGCCATTCCTAAAAAAAATAGAATTATGTGGCTAGCCATGGGTGCGAGGCAATAAAAACTGATACAAAGAACATACCCAAAGACATCGACCAAAGAAAACTGAAATTCGACAATCACCCAATGGAAGACCATGAGGAGCATCACCTCAGAGCCGCGGCTTTCTGCAAACTAGACTGGATCCAAATTTTCTTTGCAGACAGAAGAATTATTTACCGCAACAGCAAAAAAGTATGAGAACCCCAACTTTAAACTCTCCTTGCCACCTTACTTAATCACATTGAATGAATAGATGCATGAGTTTTCTGCTCCATGTGCCTTATGCATGTGGAGGGTGCTAGATTGATGCCCATAGACCTTAATCATTCTGGTATAAAGTTTGTGGGTCCTGAAATTGCCATCTCACACCCCGATCGGGGAGAATTTTAATAATTATAAACATCATTAATATGATCGTTTGTAAGTCCGAATGTTATAATATATATATATATATATATATATATATATATATATATATATATATATATATATATATATATATATATATATATATATATATATATATATATATATATATATATAAATTGATTTCTCCTTGTCCTAAATTAGAATTTACTTCAACTATACAATAAAATTACATAATATATACATTACTTCATCCCTTGATTATGAGTTCATGATATTTAATGCACTGTATGATTTGTATCAATCTACCCAACCCATCATATATCAATTGTACATGATTTCATGATTAATAGTCCTATTGTATCATTTATAATTCTTTTAAAACTCAATGTATATCATAGTAATCTTTAAGTATTAATGTGGTACTCGACGATATTGAGTTTTTCATTAAACATTTGTTTTTAGTATGATTCGAGGGTTGATTACAATATGTGTCATACAATATTCAATGGGCATTTAATTCCTAGACCATCTGATGCAACAAAACTGAATTCAGACCCCTAAGGAGAGTTGGTTTGCTACAATCGCTCTGTCAGCATTTCCCTTAGTTTACCCCCACGTGGTTCTTTAATTTCTTGGCAATTTTATTTATCAATTTTGGAGAAAATTGGTAAATAAATACATTCAGCAGCTTTTGATATGATAAATTGTATCTCCTAACTTATATATTTATCTCCAACTTTATAATCAAGGTTTAATCCTCTGCGTGTTTTATAAATCCCACACTCTTTACAAAAGGGCACCTTAACATACTCTGGTCCCACATTCAATCGTTGGAATTCCATTATCCATGTAAGCCATACCTTATAACCAATGTTAAACCTTCGAGATTTTATATTAATACCGACGCTCTATTTCTTAAACAAATGACTGTATAATAAACCCTCGCACCGGGCCCCACCTCTACGGTCGATAGCCCAATAAAATGCACGCCGTACCTTGGTTATCGTCTGCACACCTTCATCAACCGACCACCGTCCGATGGCTCCCCTCCATATCAACGGCGCTCAACAATATCACTCGATCTCCTTTGTCGAACATTAACACGCGATGGTGCGCATTGAAACGCGGTTTTGGACTTCCGTCCTGTGCCACGTGTCGAAGGCTCTATCGAATCTCTCCAATTCTGGGAATACCACTCAACTCATAAAAGCGGTGCGATATGGGCAATCTGCTTCCGCAAATACGCTCGCGGTTCCGAATAGGGTTAACCACGGTTCAAGTCGCGTTACGCCGCCCTTTGAACTCACTGACCCAGGTCTAACCTCGGGTAATATTTCCAACTAATAGTAAAACTGTTTTAATTCTCTTCTGACGAGATTTTGCTTCCACCAATAGAGTTGATGAACAAATTTAGGGAACAGTAGACAGAGGGGTTGTGGAGCCTGTGGGACCATTCGATTCAACAATTTTTATATATATACGGAGTTCAATCGCTTCAAAGTTAAACAAAATTCTTCACAATTATCAATTCATACAGTTTGGAAATCAACAGGACTTGGAGTCTATTCAATAGGATGCAATTGCTCAATACACAGAGGTTTATTGCAGAAATATCTCTTTTCCTGCTCCTTCTCCTCTATTTTTTATACATCTGAGGGATTACATTTATATACATAAACATTTGTCTGTTCGGTTCCTCTGCGAGGACTGTTTAGGAAAACCAAAAGCCTAATTACAATTATTCAATTAACTGAAACAAGACAGATAGATCGAATCCAAACCTATTTGACTTCTATGGACTCTAACTAGTCTAAATGAAATAGTCAGCTAAGGTATTGACACCTAGTTGTTACAATTCGATGAATTCGAACTCCCCTAGCCACAACATGTGGACAAAACCTCCTACATTGCTGGCTAGTGTCTAATGCCCCTGCATCAGACTCCCGAGGGAAAATTTCTTCATGGGCTCCTATCCATGAGCTCTTCCACTGATCTGCCTATCTTCTGCAATGTTCCTTCAGTCATCCAAGTGGCATCTTCCTCTGGCTTTTCCTTCCATTTGATCAAGTACTTAAAGTACTCTTGTCCTATGGTCTTCCTGAATACTCTTTTGTCCAATATCTTCTCTGGTTGCAATGGTTGTGCTGGAGGTAGCTGCTCTTTCCACTCAATCTGTTCCTTGTTGGCTGATCTTTCTTCTGCACCATCATCTTCATACTTGTACAAATCTGCAACATTAAATATGGGAGATATTCCAACACCAGGAGGTAATTCAATCTCATAAGCATTTGCAGAAAAATTTCTAAGTATATTGCATGGCCCAATATTTTTGAACTTCAACTTGTTATATTGTTTCTTTGGGAATCTCTCCTTTCTCAAGTGTGCCAAAACCAAATCTCCTACTTCAAAATGAACTTCCTTTCTGCTCAATTCTACTCTGCCTTTGTATTTTATGTTGCCGCCTTGTAGTTTCTACTTCACTTGTTCATGTATGGCCTAGATCTCTTAAGCAAATTCCTCACCAATTGCACTCCTTAACCCTGCCTTTCCTAGATTTCTTAACTCTGATATTCCTCTGGGGTGAATTCCATAAACAATATGAAATGGAATCTTCCCTGTGCTCCTGTTTGGCGAGTCATTATATGCATATTCTTCCTGGGGAAAAATATGGTCCCACTGTTTGGGATGCTCTCCTGCAAGACTTCTCAACAAATTTCCCAGAATCCTATTCACCACCTCAGTTTGTCCATCAGTATGGGGATGATAAGTTGAGCTGAAACTCAGTTTGGTACCAAGTTTCTTCCACAGTGTCCTCCAAAAATGACCCACAAATCTAGTGTCTCTGTCTGAAATAATACTCTTGGGCAACCCATGCAATCAAACAACTTCTTTGAAAAACAAGTTAGCAACATGGGTGGCATCACTAGTTTTATAGCATGGAATAAAATGTGCCATTTTGGAGAATCTGTCCACTACAACAAAGACTGCATCATTCCCTCTCTGATTCTTGGGAAATCCTAGAACAAAATCCATACTCACCATGTCCCAAGGCCTATCTGGAATAGGCAAGGGAGTGTACAATCTTGCATTCTAGCTCCTTCCTTTAGCATATTGACAGATTTTGCAATTCTTCAGAAACCTATCCACTTATGTTCTCATCTTGGGCCAGAAATAGAAGTGACTCAGATGCTCATAAGTCTTATCAGTACCAAAGTTTCCAGCAAGTCCACCACTATGCTTTTCTTTGATCAAATTTTCTCTCATGGAACATTTCGGTACACACAGTTGGTTCCTTCTGAATAACAAGTCCTCCTGCAAGAAATAATCTAGCCACTAGATTCTATCTATTAAAACAGGGTTACTACATGCCTCAAATGCTTCTTTAAAATATGGATCTGTTTTATACAATTCTTTGAGAAAATCAAATCCTACAACTTCAAAATTTGTTTCTTGAACAAGCATGTGCCTCCTACTCAAAGCATCAGCTACTTTATTGGCTTGGCCACTTATATATTTCAAACAAAATTAAAACCTTGGATATACTCAACCCATTTAGCATGCTTATGTTTCAACTTGGGCTGATGTACAATATACTACAAAGCATGATTGTCAGAATATAATACAAATTCCCTGGACATCAAATAATGTCTCCACTTCTTCAGTGCATGAACAATTGCATAAAATTCCTTCTCATAAGAGGAATACTTTCTTCTGGTGTCATTTAGTTTCTCACTGAAATAGGCTACAGGCCTATGATCCTGACTCAACACAGCTCCAATGGCCTCCCCACTGGCATCACACTTCACTTGAAACGGTTTGGTAAAATCAGGCAGAATCAACACAGGCTTTTCAGTTATCTTTTGCTTCAAAAAGTTGAAGTTTCTTTCTGCTTCAGCAATCCACTTAAATGGTTGTTTTCTCTTATTTATTGTCTCAATGATGGGTGCATTAATCTTACTGAATTTTCTTATAAACTTCCTGTAAAAACTGGCAATTCCATGGAAACTTCTTACCTCAAAAACATTCCTGGGTGAAGGCCACTCCACAATTTCCTTAACCTTTTCTGGGTCCATCTTCAATCCTTCTGCAGAAACAAAAAAACCCAAATACACCAAATATTCCTTCATGAATGAGCATTTATTCAAATTTATCAGCAGTTTCTCTTGGTGCAGCTTCTTCAAGACATGATTAAGATGCCTTAAATGTTCTTCTTTAGTTTTGCTGAAAACTAATATATCATCCAAATACACTATTAGAAATTTACCAATGAACTCTTTCAATACTTCATTCATAAGTCTCATGAAGGTGCTAGGTGAATTTGACAACCCAAAAGGCATTACCATCCATTCATATAATCCTTCATTTGTCTTTAAGGAAGTTTTCCACTCATCACTCTCTCTTATTATGATCTGATGGTATCCACCTTTTAAATCTATTTTTGAAAAATATTTAGCACCACTCAAACAGTCCATTAAATCCTCAACTCTGGGCAAAGGGAATCTGTACCTGATTGTGATCTTATTGATTTCTCTGGAATCAGTACACATCCTCCAGCCTCCATCTTTCTTTGGGCTCAATACTGCTGGTACTATACATGGGCTCAAAATTTCTCTGATCAGTCCCTTGTCCACCAATTCCTGTACTTTTCTTCTGATTTCCTCGTTTTCCTTGGGAGTCATTCTGTAGGTTGCCTTATTTTGCAGATTTGAACTAGGGATAAAATCTATCTGATGACTGATCTTTCTCACAGGTGGCATCTCATCAGGTAAATCATCCACAATAATGTCACAATAATCCTCTAACATCTCTGGATTTCCACTGGAAAATCAGAAATCTTTGTAGAAGTAAGAACTAATTTAGGTTTTCAAACTAAAGCAAAACTTACCTCTTCTTCTTCTATCTGCTGCAGATATTCCTTCCCGCTCAGCAACAAGGTCTTTGGATCAATCACTCTGCTGGATGGCTCTCCTTCTTCCATGGGTATCAATGTATGATGTACCCCATCCTTGAATAACTTGTAAGTGTTCTTCTTTCCATCATGCACTGCTACTCTGTCAAACTGCCAAGGTCTACCCAGCAGTATATGACACACATCCATGGGCATTACATCACACAGGACCTTATCTTTGTATTTTCCCATTTTCATCTCTATCTCACACTGTTCTTTTACAACTAGCTGGTGCCCTTTATGCAACCAGGACATCCTGTAGGGATTTGGATGCTCCCTTGTCTTCAACTTCAACTTCTCTATTACCTCAGTGGAAACCAGATTATCTGTGCTGCCACTATTAATGACTAGCTGGCAGAATTTCCCTTGGACCTTGCATATGCTCCTAAACAAAGTCCTCCTTTGTGCAGGCTCAATGATCTCTTTGGCTTGCTTCAACAGGACCTTATTTACCACCAAGGACTCTCCCCTCTCTGGAAGAATTTCTTCTTAAATTTTTGCCTCTTCTCCAGCCTAGGCAACAACAGCATTTCTTGGACCAGCACCCACATTCTCTGGACACTCATAGTGCTTATGTCCCACTTCCCAACATCTATAACACATCAACTCTCTACCCCTGCCTCTGTCTCTACCTCCTCTTCCTTTTCCTCTGTAAGAACCCCTTCTGCCCCTAGCATCATCCTCTGTAGATGCATTCTGAGGTGAGATACTGTTAGCTCCATCCCTCAGTGTAGTAGGCTTTCCTCTACCACCCTGACTTCCCTTTCCACGGAAAGTACCTCTCTTCTTGGCAGACTGTTTCCTCGGGAGTTTCTCCTCTGCTTTCAAGGCCATCTGGTAGGCCTCTTTCACTGTCTTAGGAGACAGGAGACCAATCTCATCTTGGATCTCCAGCTTGAGACCATTCACATATCTGGCAGTCTTCTCTGGTGTGTCTTGGAATTGCCCAACCCTTATGCTTACTCTATAGAATTCCTCTGTGTATTCTTTTACTGTCAGCAACCTTTGTCTCAAGTTATGCATTTGCTTATACAATGTCAGCTAATAATCACTACGCAATAATTTACCTTTTAATTTAGCCATAATTCTGGTCTAGCTCTTGATAGGTTGCTTGCCAACTCTCCTCCTTTCTGCCTGCACTCCATCCCACCAAAGTGCAGCATGTCCCTTCAACTTTGTCACTACAAACTTGACCCTTTTATCTTTTCTTATTTCTTCGTAATCAAAGCACTTGTTCATTTCATTAATCCATTCCACCAGTTCCTCCGGAGTCAGTCCCCATGCATAACTCGACACTTCAATTCTGGGCTTAATTGCAGACCCTAAAACAGTTCTAAGGAGCCTCATGTTAGGAGGAATCTCAACATTTTCTTCCGCTTCTTCTATCTTAGGTTCACTGATGTCTTCAGGGTCTCTGGGCTATCTTCGCTCCATGGCATCCATTCTAGCTTTGACCCTCTGCAACATCCCCAAAACCTCTGCGTTGGCAACAGGACTCCTTCTCCCAGCACCTCTACCAACTTGGATTGCCATGTCAGTTCTCTGCAAAAACAACTCAAAAACAATGGCTCTGATACCACAAATGACACAACAAAACTGAATTCGGACCCCTAAGGAGAGCTGGTTTGCTACAATCGCTCTGTCAGCATTTCCCTTAGTTTACCCCCACATGGTTCTTTAATTTCTTGGAAATTTTATTTATCAATTTTGGAGAAAATTGGTAAATAAATACATTTAACAGATTTTGATATGATAAATTATATCTCTCGGCTTATATATTTATCTCCAACTTTATAATCAAGGTTTAATCCTTCACGCATTATATAAATCCCACACTCTTTACAAAAGGGCACCTTAACATACTTCGGTCCCACATTCAATCGCGGGAATTCCATTATCCATGTAAGCCATACCTTATAACCAATGTTAAATCTTCGAGATTTTATATTAATACCGACGCTCTATTTCTTAAACAAATGACTGTATAATAAACCCTCGCACCGGGCCCCACCTCTAGAGTCGATAGCCCAATCAAATGCACGTCATACGTTGGTTATCGTCCACACACCTTCATCAACTGACCACCGTCCGATGGCTCCCCTCCATATCGACGACGCTCAAAAATATCGCTCGATCTCCTTGGTCAAACATTAACGCGCGATGTTGTGCATTGAAAGGCGGTTTCGGACTTCCGTCCTGTGCCACGTGTCGAAGGCTCTATGGAATCACTCCAATTCTGGGAATACCACTCAACCCGCAAAAGCAGTGCGATATGGGAAATCCGCTTCCGCAAATCAGCTTGCGGTTCCGGATAGGGTTAACCACGGTTCAAGTTGGGTTACACTGCCCTTTGAACTCACTGACCTAGGTCTAACCTCGAGTAATATTTCCAACTAACAGAAAAACTATTGTAATTCTCTTCTGGCGAGATTTTGCTTCCACCAACAGAGTTGACGAACAAATTTAGGGAACAGTAGATAGAGGGGTCGCGGAGCCTATGCGACCATTTGATTCGACAATTTTTATATATATACGGAGTTCAATCGCTTCATAGTGAAACAAAATTCTTCACAATTATCAATTCAGACAGTTTGGAAATCAACAGGAGTTGGAGTCTATTCAACCGGAAGCAATTGCTCAATACACAGAGGTTTATTGCAGAAATCTCTCTTTTTCTCCTCCTTCTCCTCTTTTTTTTATACATACGAGGGATTACATTTATAGACATAAACATTTGTCTGTTCGGTTCCTCTGTGAGGACCGTTTAGGAAAACCAAAAGCCTAATTACAATTATTCAATTAACTGAAACAAGACAGATAGATCGAATCCAAACCTATTCGACTTCTATGGACTCTAACTAGTCTAAATGAAATAGTTAGCTGAGGTACTGACACCTAGTTGTTACAATTCGATGAATTCGAACTCCCCTAGCCACAACATGTGGAAAAAACCTCCTACATTGCTGGCTAGTGTCTAATGCCCCTGCATCACCATCCATAGAACTCTAGTGGCTTTTAACTGTTCCTTGTGACAGCCCATCCCACCGTTCAAATTTTTCCATCAATGACATTGAACCCCCTTGGGATTCTCCCTCAAATCACCGGTAGAGGCGAGGAAAATCAATAGTTTGCATCATTCCATAGGTTTTAGGGTGGTATAATCCCTTCCCTCCCAAGCCATTCGCTCATTCGGTTGAGTTTTTCACTGAACCTACCCTTGCTTTTGCAAGAGAATAAAGTCAAAATGCTAGGTTTTCTGCTCCAATGTTTACAATGGCATGCATCCTTTCGAATGAGCCCAAATACTAAACATGTTTGTCAATTTTTTTCATGAATTCCACTGAACATGTTTGGTAGTTTTTTTTTTATTTCATTATGAAACCCTTAAGGTGTCGGTCCTCTTACTTAGTTAGTTATCCCAGTCTCTTATTTTAACTATTCTAACAAGTTTTTTGTTGCAGGTTTCACTCTTTTATCCCTTGGCGAAGCAAGATACCCTACTTCACTTGAGTTTCAAGTGTCGGACCATTATTATTCAATCATGGCGGGGGTGTGGTATACTAAAAACCTCACGGTTATTTCATAGGTAACCTTTAACTCTGTTGCATTGGTTAATTTATTAGTGATATGGTACCTTATTTGACTCTATTATGGTCTGAAGTATGTTGGTTTTCCTCTATAGGAAAACCCTGGCTCAACCGCTTTTGGTCCCGTTCTGGCACCCGATACAGGTGTAGTTGGTCTCCTGGCTATAGGGTTTAGTGAAATGAGGTCAAGGTCAATGTTGTGTTATAGATGTTTCTCCCTGGGATGTTTGGTTTTATAAAAAATTGTGTTATATGATATTTTAAGGGTCTATTTCCACAATTGTAATTTATTTCTACCTCTAGAAAAAAAATTATAATTCTATGTTTTGTGCACAACCTCCTCTGAGCTTCTTAGCCAAGAGTCTCTAGTCAACATTTCTGGTTAAAAGGACTTATGTTTTACTTTTCAGCTCTATGTATTAGTTTATCTTTGATTATCTTGTTAATTGGTCCAAATATCAATCAGGGTTGCCTTAATACCAAAATTTATTGGTTCAGGAAATATTTATATGATAATTTTGTGTTTGGCTCTTTGTTTTCCCAGTACATGGTCTCTCAGTATTTAATATTTTAATACAAAGGAAATCTATTTTTTTTTTATGAATTTGTTGTCACATTTATTTTGTTCAAAAGATAATACCTATATCAGAATTGAATAGATAACATGGTTCTGCAAAAAAATGGATGGTTATTGTTGTATTGTGAGTTTGTGTTCTTATACCTTTTTCTATGAGGGTTTATAAGTTCTTTTATCCCTTTATAACTATTCAATAGGGTCGGTTCTGGCTAGCCCTAAGGACTAACCCAAGTGGAAAAAATATTGTTTATATGATGATTTTCTGTCAATTTCCTCATATGGCTAAGATTTACTCTAATTATTTGTTCATATGCACAAATGATTACTCGAGTATTTTCCTGTAAAAATTATAAGGAACCCTTATTTTAATCAGCAACTATAATAAAAATATTACACAATGATACATTACAATAATCAATTGTTTTAACAATAGATATATAGTAATTATATCTTGGCAATGTCTCTCTTTCAGCCAAAAATGCAAGCCAAATTACATCCTAGTTCAACAGTATCAACAATCATACCATGATCTCTCAAAATACACATTTGATATTACTGTAAATATCAATATATGGGTACTTATCTGTTACCCTCGAAAAAACCAGTTGCAAGTCATTAGTCAGATAGGATACTCCACCCAACCTACGAGTATTAGGTTGATACCTGGTACTCCCCCCGAGAAACCCTCACACCCAAGTAGGAGGAAAATAATAGTGTCATTCCAACCACCCGGTCATTACCAACCACAATTAAGGATGTATCCATCTCACTGATCCATCAACTAAAATTTGTTCCATTTCATTTCTCTTTCTTTGTCTTCTTCGGGTTCATCCAACCCTGTTGGCTTCCTTCTTTTATTGTTTTATTTTTCCTCTGACGAACTGGTAACTACGAGTGTAACCATTTTCCTTAATTGTCTTGAGTGTGAGACTTCCTTCATGTATCCTATACTTTGTAACTTGCAAACTATTTTTTCTTCTTTTCTTATTTATAAAAACATGTTAAATACATTATATACTATTTGCATCCAAAATTATTAATTCAAGTTTATCTCTTGCCTTTAGCCCAATTATAACAGTGAAATTAAAACAAATAACCAAAGCTACACAATTATCTGGGGATATTACATCTCCTCCCCTTCAATAGTAACACCATCCTCGATGTTTCCTTGCATCTAGAATAGACCTGGATATGTTTCCTTCATGATTTTTTCATCCTCCTAGGTAGACTCCTCCAGGCTACAGTGTTTCCATTGCACTTTAACCTGGGGGATGACTCATGTTTTCAATGTTATTTCTCTTCAATCGAGAATATGTAGTGGCTAAACCAGAAATTCCTCGTCTAGCTCGACTTGTACAATGCAGTAACATTGGGGTTGTAATAATAATATAAAAATAAAATTATTTTTTTACATATTCACCTGTATTTTACTATTACTGATACCTACTATCATTACCTGTACACTTTTCCAATGTATTATATGTCTAGGGTCATGTATGTATTTTTTTAACAGTGACACATGAAACACGTTGTGTACACGTATGTTGTTAGGTAAAGCCAGTTGATAGGCCACTGACCCAATCTTGGAAATAATTTGGAAAGGCCCACATAACTAAGGGGAAAGCTTGGAGTTACCTTCCCACCTCAAGGTACTTCGTTTAGGTTTCACCCTTACATATACATGATCCCCTACTTGGTATTCACAATAGGATCTTTTTTGGTTTGCATAGTTATTCTACCAGTATTTGGAAACCTTTAGGTTAGCTTGAACTCTTTAAACTATGGCTTCCATATCTCTTAGCATATACAGCCCTAACATCCACTTGTCCTCTAGGTTATTCCAATTGATAGGAACTCTACACTTCCATCCATACAACACTTTGAATGGGCTCATTCTTAATGACACATGATAAGCGAATTCCACCACGTTTATATTATTCCCACTTTGTGGGTTGTTGCATTATGTACATCCGAAGCATGTCCTCCAGTACTTGGTTCACACTTTCCATTTGGCCATCCATCTGCGGATGGTAAGCCATACTAAACTACACTTAGGTGTCGATACTGGTGAACAAATATTTCCAAGAAGTAGAGGTGAACTTAACATCTCTATCGGAAATAACCATTTTGGGAATTTCATGCAACCTAGAAATTTCCTTCATGAAGATTTTTGCTATTTTCACTTCCTTATAGGTTTATTTAATAGGGATGAAGTGGTCCACCTTAACTTGAACAAAAATACCATGATTGAGTCATTCTCTTTTTTTGGACTTGGGAAACCCAGTTATAAAATCAAATGTTATAGTTTCCCATTTCCATTAGGGAATGGTTAAAGGTTGCAGTAGACTGGTTGGATGTTGATTCTTGTAGGTTTTAACCCTGTACAGAAATTATTTACAAACAAATATTAAAAACAGAAAATAAACAATAGTGAGAGCATAAAACATAAAACAAATATATACAGAGATTTTCCCCTGGATCCCAAATTGGGATGACCAACTTGATTTTTCATTATATTCCTTTTAGTGTTAGAACACATATATATACATGCTAAAGCATACATAAACCCCAATCCATTAACCCTAGATTAGAACATAACCGCAGTTCCCTTGACTAGATCTACAAAATACCAGGGGCCGAAAACCATCATGCCCCAAAACCATGTGCAAACCCATGCACAAAACTATGGGTGGATCCGCCCACCGAAAAATAGGGTCCAAAAAAATTTTCTCAGGTTGCTGCCCTGGACCCTGAATAAGGGGGCTACCACCCCCCCTGTGACCCCCTACTACACCTGGCGTAACGTACAGGGGGCACGTGACTATTTATGGAAAGAATATAACACATACCCAACATTCTCCCACTTGTTTTTTTCTTTCTCTACACCAAGAGAACTTCTGAGTGCTCACAGACTTCGCCAATGCATCCACAACATTCTTCAAAGTGTCCACCTTTACCAGCAACACCCTTTTAGCCTCAACCATATCTCTCACAAAGTGATATTGAAATCAATGTGCTTTGTCTTTGAATGATAAGCATGGTTCTTAGGTAAGAAAATTTCACTTTGGCTATCACAGTCTATCCTTATATCTTGCTGCAACAACCCCATACTTGAACACAATATCTGCAACCAAACCGCTTCCTTGCTTGCATGAGTGGTTGCCATGTATTCTGCCTCTGCAGTTGAAAGAGCCACTACAAACTTTCTTTTACTCATCCAACTGACTGCACCTCCAAATAAGCTAAACACATAACCACTTGTAGATATCCTTTGGTCTAGATCTCTAGCCCAGTCTAATGTTGGCAATATGATGCAATGTGTTGTCCTTGATGGCAACCTACTTGATGAAGTTGTCCTTGATGGGAACTGACTTGATGATTTGTCTTTGGATAGCAACCTATTTTTTAATGATGTAAATCTAATGTATCTACATAGCAGTTCAAAAGTAACAAACAAAGAAATTCCAGTAAGTGCCAGAGTAATGATGAATAAGATATGTCACTAAGCATACACGGGTTTGTAAAGGCAAAGTAGTGTATGTACGCATAAAAGTACATACCAAGTTGCGTATTCCTATTTGCGCTCAAAATTTATAAAACCAGGGGACATGACCATGGTATTGGCCCGCAGTATTAAGCGTTGGATTATCTATTTGATCCCATCCAGGAATACCATCAGCGGTTACATGGTTTTGACTCATGGTATTGATAAAGGCTAAAACTATATAAGGAGAAGAGGATCATAGTGCAAGGTGTGCATAGGTATGGGTTTTAATGAATACTTCACTCTGAAGTATATCTGCATGGAATGGGTAATATTTTATTGATTGATTTGAATTAATAATGCACCGATGAAGAAAATGATGAAGAGGGATCTCTAGATCTGAAATGACTATGTATTTTCTAAATCTGTTTACGGAAATTTTAGATCATGATCAGACGAATGTTTGCTGAAGTGAAGGGTAAAATCTGAGTTGTTTATCTGGTCTAAAGATTTGCGCAGCCCTGTAATGTTTGCAGATCTATACGCAGGTTCGTCACAGCGAAAGCGCGTATATACGCCGGTTAGGTTCAACAAAAGCGCGTACGGAATGTAAGTTCAGTCCTGAAATAGTTGCAGATATATACATGGGTTTGTCTCTGTGAAAGAGCGTATATACGCAAGTTCAGTGAAGTAAAAGCGCGTATGGAATCTAGGGTTTTGCTGAAGTGTGTGGAATGAAATGTCTAATCTGTTTTTTTGTTTTACTGCTATCTATCAATGATGTATTCATACAGATCTGGGTTGTTTTAATGTTGATTATGTTGCTGATTATGTTGATTAAAGATCAAGTTTTTGGTTGATTGGTTGATCATTCAATGAATGAATTGATGGGGTTATAAGTTTCAGTTTGATGTATGTTGAGCTTAAATGTGTGGAGTGGATCCAGTATGAAAATCTGATGAAAAGAGGCCTACAAGTTGAGTGGTATGGAAGTTGTTGGATTCAGTATGAAAATTGATGAAACGTGGTCCATGGTGGTGCTGAGGGTTGAAGCCTTTAGTGAGGGGGTTGTAGCTCCCTTCCAGTGGTAGCTGGTAAATGAGAGCAGGGGGTAGTAGCTCCCTTCTAGGAGAGGCTGGTAAACGAGAGCAGGGGGTAGGCAGCTCTCTTCCAGAGAGAATGTAAACGAGATCAGGGGGTTGGAGCTCCCTTCCAGTTGCAACTGGAAAACGAGAGAAGGTTGCAGCCTTCTGCAGGTGGGTGCCTGTGTGCTGGTATGAGTCTGCACCAGTACAAAATTGTAAGAAGTTTTCTTTATAATAAATATTGAAGATAGAGACGACAGCAGCGGTGGTTTTCTCCCTAATTGGGTTTCCACCTTAAATACTGGTGTTCATGTGTGTTTCTTATGTGTGATGGTTTATTCATTTATTACTACACATGCTTACTGCTTACTAAACATCTGATGAATGAATGATGAAATGATCTAAGTAAAGAATTAAATGCATAATAAGATCTCTAGACATATGCAAGTTTTCTTAAGGATATCCACGTGTATACGCGAGTTGGGTTCAGTTAAGTAGCGTATGGTTTTAAGAGAAAGAAAAAGTAAAAAGTTTTCAGTCAGCTCTAAATACTGATTCACCCCCCTTCTCAGTATTTTTCCCAACATCTGCATCAACAAAAACATGAATGTCCAATACTCTTTCCAATCCTGGTCTTCACTGGTAGCACAAGCCAAAATCACTAGTGCCATGCAAATATCTGAAAACCCACTCCACTGCTGTCCAATGCTCCTTCCCTGGGTTTTACATAAACCTACTCAATACTCCCACTGCATGTGCAATGTCTAGTATAGTATAGACCATTGCATACATCAAGCTACCCACTACACTTTCATATGAAACACAGGACATATCCTCCTCTTCTTCTTTTGTCTTGGGACACTGTTCAACAGACAATTTTACACCTACAGGATTCAAAACATTCACCAGTTTACTATCCTGCATATTGAACCTTTGCAATATAGTCTCGACATACTTCCTCTAGTTTAACCAAAGCTTCCTCTTTGCCAGATCTCTCTTAATTTTCATGCCCAAAATATAGTTTGCAGCACCAAGATCCTTCATGTCGAATTTGGAGAATAGTTGGGTCTTCAAATATTGGATAATTTCTTTGTCATTTCCAATCAAAAAGATATCATCCACATACAAGAAAAAATAAATGACATGGTCACCAATTAATTTAAAATAAACATAGTGATCCTCCTTGCTTTTGGTGAAGCCAAGTCCATGTATATATGTATCAAATTTCTGATACCACATCCTTGGTGACTGTTTTAACCCATATAGAGACTTCTTTAACCTGCATACTAGTTCTTTCTTCCCCTTCACCATAAAGCCTTTAGGTTGTTTCATGTAGATCTCCTCTTCTAGATCCCCGTGAAGAAATGTTGTCGTCACATCCATTTGTTCTACCTCAAAATCAAATGCAGTAGCAATAGATAAAAGTAATATAATAGAAGTAACTTTGGCAACAGGAGAAAAAATATCACAAAAATCAATTCCCGGCACTTGTGAATAGCCTTTTTCTACCAACTGAGCTTTGTATTTCTCCACCTTGCATTCTACATTCATCTTCTTCTTAAACACCCATTTCCTCCCAATGGGCTTCCTTCCAGCCGACAACTCCACCAGATCCCATGCCTCATTTTTATGCAAGGATGCCATTTCATCAACCATGGCCTCCTTCCAGATTTTTCTATCCTCTGAATCTACTGCCTCCCTGATGGTTCTGGGATCATCATCAGTTATAGTTAAAGAAAAATTTGAACAGAAATCAGATGGACTATACATTTTTGGTTTTCTTTGTTCCTAAACTGATCTCCTCACAGCTGTTTGTCTAAGTCTTCTTCTATTATAGAGTCTTATTCATCCACCTCTAGCTCAAAATCTATCTTCTCAGGTTCCTTTGGTAGGACTTCATGTTTAACAACATATTTCACCTCTCTAAACACCACATCTTAGATGTACACAACCTTCTTTGTTTCTGGGTTCCAAATCTTGTAACCCTTTAAACCATCCTTATACCCAATAAAGATACACCTTTCAGATTTATTATCCAACTTGGTCCTTTTCTCCTTTGGAGCATGTACATATGCATCACATCCAAATACCCTCAGATGTGAAAGAGAGGGTTTCTTACCAGTGCATACCTCATGTGGAGTGTTATCCTCCAACGCCGATGAAGGTGATATGTTAACAAAGTAACATGCAGTCTCCACTGCCTCTGCCCAAATTTTTTTTCCTAACCTGGTACCACTAAGCATGCTTCTTGCCTTTTCCATCAACGTTCTGTTCATTCTTTTTGAAACTCTATTTTGCTGAGGTTTCTATGGAGTAGTCTCCTGTCATGCTATACCACACTTCTTATAGAACTCTTCAAATTCCTTCTTGCAGAACTCCCCACCATTATCTATCCTCAACACCTTTATCTTCTTCTCTGTCTGGTTTTCTACAAGAGCCTTAAATTCTTTAAATCTATCAAAGACTTTAGATTTCTTCCTCAAGAAATATATCCATGTATTCCTTGAGAATAATATATGAATGAAACATAGTACACAGACTTACCCAGTGATGGAATCGACACATGTCCAAACACATCACTGTGCACAAGCTCTAATATCTTGTTTTCCCTCTTAGCACCAGAAGTAAAACTCACCCGATTCTAATTCCCATATACACAATGTTCACAGAAATAGAAAACCAGAGAGCTATTAGACATACCTTATACCATACCATTTCCATGCAGTATCTGAAGGCCCTTCTCTCCAATATATCCAAGCCTTTGATGCCATAGCATGGTCTTTTCTCCAGAGATCGCTAGGCTTTACGCTCCACTTTCGGGAACCACAGAACTGTTGCACCAATCAATAATAGTGATGCCATGAAGCTTGTACATAGTTCCAATCCGAAGTCCCCACATTAATACCAGTGCTCCCCGAACCATCTTACAAGAATCTTTCTTGAACACTGTTTTTACACCTACATCATCCATCTTACTTATAGAAATTAGATTTCTGGCCAATGTAGGAATGTGAAAAACACCAAGAAGTGTTCTAATCCATCCACCTTGCAGCTTCAGCTTGAATTTTCCACGTCCGATGATTCCGGACTTCCTATCATCACTGCCATCATATTTCTCATACTCCCAGAACCACTCCCTATGGGGAGTGAAGTGAAAGGATGCACCCGATTCAATCAACCATGAATCATGATCTACATGTGTATTTGAAGAAGAAGAAAAATACGCATCCCCACCTTCATCCGAGGTGGTTTTTTCCTCTGTAGAAGGAAAATCATCAAATCCATTTCCTTTCTCAGGAGCTTTAGATCTGCAATCCTTTTTGTAGTGCCCTTCCTTTCTACATTTCTAGCACACCTTTATAAAATTTTCAGGAGATTTAGATCTCCCACTCAAAACCTTATTCTTGTTTCTGTTTTGGGACCTTTATTTTATAGATAAGGCATCTCCATTCTGACCCTCCATATTTCTTCGTCTCATTTCCTCTGACAACAAGGCTGAGACAATGTCATCAAAATTCAAGGTAGTTGTATTGCTACCTATTGCAATAACCAGACTGTCCCACGAGTTTGGTAGAGAACACAAAAAATTGATGCACTTATCTTCATCTGAGATTTTAATATCAACAGATGACAGATGCATTAACATAGTATTGAAGGCATTCAAATGCTCTGTCACCAAGTCTCCACCCTTCATCCTCAGGTTATACAATTTTTTCTGCAGTAACAATTTATTCACTAGAGACTTAGATTGGTACAAAGTCCCAAGTTTTTCCCACAAATTCTTCATCGTAGCTTCCCCAGATACATTCAACAATACCGAATCTGAGACACACAACCGTATTGTGCTCTTCACCTTCTGATCCAACTTTTTCCAGTCTTCATCTGACATTGTCGTTGGTTTAGTACCTGGATCTACCGCAATCCACTGGTCTTCATCCACCATCAGATCCTCCATCTTGAGCTTCCACAACTCAAAAATCTAACCATTAAATTTCTTGATCTCTATCTTACACTGCTCGCCATCTTCTTTCACCGCAAGAATTGATCCCACAGATCTCCCACTGAACAGGGTCTACCATAGGCCCGAGAAAAAAACCCCTCAGCAGCAAAGGTGTCCCCTTGAAGCTGAAACAACTCTGATACCAAATGTAGATTTTAAACATGTACATAAATTATCTGCAAATGAATCTTAAAAACAGAAAATAAATGGTAGCAAGAGCATAAAACATAAAACAATTATACACAAAGATTTTCCCCTGGATCCCAAATCAGGACGACCAGCTTGATTTTTCATTATATTCCTTTTAGTGTTAAAACACATATATATACATGCCGAATCATACATAAACCCCAATCCATTAACCATGGATTAGAACATAACCGTAGTTCCCTTGACCGGATCTACAAAATACCAGGGGCCAAAAACCATCATGCCCCAAAACCATGTGCAAACCCATGCACAAAACCATGGGTGGGTTCGCCCACTGAAAAATAGGGTCCAAAATTTTTTTCCAGGGCCACTGCCCCGGACACCGAACAGGGGGGGTTGTCGCCCCCCCTGTGACCCCCCTGCTGTGCCCAACATAACATACAGGGGTGACTCTCACCCCCCCTGCGCGTGACTAGTCGTGGAAAGAATATAACACATACCCAACAATTCTAAGCCTTTACTTACCATCATTATAAGCACCGTGCTAGATATTGGGTTGTTTATGTTTTCATTCTGGGCCAAAAATTGTCTTTCCTCACAGTGGTGATCATTTTCTGATAGTCTGGATGGGAAGCATATGGAGCTTTTCCGTATTCATCTAAGATGCACATTTTAATAACTTGTTTATTAGGTACATAGATGCGGCCTGTCTATGTTAAAAGGTTTTCACTGTTAATATTATAACCAAACTTCCTTTCAAAGTTTTCCTCCTTCTGCGCTTATTGCCATAAAAATTGGTATTCCAGATCTCTTAGTGTTACCTCCATAATCTATTCTAAATTGTTAAACTTCATCTCACTAAAAGAAATTTCATAAACACAATTTAGTCGCCTGCTTAAAGCATCTTCCGCTCAATTTTATTTACCTTTTAAAGTGTTTAATTTCAAAATCAACCTCACTTAAAAATGCAGTCCAACATTCTTGGCAAACATTTAAATTTGGTCAGTGGAAAACGTTGGTTAGGCTGCTATGATCTGTCAATAATATAAAACTCTTTACCAACAGATAGTGGTTCCAAACATTCAAAGCATGGACTACCACAATGAGTTCCAAGTCATAGGTTGAATATCATTACTCATGATATTTTAACTTCCGGGATTTCTATGCCACTACTCAACCTTCCTGCATGAGCATGCTTCCTATGCCAACTTGACATGCACCTGTGCAAATCAAGAATTCCTTATTTGGGTCTTCTATTCACAAGAATGGTGTCGTGGTCAACAATTTTCATAGTTGATCAAAAATTTTCTGACACTTAGGACTCACTTAAATTCTTTCCCCTTCTTTTTCAGGGATGTTAATGTAATATCCCAAAATGGTAAAGACAAGAATATAGAACAAAATACTAGAAATAGCAGTGATAAATAAACACATTAAATATAATAAGATCATATAGCCATCATATCTATATCATAGCAGTAAAATGTGTACAATATCTTGAGGAAAAAGTCACTCAAGTTAGGCAAAACAAGCCTCAAGAGAACAAGTATATGAAATATGAAGAATATTTCTACACAATAATGCTAGAGGCTATGACAACACATTTTTAGCGGATATAACTACTGCTGGAGAATTTCAATACATATATATATTTTTATATATCTAAAAAGGTGATAGGGATAGATATCTAATCTCCCAAGCACATTTCCAAGACAACCCAGACGGGGTTTCTGGAAATACCCAAACATGCAAAATGACGGAATGCAACCCTAAGGCTAAATTGTAGCTGCAACTGAATAAATGGGAAGGAGGTGGGTGAGCTAATGTATAAATGAATAGATATCCTCCAATAGATCCTCCAAGTGAATGTATGATCCCTTCCTTGAAGATATTTCCCTCCAAATCAAGCATTGAATCCACCACTACAAATGCTCACTGGAATAACGTAGTCAATGAGGGGATCTACACTCAAGGAGATGAAAATAGGTTTTCCTAGTGCCAAGATATGAAATAAATCTCAAGGACCTTCCTTGGTGGCCTCCCAATGGAAATAAATCTTCCTCCACTAAAAAAAAGCCCAAAAAATGGCCCTACAAAACCTCCACTGCAACACCCTACAACACAACACAACTCTGAACAGAAATTGTGCTATAGTTGAAGACTGAAGCTTGGCCTGATGCCAATATGTGGATATTCAGCTCAACAATAACTATCCAAAGTAGGAAATTGAAGGCCCCCTAGGATGAGTGTGGGATTCCCGCTCAGGAACAACCTTGTACTAAACAGTACAACATACCCTACTAAACAACAAAAGCATGCATAGAAATGTCACCTGACAGTTCCAGATCTAAAAAGAAAAAAATAAATAATCATCTAGCATGCTTCTATGGCTGCCTTGCCCTTCCTTATATGCATTGTGAACCTTCTCACCCTAGGTCCCACTCCTTAAATCCACTACTCTCATGGAGACTATCTCCCATTAACACTGTGTTGTCTCCCATTAACGAGCCATTCTCTCCATACCAACGTTGTTTGATTTGGTAAATATTGACATTGTCCACATGCTTTAGCCCCTGTTCACACATGGAGGTGCTTTATCTAGCTATCAAGATGATCCATTTTCACATTAATATGGATTTTATTCCTACTATAGAGATTTATGGGCCTCCCTACCCACTTATTCATCTCTCTAAATGACAAAAGAAAAAATAAATATTTCAATTATTTGCATGCTAATTTAGGAATAGTATAGTCCTCCCCTCCAAAATTTTGCTTGTCCTCAAGCAACTACAAGGGTATAACTGAAGAGCCTCCTCTCCTCCTCCTGTAGCATCCTCATATGATATGCTTCTCACTGAACTAGATGCTTTCTTATCAATATGTCTCCTAGTTGCTCCTCCCAAATATAAAATTTAGCCTTTGGTGACAAACCCAAATGGCTCTCATCATGAAGAAGTGGGATATCCATGGAGGCAACTATATTCTATCTAGAGGCCTTCTTGAGGCATGGAATCTAAAAAATATTGGGAACCTTCATTCCCATGCGAAGCTCCAAACCCCAAGCTATCATCCACATAAAGTGAATCACCCTCCAAAATGGTAATCCATGGAAAAATTCTTCCATCTTTGACTCTTGCAATGTAGGTGGGATGCATAGTTGAACATGATAGACCAAATTATCTGCCCCAAATTGTCTCTCTCTCCACTTATGATATGTGTAGAGCTGCTACTGATATTAGGCAACCATAATGTTTCCCTTGTGAAGCAAAAAGGAAATTGGATCCTCATAGACCCACCCTTTGGTTTTATTGGCCTTTCTTGCCCAAGTTATCCCACATACAATGAATAATATATCATCACAACATGGAATCAAGATAATACTAAGTTTTATGTGAGGTGTTGGATGGTACCAATAGTTTCCCATCTGGTTACAGTGCAATTTTTCTAATTGTTGTTTCAGAACATAATATGGCAACTTTCCCCCCAACCACTTGTTGGTTGTGTATGTTTTCTCATCTACTAGAAGGTAGAAAATGGCATTGTGTGTCAAGAATATAACAAAACTTGCCCAAAGCCATACAAGAAAGGGATATCTCCATTACTAATATTGTTCTTAGAAAGACCGTGAAGCCAAAATATAGGCTTGCCCTCTTATGGAGCAATGCACTATATATAGATGGCAAGAGAATGAAAATATTTTGTTAGAACATCAATAAGTACAAAAATACAACTCTTACCATATATTGTGAGTAGGCTGAAAATGAGGTCCATGGATGAGCCATCCCATGAGACTCTCCCCATGGTGGTCTGGAATGTGAAGTGATACACACTCCCTTTGGAACACTCCCTCAATAGATACATACTCCCAAGTGACAGTGTCGTTTGCCTTTGGGATAAGCCTCCTGTCATCTCGTAACTATCCTCTTTGACATGCTCAACTGAAGAGCCTCCTCTCCTCCTCCTGTAGCATTCTAAAGAGTAGCCCCTTTTCACCATGATTGTGCCATCCTCTACTCCTGAAACATCATGCAAAATATGGGAGAAAATCAGTGCATACTCTCCCAAGAGTAACCATAGCAACAATAACTTTTTATGCCTCCTCATCTCATCATCATACAAGTCATGAAGTAACATCATGATAGTTGACTTGTAGAATGCCCCATACAAACAAATCTCCCGCTGCCATATCATATGGGTGCCATGAAATGACCCAAACCATAACACATCCTTTGACATTGGACATGTCACATCATGGCCAAACTCTTTCAAGAGTAGCCAACACAGCCATGCCTCCTGTTTCCCTATGTCATAGATCTGCAAGTGGCTCACCAACCCCTTGCTCACCATTCACATGCATTCATCCAAATGTGGGTGTCTCCTGCCATGCTCCAAATTGGTATCCCTCCAGTGGAGAATACTATCCTCCCAAATCAGATCACTATCTTTCAACTTCATCAGATGTTAAAGTTAAACCTCTTGGAGATATCCATATGAATACCACTCAATGACCAAGTTGAACGCATAAGGATCCAAATATGTTGTAGGTAAAATATTCTCATTGAGCAGTGAGGTACTCATCAATAAGGATCCATAAAAATAATGGGAGGTTTTATCCATCATAAGATGTCTTCCATCAACCATATTCCTATCCAATGCTACACAAGTGTCATGGCCATCAGAGTGTCCCAATAATAGTTGGGCCCCCACTCATCACCGCTGCTCAACGACAGTGCAGCTGATCTCCATGATGGTGCATATGTTGTCTCATGATCATGCACAATTCTAAAAATACAGTTCTGCATTGGATTGATTAGGATAATGCTCATCCTATCCTCCAAAATTATACACTTCAACCCAAAGTGTTGTGTTCAGCTCATCAATGAATTACCGGGATGCCTATATATTTCTTCCTTGAACAAGTCAAGGGTCCTATGTACATTGATAGTCTGTTGCTCCAAATCAACAATGTTCTTTGACCCTAGGTCATGCATTTGCCCTGATGGCATGTTCCAACAACTCTCCATATGATGTGCTAAAATAATAGGAAGTGAAAATTTTTGCATACCTTGGTTAAGCTGATCTTTGGGAACATCTTGTACTATGACACGAGTTCCTTCTTCCAGTGTGATGACTTCTCCAACTTCTAGTGATGATGGTTGCTCCTCTACTGATGCACCAGCACTAGTATAAATATCCTCCTCCTCATGCATCTCATGAATAATGCATGAGACTCTAAATGTCAAGAGATCAAGACCAGTTTGCAATGATGCAAGTGTTCCTTCTCCTAATGTAGCTACTCTTGCAACAAGTTGTGGTGGAAGTTGATTTTCTTTCGGTTTCTTCTCATCAAACTTCTTGATCAACATTTGAGTAAAATATGCATAAGCAGTCACTCTTGCATGACTCAAATGGCTAAACCACCAAATGTTTGCTTCACCCTGAAGGTGTAGCACTGCAATCTCAACAACTTCTCTCTCTACTACTAGATGTAGTAGGAAGAATGCATCTAACTTTCTTCTCCAAGCCCTTGTTGTGCATGTGGATGACCCATAAAATGTATACAATAGAAATATATTGTGTTTGAACATATTCCATTGCTGGAAGGTCTCCTCTCTTATTTTAGGTGAATGAACTGTTGGAGAGTTAGATTCTCCTTGAAAGCCCTTGATTGAGACTTGTACTCTGCAAGATAATTACATAGAATCTCATTATCTGAGTTTCCTCCATCTCCATGTCTTTCACCTTCCTCTTCAAAGAAAGTAGACATAGTAGATTTCTTTGTAGCTCTATGCAATACCAACTTTTTCTTCTACTAATAGGAAGTGCATGCAACTTCCTCATCTTGAAACCCTCGAGAGGTCTCATTGCATCTCTCCATTCTCATTTGCTTGACCTCCTCGGAGAGGTCCTTCATGGATTTCAAAATAGATGAGACAAAATTCATTCCTTCCATTATTGTAGATATCTTTTTATTTTCTTCTTCTTCTTCTTATTCTATTGATATAATATTAGCTAAAACTCACAGACTGAGCCAAGATTATGCTCTGATACCATTGTAATATCCCAAAATGGAAGAGATAGGAATATAGAACAAAATACTAGAAATAGTAGTGATAAATCAACACATGGAATATAAGCAGATCATATAGCCATCATATTTATATCATAGCATAAAAATGTGTACAAGATATTGGGGGAAAAGTCACTCAAGCTAGGCAAAATAAGCCTCAAGAGAACAAGTACATGAAATATGAAGAACATTGCTACACAATAATGCCAGAGGGTATGACAACACAGTTTTAGTGGATATAACTACTGATAGAGAATCTTAATACATAGATATGATGTTATATAGTTCAAAAGGTGTTAGGGATAGAGATATAAGCTCCCAAGAACATTTCCAAGACGACCCAGAAGGGGTTTCCGGAAATACCCAAAAATGCAAAATGTTGGAATGTAGCCCTAAGGCTGAATTGCAGATGCAACTGAATAACTAAGAAGAAGGTGGCTGAACTGATGTAGAAATGAATAGAGCTCCTCCAATATATCCTCTAATTGAAAGGCTGGTCCCTTCCTTGAAGATCTCACCCTCCATATCAAGCACTGAATCCGCTACAAATGCTCACTCGAATAACGTAATCAATGAGGGGATCTACACTATAGGTGATGAAAATAAGTTGGTCTGGTGCCAAGATATGAAATAAATCTCAAGGACCTTCCTTGATGGCCTCCCAATGGAAATAAAGCTTCCTCCACTGAAAATAGGCTCAGAAAATGGCCCTACAAACCCTCCACTGCAACACCTTGCAACACAACACAACTTTGAACAGAAAATGCATTGTAGCTGAAGACTGAAGCGTGGACTGATGCCAAAATGTTGATATGTAGCTCAATAATAACTCTCCTCAGTAGGCACTCAAATTCCCCCGAGGATGAGTGTGGGATTCTCGCTCGGGAACACTCTTGTACTAAATAGTACAACAGACCCTACTAACAGAAAAAGCATGCATAGAAATGTCACCTGAAAAATCTAGATCTAAAAATATAAAAATCAATAATCATCTAACATCCTTCTATCACAACCTTTCCCTTCTTTATATGCATTGTGAGCCTTCTCACCCTGGGTCCCACTCATTAAAGCCACTACTCTCATGGAGACTATCTCCCATTAACACTGTGTTGTCTCCCATTAATGATCCACTCTCTCCATACCAGCGCTGTTTGATTTGGTCAACATTGACCTTGTCCACGTGATTTAACCCCTGTTCACATATGGAGGTGCTTTATCCAGCTATCAAGATGATCCCTTTTCACATTAAGGGGGATTTTATTCCTACTAAAGATATTTATGGGTCTCCCTACCCACTTATTCATCTATCTAAATGACAAAAGAAAAAATAAATATTCCAATTAGCTGCATGCTAATTTAGGAATATTACAGTTAATGGGTGAGTGAATTTAGAAAAAATTCTTATAAAACGACAGTAGTATCCTACTAAACCAAAAAAGGATCGTATTTCCACAACCCTTGTAGGAACTAGCCATTCCATAACTATCTTAATCTTTTCGTCTACGGAAATACCTTCCAATGTTATAATGTGTCCCAAATATTGCATCTGTTCCTTAAAGAAGCCACACTTGTTGTATTTTTCATACAACTGATGTTCTCTCAGGGTTCTTAAGACATTTTTTAAATATTCTTGATGCTCCTACATGTTTTTAGTGTAGATTAAAATATCGTCAATAAAAATTAGTTCAAACTTATCAAGGTAAGGGTGAACTATTCCATTCATCAGACACATAAAATAAAATTGGTTGGTTAATTATTCAACCCAAAAGGTAAAACTACAAATTCATAATTCCCATAACATGTACTAAATATTTTTTTACAAATGTCTTCTTCTTCGATTCGGATCTGGTGATAACCAGATATCAAATCGATTTTTGAAAATAGTTTTGCACTGTTCACTTGGTAAAATAAATCATCAATCTGGGGTAATGGATATTTGGTTTTGACATTTAACTTATTGAGTTGTTGGTAGTCTATGCATAGCCTTAATGTGTTGTCGTTTTCTTGATGAACAATATCGGTGCTCCCCAGGGCGGTACACTAAGGTGTATGTAATTATTTTCCAACAATCCTTGGAGTTTGATTTTTAACTCTGTAAGTTTAGGTATACTAATTTTATAAGGAGCTCTAGATACTAGAGCCACTCTTGGAACAAGTTCAATAGTAAAATCCAAATCCCACATAGGGGATTAATTCACGTATCTCTTCTGGAAACACATCTATGAACTCCTGAATCACCGGTAAGTGTTCTAACTCTGCTACTTTTCCATTGGTATTTGCGTAACCCACTTGCATTACAAATGGAAATCCATTCCTTAAACATTTCCTGAGCTAGGATGCAGCAATTGGTCTCAAATGTATAGGTCATTTAATCCCATGCATTTGACACTTGATACCATTCTCATTCTGATAACTAATTGTTTTTACTTTGAAAGTTACTACTCACCAATGGGTCTTCTAATTCAATTTTCGTCTTCTTTGACTTTTGGCAGACCTCACTACGAGAGTTATCTCCCGATTCTTGTTTTTTTTTTCTCATTTCCACCAAACACCTAAGTTTGACTCATTTTTGGCCTGGTATCCTCCCTTATCTTCTGGGATTCAACCTTATTTCCATTATCCGAGCACGGTTTTGAATTCTAGTGATTCTGTCCATCTGTCATACTTTTCATAATACGGTCTTGCTCACGTACCAACCATTCGTTTTCCGCTCAGAGTGCTTCCATTTTGGTACTAATCTGATGTACTATTTCCATTAATGCTTCCATTCTATTTTGCTGGTCATTTTCCAACTGCACCCAGAGTTTCGGATTAAACCCTTCAAGGTGTTCAAATCCTCCTATAACTAATGGTCTAGTTAACAAGTTACCTGTCAACTCTCATCTCCTTCTCATAGCTGGTTGTCTTACTTTCTCAGTGAACAATTACAACACAATCCATGTCTACCCAATTAGGCCAACACTATAGTGCAATTGGATCCCATACCACCTGTAATGTCCCCATCTCAAAAAAAATTTGATTTCACCTTCTCATAAACTAGAATTTACTTCAACTATACAATAAAATTACATGATATATATATTAATTCATCCCTTGTTTATGAGTTCATGATATTTGATGCACTACATGATTCATATCAATCTACCCGACCCATCATATATCAGTTGTACATGATTTCACGGGCTATAGTCCTATTGTATCATTTATAATTCTTTTAAAACTCAATGTAAATCATAGTAATCTTCAAGTATTAATGCGGTACCCAAAAATATTGAGTTTTTGCATTATACATTTGTTTTTAGTATGATTCGAGGATTGCTGAAATATACGTCGTATAATATTCAAAGGGCCTTTAATGCCTAGACAGTCCATACAACTCTGGTGGCTTTTAACTGCTCCCTGTGGCAGCCCATGGCACCATTCAAAATTTTCCATCAACGGCACTGAACCCCCTTGGTATTCACCCTCAGATCAACGATCAAGTTTAGGAAAATCGACAGTTTGCATCATTCTGCAGTTATTAGGGTGGTATAATCCCTTCCCTCCCAAGCCATTCAATCATTCAGTCGAGTTGTTCACAGAACCTACCTTTGCTTCTGCAAAAGAATATAGTTGAAATTCTAGGTTTGTTGCTCCAGTGTTTAAAATGGCATGCAACCTGTCGAATGAGCTCATATACCAACATTTTCTGCTTGATTTCATGAATTCCACTTAACAGGTTTGGCAAAAAAAAATTTCATTGTGCAACCCTTAAGGTCTCGGTCCTCTTGCTTTGTTAGCTATCTCAGTCTCTTATTTTAACTATTCTAATAGGTTTTTTGTGGTATTTTTCACTCTACTATCCCTCAGGGAAGAAAGATACCCTACTTCGCTCGGGCTTCAAGTGCCATAACATTATGATTTAGTCATGGCGGGGATGTGGTCTGCTACAAACCTCATGGTTGTTACATATGGAACCCTTAGCTTGGCTGCATTGGTTAATTTATTAGTGATATGGTACTCTATTCGACTCTGGTATGGTCTAAAGTATATCAGTTTTTCTCTACACGCAAACCCTGTCTTTTTCACTTCTGGTCCCATTCCGGCACCCGATACAGGTGTGATTGGTCTCTTGGCTATATGGTTTAGTGAAATGAGGTCAGGGTTAATGTTGTGTTATAGATATTGCTCCCCATGAGTTATGGTTTT
This sequence comes from Pinus albicaulis, assembly GCA_034641835.2. NCBI lineage: Eukaryota > Viridiplantae > Streptophyta > Pinopsida > Pinales > Pinaceae > Pinus > Pinus albicaulis. Next base: position 301,569,138 of record CM076582.1, on the reverse strand, counting down.
AGAAAAACTATGTTATATGATATTTTAAGGGTCTATTTCCGCAATTGTAATTTATTTCTGCCTCCTTGACAAAATTGTAATTCTAAGATTTGTGCATAGGCTCATCAGAGCCTCTCAATCGAGACTCTTGGGTTGACATTTTTGGTTAAAAGGATTTACATTTTAATTTTCGGCTCTGTGTATAAGTTTATCTTTGATTATCTTGTTAATTGGTCCAAATAACAATCAAGGTTTCCTTAATACCACCATTTATTGGTTCAGGCAATACTTATATGATAATTGTGTGTTTGGCTCTTTTTCTTCCTGATACATGGCCTCTTAGTCTTTAATATTTTAATATAGAGGAAATCTATTGTTTTTTTTATCAATTTGTTGTCGCATTTCTTTTGTTCCAATGAGAACACCTGTATCAAAATTGAATAGATAATATGGTTATGCAAAGAATCAGATGGCTTCTGTTGTTCTGTGAGTTTGTTTACACCTTTTGTTATGAGGGTTTCTAAGTTCTTTTATCCCTTTGGGACTATTCAGTAGGGTTGGTTCTGGCTAGCCCTCGGGACTAACCCAAGCAACACAAATATTGTTTATATGAAGATTTTCTATCCAGTTCTTCATATGGCTAATATTTACTCTAATTAGTTTTACATATACATAGAGGATTACTCGGGTCTTTTCCTATAAAAAATCTAAGGAACCCTTGTTTTAGTCAAAAACTATTATAAAAATATTACACAGTGATACATTACAATAGTCAGTTGTTTTAACAATAGATTTATAGTAATTATATCTTGGAAATGTTGCTCTTTTTGCCAAAAATGCAAGCCAAATTACATCCTAGCTCAATAGTAACAACAATCATACCATATTTTCTCAAACAAATTTTTTATATCAGTTTAAATATCAAGGTTTGGGTACTTATCTGTTACCCTCGAAAAACCTAGTTGCAAGTCACTGGTCAAATATGATACTCCACCCAAACTACGAGTATCAGGTTGATACCTGGTACTCGCCCTGAGTGACCCTCACACCCAAATAGGAGGAAAATAATGGTATCATTCCAGCCACCTGGTCATTACCAAATACAGTTAAGGATCTAAATCCATCTCACTGATCTATCAGATGATATTTGTTCCATTTCATTTCTCTTTCTTTGTCTGCCTCAAGTTTGTCCAACCCTATTGGCCTCCTTCTCTTGTTGTTTTATCTATCCTCATACTAACTGGTAACTACCAGCATAACTATTTTCCTTCATTGTCTTGAGTGTGAGACTTACTTCGTATGCTGTATCCTCTATAACTTAAAAACTAGTTTTTCTTCTTTTATTTTCTTTATAAAAACATGTTAAATACATTATTTACTAGTCACATCCAAAATTATTAATTCAAGTTTATCACTTGTCTTTATCCCAATTACTACAGTGATAGTAAAACAAATAACCAAAGTTATCCAATTATATATATATATATACCCATAAAAAAATTATGCTTATTGTTCATTGAATCAAAGTATTCATAGTAAAAAAAGGAAAATCCAACAAATCCATATCCCCAAAACTTATATATATATATATATATATATATATATATATATATATATATATATATATATTAATTCATTTTAGTTTGTTAAATATTTAAAAAATATGAATAGTTTTTTTTAAATATATATACATATTTTTTTTAAATAATTTTTTTTTTATTATTTTTTTTCAATTTTCATGCTTTAACTTCTTACAAAAGTTATTATTATCATAAATATTATCAAATTAAAGGTTAGTAACTAGATGAAAATAATTTTTTAAGATGAAGTTAATTTACATGTTCGTGTTACAAAGATTAGAATTTATTTGTTTTTTATTTTCCTTTTTTAATATTGTGTTTCTTTACAAAATCATATTAACTATGAATTTACGTCATTCAGTTATTGCAAGCATGTTTTTTTTTTCATTAAGGCCTCAGTTTTCCTAGGGGAAGATATTTTTGGCAACCTACCTATAGAGTAATTTGTCCAAAATTCTAACAATATTAATAATTTTAACATAATTAATGTATCCACTGCAAAATTAAAAAACAAAAACTACAAGTAGGCATTTAAAAAATTAAGAGTTTGATGAGGTGATAGGTATTGAATCCTTAACACTAGATCTTGGGGGAGTTGAGGTAGCAAAACAAATGAAATTCCATGCTCGATATGATCTAGCCTAGAATCCATCCTTTCAAGATATACATGTTGGTTTCTCTAGATACATTTGACGCCTATAAGGATTGCAAAGATATTATATATTTATTTGTTCTTTTTCATTAGGACCCAACCCAACAAGGTTTTCATTTGTCAGTATAATGATACGCCATTAAAATATTAATTTCTCCTTCCCCTAGTATGACCAAGGTCAGCAATCCAATGCTCAACTTCGTCCATTATCTTTAAGTCTGAGAAGTCCTACCTATCTCTATCTCTTAGGGTTTCCAATTAAAAAAATTATTTTGGGTTTTTGAGGGTAAACCAAATGAAAACTATCAAGAGCCTCGTGAGCCTATTGTTGAGCTCAGCTTCATACCTGGGGAAATAACCTCCCTCCCAACACCTTGCACCAACTTCTGATACTTTGGAATTACATATTATGAAATGGGCTTCTCCTCCTAATTTTAACATGAAACTGAACAAAAACATATTTTTTTACTGTAGAAGTGAAACAAAGTCAAGTTTTTTCAAAAAGTAGTGATGGTGAAACCCAATAGGAAGAGGGTGTATCTCTAGAATAGGAAAAATCCAACAACAAATGATAAGGAGACAATGGTAAATGCAGGGAATAGAAAATTTAAAATAAAAGTCACGACACCGTAGGGAGAAAACCTTAATGATATAACTAGGAGGAAGATACAATGTTAATGCCACACTACTAAACCATGAAGAAAAACATGCATCCCAACATGAAGCCAAGAAAAATGCAAGCATCTAAATGATAATAACAAGAGGGGTTTAGAGTTACCCAAGTTGTGGTGAATCATGTGTACCAAGTGAGAATATTAGAGAGGATCCATGCATGATAAATGATTTAAGAGAGCCCGAGAAATTATGTCCTTCTATCGGGGAGTGTCTAATTCTCCATGAGGTCTTTTGTTTCCCTATGCCCTGCAGTACTAGAAAACAATTATCCCACACATGACCTACTCGCAAATCCAATATTTTTTCAGTTCTCTCCAGAGACACTCTTGGGGATGACAGATATTTTTCCCCTGATTCGTTTGTAACTATTTTCTTGTAATAACACCATAATTCTCTCAGGAATTTGGTTAGACCACCTTCACCAAGACCTCGAGTTCTTTCCCCTCTACTCTGCATCTCAACAGGACTCGTTGACCACTTTTATTCCTCTGTATGCCACATCCCATGGCTGACGAGTGAAAAAATGCTCGCATGCTTATGCATGTATCGTGGTGGATGCGCCACCTTGTCCATATTTATGATATTTTATTTTATGTTAGCTTTTTCGTAATTTGTGAGTTCATTCTTTTGGTTAATAATGTGGGGACCAAACTTAGTATGGGTTACACCAACCCTAATAAAAATAATTTGGATTTTTTTGTATCCATAGCTTAAACTTCCCCTTAACAAAATAACTATTGTACATCTAATATGTATCCATGAAAATTTATTCACATTTTAATAATGTTAGTTTAATACACATATAATTTTGATCTTTTAATTTAAGATTAATGATTACTTTATTATTCTTTTTTTCTTTTTAACTTACCATAGTTTTAGATAGTTAACTAATATTTTTACATTATTGATAATTTTAAGAATAATATCTTACATTTGACACTTAGAATTGTTTAGTAAAGAAACAACATTATTGTTCTTTATTAAATTTCAAGTAATTGAGTTTTTAGTTGTTCATGTTAATTAAATTTTTATATTAAATAGAAAATGTTTAGTTTTTTTTTTTAAATATTATAAATTGAATGGAAAGTAATTTTTTATCTTAAAATTATAAATTTTAAATAAATTTTAAATTCGATTAATTTTCTTCCTTTCCTTAAGCTTTGTTAAGCTTTGTTACAATAAATAAGCTAAAATTTGTTTTTTCTTTTGTAACAAGAAACTTATCTCTAATAGTCTTGAACATTGAAATAGAATTTATTATTTATTAATAATTTTTTCCACATTATAATATTGAAAGAATTTGTAATACAATAAAATTAAAAAAAAAAAATTATACTAATTAACATTTTCTAAATTATAATTACTACCACTAAAATAAGATGATTTCTCAATTATAATTATAATTTTATCATTATTAATGGAAATTTGTTTGGCCATTGTTAATCACTTTTCTAAATTATAAACATGTAACTAAAAATAAATAAATAATAATAACTCTATAACAACACAATTTGTTTTTTCATAACATAATTCTATCTCATCCATAAAAATATATAAAACAAAAAATAATTATAATTTTATAAATAAATAATTTTAAATAATTTTATTATTTTAAATCTAAAATTATTCCAAAAACCTTGTTTCTATAATTTAAAACATAATTAAAGAAAAAATAAAGAGAACGAATCTCTACCTAAATCTATACTGTAAAGGCATTTTAAACAAACATAGAATACGAATGGAAAATATAAAAACATATCATCGAAAAAAATCATTACTTTACTTTTAAGGTTGAACAAAGAAAATAAGAATAGATAGAAAAAAATAAACCATCTAAAGAAAATTTATTTATGAGCTATTCTTGTCCTCTATTGTTATGACATCTCTCACCGAGTTGGGAATTCTAATGATAAGGGGCTTCATATTGCAAAAAAAATACAACAAGGATTGTATAGACTGTCACAGCCCCTTTTTCACCTATCAGAACCCTTGAAAAGGCTAAAATCCACCTTTTGGCTTTAAAAGCGCTCATTTTTAATATATCGGGCCTCTAAGTGCTTTATGGCTTAAGCCTCTAGCCCCCATTTCTCATATGACCCCGCTCTGTATATGATGGCTAAAAGTACTTAAACCCTCTTCGGCCATCAGACTTCGCTGGTCCCCAACTTCACTCATTTTCTCTTTTGTTTCACCACTGAGGTTCATCGTTTCCGAAGAGATCCTGACCGTTGATCTCCGCAGATCCAACGGTCTTCGCGCATTCCATTTCCGCTTGTCGGCTATCGCATCGCTCATCGCCACCCTAACATTCCTTATCCATCAAATTCCTTTTCCGCCGATGTGAGAAACCCCGACGCAATCCCGACCGTTGATCTCCATAGATCCAACGGTCATCGCTCATCACGCTTCGCCCATCCATCGCACATCGCACGTTGCTCCTTCCAATTTCCCACTTCCAAGTTTTCTTTTTCATCGATGTTCGATCTTCCTATAACATCTGGACTGTCCATTCCCCAAGATCTGACGGCCATTGCATCGCTCCATCGCATCATCGCATCGCATCAGGGTTCATCCTTTCCCTTTCGCATTCCCTTCTGTACCGATGATCATCCCCCACCAATGGAATCCTAGCCATTGATCTCTCCCAGATCTAACGGTCCTCGCTCCATTGCTCATTGCACATCATAGTAATCCATTTCCACTTTGCATTTCTCCATCGATATTCCGATCTTCCGAGATAATCTCCATCGTTGATCTCGTCCCCAATCCAATGGCTCTCGCGCCATTGCATTATCGCTTTCCTTCCATCCAAGCCCCTTCTACCTCTTGTTCTCCGAAACTATCCAAGCCATCGATCCTCCTAATTGGATAGTCATTGCTTCATCGCCACATTCGCCTTTCACCCCTCCCCTCGCACCATTCATGCCTTTGTGTGATTCCATGATGCATCCCCCACTATCCGATTAACTCGAATCTACGGTGCAGGATCACTGCAGGGGAACTCAACCAAAGTGGCCCGTACTCCCCAGTGCCCCCGCAGTTGACTCATTTGACTGTGGTAGATCTTCATCCAATGGTCCATATTCACTGCGGAGGCACTTGGCCCAAAAACCCATCCGTACCCTCCATCCCCACACGTTTGATCTCAGCCATCGACCTTCTCTAGATCCGATGGCCATCTGCTCTACTCCCATATAATCCCGCCAGTCCCACCCAGTCGCGCTGGGCTTTTCATCGTGCTTCTGTTTAATCTCCACTGTTGTTTTCCCCAAATCAGATGGCCCGCATTCATTTTCGCGTTCATTTCTCCCACACCCCTCCATAGTACATTTTTATCGCAAAATAGGAATTTTTCTAGTGGACACATGTCAGCCACCAAGCCGTATTGTGTTCATTTGGCCCATTACCACCAACCACCTTGACCCTGCACGAAAACCACTCGTGGTTTCCTGCAAAATCGGCCATCATATTTCCGCACCATATTTAATTTAAACCCTGGTTTTTTCCTCCGCCATGGTTTTACCTTCCATCGTTGCATTCGCACTTCCTCCACATCGCTCCATAACCTCTCATTGAGCCATATGAAGCATTCAAACCATAAACACAGGATTTATTTAACTGGTTTGATGTCTGTGCAGGTTTTCATGGCATTTTAATTATGCATGCCATCTTATAGCCAATTACAGTGGCTCGAGGTCGAGGATGATGATCCTCCATGCCTAGGAAGTAGAGAGAAAAGATGTAGAAATTCAATTTCACGTCCAAATCAATGGATCATGACCATTGGCCATTCTATAGGACCCTCCAGCGCAGAAGGCCAACTCATCCACTACAAGCAGTGCCACACCCTCCAGCACAGAAGGCCAGTCCTTCCCATGACTAACGATATCTCTTTCACCAGTAGTAGCAGTGGCTTTGCCTCATCAAACATCAATGATAATTCATGACTGGGCTTGTGTGGCCTTTTTACCTTATGTTTTTTTCACTTTTTCATTTCGGGTGAAATCCTTATTTCACTCCTGTAGTTTTCACTTTCAATTTAGTAAATTCTTTACATTTCAGTTAGAAACATCTTTAGGCCTGCGTTTTAAGATGATTAGAGGCAGTTCTACCTCATCATCATTTTTGTTTTTGATTTAGACCTGAAACAACATACAAGCACACGGGGAAGATATTTTCCCAAAATATCTTCTCGTGCATAGGAATCAGAGGTTATAAAAACAAGAAGAAAACACTAACAAAAGGTTCCATATTTTCTAAAGGACTCACTAGCTCAAGTATTCTGTATGTATTTTATATGAGCTTTGATAGTGAATGTTTGAACATCTCGTAGGGATTCAGTACTAAGAAGTTTTGCTGGAATTTGGGATTCCACTCTGGATGATTCAGAGTTTGTAACTCTTCTCCATGTTTTTTAATACAAATGTTCATTTCATATCTCTCTACATTTCTTGTATCTAATGCTCTAGAATGCAAGTGCTCCCATGTTTAAATGTGAATTTATCATTACAGATACTCATATTTATTCATACATAGCGCTTTAAATATGGCTCAGGAATGATACTTTGTTTCATTTTCTATCTCTTCCGCCATTATTTTGATACTAACTACAATGGATTCTTATCTTTGAACGAGCCCAAATATATGGATTCTTATCTCTGAATGAGCCCAGTATATATGGATTCTTATCCTTGGATGAACCCAATTATAGTTGATATCTTACTCCATCTTCTGCCATAGTCATCGCTCATATATAACTTGATAACTGTGTATTCATTTTACAAGTCGGCCCCCTTTACAAAATTTTGTTTTAAAGCTGTCTGACGCATTTACTTATTGCAGTTCGTTCTCAGTTTCTGCAGTTTTCCTAGTTGTTTTGTTTAACTTTGGGGTTTTGGTTCCACCCTTATTAAAACCATTCATCTGAGTGATAGTTGCATGAGAGCCTAACATTTCCAACTGTAGTCAGTTGAGTCATATGCTCCTTGCATTTAAGATTTCCTAGGCACTAGTCTTTATACAACTCAAGGTTGTCTGTAGGAGCTACAACATCTTTCTGGTGTCGTTGCCAAGGAAATAATTTCAAGAACTAAATCCCTGGGCCTCAAAAAATATTCATCCACTGTTGAGCCCCAAAGATGTCCTTTTCTTTCACCAAATTTCACTTCATTTCCTTTGTCCTTTATCAGTTATAGGCTTAAAAGATCCAATAGGATTGATTAAATTTACTTTAAGAATACATACAATGACTGACTTGCTATACTTTTATGGTTATGTTGTTATAGTAATTTTTTATCAGACTTAGCTACAGAATGCAGCCATTCTGTAGCTAGTTGCCTATTCTGCAACTATCTTCATGTTCACATAGGTTACAGGTGTCACTTAAAGGAAAAACACATATGGTTGAATTCCACAACACTCCTACATAATTTCTTGCCCTCTACGAAGCCTGAGCAAAAATCTACAGGTGGTTATGCACGTGGAGGAAACCAAAACTAAGAAGTGGATTCCTACCAGGACAAGGACTCTACAGATGTCTTCAGCAAAGTACGAGGCCTCCACAAGAGTTCTAATTTGATTTTAATTGAAAAATACACTTATCCCTACTTCTTCTCCAAGACAGTTATGTATTTCTCTCATAAGAATAACTCGGGAAACCGAGAGACAGTTAGCTAGATTGATGTTTTATTGTTAAGTTGTCCAAGACCGTAATACTCTATTTTTGAAGCATTTTCCTTTAATGAAAGAAGAGAAACTTTAATACATGATCTGAAGCAATCTTGAGGAGATTCGTGTGCTAATCTGGTGGTAGAGGGCCCCTACTACCCGAGAGGCTCTGTGCATATTGTTTAGATAAGTAACTTTAGCTCTGTTTCATTCCTAATTTAGGCAGTTTTCTGAACTTTATGTTTTATGCTCACTTACATCGAATGTTACAGCCAGTCTTGTTCTTATGAATTGTTCCAAAATATCACTAACACTGAATGAGATAGAACTGTAGTATTTCAGAGATTAATTTCATTTTAGTTCAGCTGTAGTATTTCGGAGGTTAATTGCATATTAGTTCAGTTTTGTTTAATGTATTTTAAGTTTTATTAGCTAGTTGTATTCTAGTTCTGTTAAATTGGACTTAAAGGCCTTCATTATTTACAAACTTCTCTTGTTCTTAATCTCTGCTAATACATCATTGTCATAGGAACAAGAATTGGTAATGTCATTTTGAAGTCTTGATTGTTCTGCAATCTCTCATAATTTTACAAACTTGCCTCTTTCCAAAACAATTCCAAAAGATTTCTAACCTTTGAATGAGGTTTAATAGTGACATTTTGAGTTGCAAAATGGATTAATTTTAGTGTCATAAGTTAATTTAGAGTAGGGTTCCTTACTATGTTATAGATAATTTTTTTTCCAAATGTGTTCCAACAAATTTCTAACCATGGATGATATTTTCTCTGTGATAATTGTAAGTTGTTGTTTACTTAGAAGAACCTCATTGCATTAAACTTATCCTTTTCTCAAGTTGTTCCAACATACTTCTAGTGAAATGAATTGGACTGAGTTCATGTTATGAGTTATTTTTCTTGTCAAGTTTTGAAATCTGTGAATTAGTATTTTCTGTTTCTTAGGTGCCATACCTAGTTTAGAATAGATTTTGCTTTGTTTTAGTGTGACCAATAACTTCTCTTTGTCAAACACTTAGTTCTTTTCCTCTTAGCATAAAAACACAAAACCAAAAACATTATAAAAACACTAAACACAACGAAGTAGGAAGCAGATACCTAGGCACATATAGTGCACTTCACTTCAACAGTTTACTAGCCCTGGTTGACAATTTATGACATCAATTTAGGAACACTAAGTTGAGCAGACATTTTGGCGCCATTGCCGGGGAAGTGTAACTAAGTAGCCTTGTTTCTTACCTCCCAAAAACAATGATATGCGTAAAGAAAAAGACTCAAGGGGTCGATTCATAAGAAGCAGAAGCTTGATTCCTAGAACACCACTTGTGCCACCAAGACCAAGAGGTAGCACACCTCCAACTCAAACCCATATCCCATACTCCACTGATCATAGACTTCCAAAGGACTTAAGATCAGACATTCCATCAGAAGAACCTTCCACTTCATCCACTGAACCTGTCTTAGAAGAAGATTCAAGGACCCCTGCTTAAGACCTAAACTTTTCCACTTCCACAAGAGAATCAACCATGGCAGAAGAAGGGGGAGGAGGAGTCTTTAATGGAGAACATACACTATTTGGAGGGGGTAGAGGTAGAGGTAGAGGAGAAGGAGGTAGAGGTGCAAAAGGAGAAGGAGGTAGAGGTGAAGAAGGAGGCAGAGGAAGAGGTAGAAGGGAAATGGGAAGCTCTTTTGGGTTTCCTATAGTAGATGAAGAAACCAATGCAACTATGAAAAACATTTCACCCTCTGTCCTTCCAAACTTTTATGGACTCAAAAGTGAAGATCCCGAAACCTTCCTATTTGAATTTGAAGTCCTATGTAGAACCTATGATTACTTACAAGATGCCCAAAAACTTAAACTATTCCCTTCAACATTGAAAGGAGCAGCATTAAAATGGTTTATGAGTTTAATCAACAGTTCTATTAGGACATGGGAAGACATGAAACATGCATTTCTAGAGAGGTATTTGGATTACTGTATGCCAGTCAACCATAAGGAGGAAGTTTTTAAAATGCTATAAAAAGAGGATGAAAATCTGGAAGATTTGTTGGAAAGGCTTAACTATAACATCAAGAGAGAAAAAATGGAAAACTTAGATCAAGATACTTTGAAAGCTCTCTTGTTGAAGACAATTAGGGATGAATGGCTAGATATCCTTAATATGATGGGAAAAGGGGATATATCTCAGCTCACATTACCTGAAATAGCTGAATTATGTATCAACCTTTCAAGAGGGAAATCTAAAATTGTAAAAGGACCAAGAGACCCTGCTCTTGCAAGGGCAAGTAAGTCTGCTTCTGGGACAGTAAGTAGGGCAGAAATAGGACATATGCTTGATGAATTAAAATCTGATATTTTAGGGAGTCTTAGTGAACAAATAGACACCCTTAAATTACAAAACAAGCAAAAAGCTGAATTTGATGCCTTAGCAATCTTTTGTCCCAAATGTAGAAAGAAGCATGCCTTGAGAGAGTGCCCTTTGGATGCAAAATTAGTAGAGACTTGTGTAATTTGTTCAGAAAAACATGAGACCAAGAGTTGTCCTTCACTTCCTGGTCTTAAAGCTGTCTTTCAAGAAGAAACCCCTACAAATTCCACAGAATCTCTCAATTTTGTCTCTAGGAGGCCTTGGAAAGGACCTCAAACACAAGGATTCCATGATCATTTGTATAATCAACCCCCGCCAAATTGGAATTCTTGGCAACAACCTTGGCCCCAATTCCAAAATCAATCTCAAACTTGGGCACAAGGAGCACAAAATCCCTATGGAAGATACTCTCAGTACTATCAATATCCACCATCCTATCCACCATATCCACATTTCCCTCCTCAACAAAATCTTCAACAAAACCCTCAACAGAATCCTCAAAATCCACAACATCAAAATTCACCACTTCCATTACCATTTCCTCAGAAAACAAATCAGTTGCCTGCCCAACCTATACCAAACCCCAACAATAAAAATCCTCAGAATACATACATGATAGAAGGCCAACAGTTTCCAACCTATTTGATCACTTCTTTAGACCTTAATGATGTTCAACTTAGGTCTGGAAGAATACTTGAAAAGAAGAAACCTTCTGTAATCATACAAGAACAAAACAACTCTGAGGAAGATTCTCTACGGGTAAATAAAAGTCTTGAAGAAGACACATCTTTTCAAGACCCAAACATTGAAAAATCAAAACAAAAAGAACCAATAATTTCAACTCCTATATTAGAGCAGCCATCAACATCCACCTCCACACCTCCCTTTCCAGAAAGATTACAAATTGATAGAGGTGTAGAAAAAAAAATTATGGTGCCTAATTATGATTTCCTAGATGAGATGAGAAATGTTTGTATTAAGATCCCATTATTACAAGCTATCAAGGAAATTCCAATTTTAGCAAAAACAATAAAGGAGTTGAGCATGAAAAAAACAGGAAAAAGAATCAAAGAGACAAAGAAAATTCAACTGGCAGGAAAAATAGTAGATATCATGATGGGTAAGATTTCCATTCCAAAGTATCTAGACCCAGGAAATCCAGTTGTTAGAATACACATCAATGGAACTGAGATCCAAAACACACTTATTGATTTAGGAGCAGCAATCAATATCATGAGTAGACAAATCATGGATAAACTGAAACTTCCTAATCTTCTTTTTACACCCACATTATTACAATTAGCAGACAGATCTGTGATCAAACTTGATGGGGTAATAGAAGACATTCTAGTGTCCCTAGATTCTTGGGAATATCCTGTGGATTTTATGATCCTAACTCCTAAGAATAATCTAGGAGGGCATCCTATTATATTAGGAAGACCTTGGTTAGCTACAGCTGATGCTTTCATTAGTTGTAGATCCGGTGATATGTACATCTCTTATGGTAGTTCAACCAAGAAATTTACCTTGTATCCTCCAGCAAAGACAATTACAGAATTAGATGATACTCAGTGGATTGAGGATGAAGAAGACATACAACCTTTCTTCACAATTTCAGAAATTAGTGAAGATAGCCAGATTCTAAATACCTTAGAAAATTTTGAATCCTCTTCAAAATACAAACATGAAAAATTTCAAGAAGAATCCAATATTGAGTTTTTATCATCAAGATAGATGTCTCTTGATAAATTTGGCAGCTCTACAATTGAGATATTTCCAGGCAAAACTTTAAACATAAACAAGAACCTAGAGAAATCTCAACAAGAAGAGATAGTCAAGATATTATAGAGACATTCTTCTGCATATGCATGGGAGTACACTGATATGAAAGGGATCAGCCCTAATACTTGCACTCATCACATTTACATAGAGGAAAATTGTAAACCAATCGAACAACCTCGGACGGATGTGTTAGGTCTCTGTAACAAGCAAGATTGGCAAAGTCCGATCACGGAGTTAACATCATTTCAACCAACTTTGGGATTCTAGGATCTAGCCCTCCTGAATCCGGAGAGGGATCTCTCCAATATGTACAAAGATGGATATTGTCTTTGAAGTTTAGGGTGATGATATTAGGCTAGTTATGAAGACCAAGGGTTTTGTTACAGTTTTCTCGGATGGTTGAACATAGTTCTTGTCTGGGAACGGAAGAATCTATATACCAAATAGGTTCAAGGTGAGAGGCTAAAGTGAATGAATAAGCTTTGATTCTAAAGAAAGATGAGGGCAAGTTTTCAATCCATTGGGCTATGGAGTCGTAATAGAATTTAATTGAAACATCCAGGTTCAAGAGTAATCTATAGGGCAAGTCATCTAGGCCTAAGGATCTCTTTGAAGTTTGATTTATGGAGTAAATTTGATACAAAAAGGAATTAACGGATGCGGAGACAAAGCGACCCCGAGGATGCGGTAAGTACTTTGAAACTAGCCGGCCTTTGACCGAGGAGCACTTGAGAAAAACCTGGAAACAAAACTGGGATGCGGTAAGTACTTTGAAAACATCATTGTGCTGATACACTTACGATAGAACACGAGATTAAAAACAAAGGAAACTTGAAGGCAACCTTTGGGAGAGCGAGAAACTAGCGGAAAGGACTTACCTTTTCTCCTCATCTTAGTACTTCTTTGCCAGATTTACTTCCAAGACCAATCGCTAAAGATAACACGGGATGGCCCAAGATACGTCGTACTTTGAAACTAGTCAACTTTTGACACATCCTAAGGGAAACAATCAAATAGTTGAGCAAACAAGAAAGGGACTCAGGGCTAACCTTTGATTTCCTCAATTCATTCCTTACACAACATATATGAAAGTAACATTTAAAAATAACATTCAGCAGTGACGAAAAGATGAGGGAACGCCAGCATCTCTGTGCTTAGATTGAATTAAATCATTTCTAAATAACACAATTAGAAGAAAACATTGGGATAAAGATTTTTCAGCCAGAGAAGGTCACTGATATGCAGCAAACTCTAACACTGTTTAAACTGTTCTTTATAGTGGAAAATGAAACAAATTGAAAACAGAAATAAAATGACAAGTTACGGTGAGAATAACATCACCATCAGCATAGACCAGGATCCCATAAATCAGCTTGTATTGATTGCTTCAAACCGGTTACAATCTTCAAATCCAATGTTTTAATTCACCTCTCTTCACCACCTAACCTATCTGTTACAAGCAGAGCTCCAAGGGCCCATGAAACCACTATTTACAGTCAAGAGTTTTCCATTCAGAAATAGCTACAACGCTTCAGCAATTACATTGACAACCAACTAATCCAACCCCTCACTCATCTTCTTCTGAAGTATTTATAGAAGGATGAGGAGGTGAGATCTGATAAAAAGATCTCAAATACAATCAATGCAGAATTAATGTCTTCCTGACCCCGTGAGGCTCGATGAAGAAATTCTACAGGTGTTACATTGCATTAATGCGTTTACACTGATGAAGTAAGCTCGAAGGGAGCTTGTGTTGACCTTTGAGGCTCTGCGTACTGTTAGGGTTACTCTGCAAACATTCTGTCATTACATCTAGTGCAGTAATAACTTCTTTGGTTGTTCCGAGGCATAATATCTGATCTTGTTCAATAAATTCATCCTCTGATTGAGCATTCTGAGGCAATAGGTGGCACCGTGGTGGTTGAGGAATCAATTCGCCTCAAAGTATGGCGGTGGAGGCGATCTGCCTGATGAACACTTTTAGGTTTTTCTTTAATCTTTGTTCTAAGCCGGGGATTAGGCATTTTGATAACCGTCTTGGCCGTAATCCCCGTTAATCTATTCACAAAACTGTTGCTCTAGTTCATTCTTTCTTCAAAGCCTGATACTCTTCCTCTGCGTTGTTTTTGCGGGTATTCTTCGCTGAGCAGGGCTGTGTAGGTAGAAAAAGGCATCAGTGCCGTTAGGAACACCGATGAAACGTGAAAAATGACCTTGCTGGTGATTTCTACAGAGAAATTTAGACATAGAGGATCGTCACCCTCCTGGTCTGAGAACCCTGTTTAAAACACGAACAAACGACCTTTCCCTGCAAAATACGAGAAAAATGAGAAAATCCTGCGTTATATGGATAGACTGCATCGGAAGGTGTGCGAGAGAAAGGAGCGATCAGAGCCGTTGATCGTATTGCGATCAACGGTCGGGGGTGTTTTGAACAGTCAACGGAGGAAAAGATGGACCGTGCGACGGAATCGGGAGAACAAATGAGAGCCGTCAATTTGTGGAGATCGACGGTGGGGATCGGCTGTTGAATGCGCCGGGGAAGATTTAATCAACGGGTAAGTTCGTTAAAGAGTGAGCGGGAAAGGCGATCAGGGACCGTCAGATGGGAGGGCCCAGATCCGACGGCGGGGGTGAATCTCGCTGCAGGGTCAAGGGACGAGGTTTAACGCGCGGGCGATGGCCATTGCACGGCGGTTTTGGAATGAAGTGGCGGACACGCGTCGGCCAGCGCATGGAATCGCTGGCCGACGGGGGGAAAACCATTTAACGCGGAAAGAGGTGCGGGATACATACCACGGTTTTGAAAACGAGCGCGGGGGAAAAAGGGGGGTCCACCAGGGTATGGGGTACACTCCGCACCGTTGATCGGTGGGACAGATCGACGGTCGAGTTTTAATGTAATTTATTTGGCGGAGAACTTTACGAAAAATAAAATAAAACCCGATTTTGCGTTTTACAAAGGTTTTTCAATGTTTTTCGGGTAAAAATAAGTTTCAAGAGTTAAGCGCCTGTCGGATTTAGCACATGGTTCTGGCGTCGGGGCATATGGAGGAAGAAATGGAAAGGGGCTTAGCCTGAGGGGCTAACACCTAACGCATAGAAACGTATGTTTTTCTATGGTTTTTTAACTGATTTTTGCAAAAGGAGAAAGGTTCCGACAGGTCAAAAAGTGAGTTTTTAACCTTAGGAAATGAGATTATTGGAGGGGTAAGGAATATAAAGGGTTTGGTGGGGTTTTTATGGATGAAAGGAGACTTGAAGAAATGAAGGAAAGATGGAAGAAGGGGAGAGGAAAAAGGAGGAGGATGCAACAATATTTGATTAGGATTTTCATGGAACATCAGAGGCAGAGAGGAGGAAGAGTATGCAGAACCAACCAGTAGTTTAGAATCTTACCAACAGACTTCAAGTACCAACATTTTTAGGCCTGAATTTGTTTCTTGAAAGCTGCCAAGAATATTTAGCCACCAGCTGATATAATAGAAAAATATAGGTGGCTAACAGTGGCTCCACTTGGGGATGGTGCCTTCTTGAAGGCATCAAGAATTCAGACTTGATTTCTCTGGGATGCTGACTGGTGTCTGACCCAGCACTCGCTCTTGCTTTCCTTCTGGAAAAAATAATGTCAGTCATGAAAGAGAGATGAATTTCATCAATACAACCTCTACCTACCCCAATCCTACTGATCTAACATTTTTTCTTCATCAGAGTGCACTTGGATTGGCAAACTCTTTACACAACATTTTATTCTTTTGAAAACAGGAAATATAATCTACTTCTACTCCTTATTTCTCCCTGAACTCAGATTAAACAGTTGAGCTCAGATATTCCTCTACCTATTCTACTGTTTGTTAGGATTAAACAGTCCAACAAACTTTTATTCACTAAATTCTACAGCGGAAATTTAAAAATAGCCAAGTCAAGATTGAGCTGTTTGACTTGCTATGATCTATGGCATAAAGACAAGCTGCACATAGATTATTATTTGCAGAAAAATTTAAATCAAAACAGAAGGCTTAAGATCTGAAAATTTCTCATTATGGCCTTCTCTCATATTCACAGCTCTGTTTTTTCTTTTCAGTGAGCTATCTTTATGTTTCCTCTGGTTCAAGTTTTGAGCGAATTAGAACCAGGTCTTTTTCTTTGACTCAGAAATTGGAGTAGTTTTGAGTCATCTTTTTGTTGGGAACTTTGGTTCAGATTTTGTGTTTGTTTGAACCTTCATTTCTACCCTAATATATCTACTGATAAGCCAAGACTAAACAGTTCGGCAAATCAAATTTGCTACCCTATCAGCAGAAAATTGAAAGCTAATTAGTCAAGATTAAACAGTTTGACCAATTAGAAGTGTGTTTCAAGGAGTGGCATTTAAGCTTGCACACTTTCAGATTCATTTCTCTTTTTTGGCATGGGGCCTTGCCTTTCTTGTTTTCATTTCTGCCCTCTTTTCTTTTTCTTTGTTTTTGTATTTTTTGGCTTTTCATAATTTTGAATGCAATGATGGATGATGTATTTACAATGGAAACAAGGTAAAAAGGCTTCACAACATCGAATAATTTAAGAAAGATAATGCTTAAGCATCCTGCCATTGACAGGACCCCCAAACAATTCTGTTCCATTCAGCGCTTGTAAGAAGAATGCATTGTTTCCAGCAACTGAATGAATGGAGTAAGGACCAAGCCATAGATTGTCAAATTTACCATGCTTTCCCTTGTCTTCCCTTTTGGAGTCCCATTTTAAAACTTTGTCCCCAATCTTGAAATTGCTAGCCTTTGTTCTTCTGTCAAATATCTTCTTGATATTGTCTTGCTTCTGCAATGCTTTTTTGTACACCTCCTCCCTGGTTTGCTGAAGATGAATGGTCTGATTTATTATTCTGATTATGTCATTTTCTTCAGTCTGTAACTCTTGAATTAACTTCATAACTGGTACACCAAGGCTATTAGGAAAAATTGCATCTGTACCATATACAAGCTGGAAGGGTGACATACCAATGGATTTCTTCAATGTTAACCTGTCAGCCCATAGTGCATAGATCAGCTTTATGTGCCAAGACTTCTTGTTGTCCTCCAACAGTTTTTTTATTATGTTCACTAAGATTTTGTTGGAAGACTCTGCAAGTCCATTACCCTGAGGATAATAGGCTGTGGAGTGTCCCAATGTTATCTGGTATTTATGACAGAATTCCACCATTTTCCTTGACCCAAATGCTGCAGCATTATCTGTAATGATCTTGGTAGGACAGCCAAATCTGGAGAGGATATTAGTTTCTATGAATTTAATGATAACTGAATCATTGGCCTGTCTACAAGGAATGGCTTCTATCCACTTAGTGAAATAGTCTGTGGCAGTAAGGATCCACCTGTGTTGAGCAGAAGATGATGGATGGATTTCTCCTATGAAGTCAAGTCCCCACTGTTGGAAAGGGGCTTCAACAGTGATTGGATGCAGAGGAAGGGGTAGTAATTTTCTCTTGCCCTCGAACAATTGGCATTTATGGCAAGTGGTTGTAAGTTTGTGCACATCAGGAAAAAGAGTAGGCCAATAGAAACCAGCCCTCAAAATTTTGTTGGCTGTTGAATTCCAGTACAAATGGCCTCCACACTCTCCTTCATGGAATTCCTGCTTAATCTTTTCTGCATCAAACTCAGGCAAACATTTAAGCAATATACCACTAGCATCTTTCCAATAAAGACATTTATCAATAATGCAATAGTTTACAGCTTTTAACTTTAGGAATCTTGCCTTTGTTTTGGATAAACCCGGAGGTGTGTTTAAATTAAGCAAAACATAAACAATATCAGTATACCAAGGAGAATTCGCAAAATAATCTTCAACAATGGGGGTTGAGAATTCTCCTTGGTCATCCAGAGCATTAATCATATTAATATCAAGAACTTCACAATTTGATTCAGCCAT
Organism: Pinus albicaulis; assembly: GCA_034641835.2. Lineage (NCBI taxonomy): Eukaryota > Viridiplantae > Streptophyta > Pinopsida > Pinales > Pinaceae > Pinus > Pinus albicaulis. The sequence continues at coordinate 301,550,498 of CM076582.1, read as the reverse complement.
TAGTCTAGCTAGACCCTGACCTTTGATAAGCTTAGTGGGTTTAATCTCTAAATCATATTCAAGAATAACAGCAATCTACTTACCTCTCTTACCATCTGGATCCTGGGTTAGAATGTCTTTTACAACTGAATTTGGGACAAAGGCAATAATGTGTGAGTGAAGGATGTATACCCTGAAGTCTTTTAAAGCTTTTATCAAAGCAAAAGCCTGTTTTTCCATAATGTTATACCTCAAAGGGGCGTCCCTCAATTCCTTGCTAAAGAATGCAATAGGCTGCTCTTGTCCTTGTGGATTTTTCTGTAAAAGGACAGCAGCTATGGTATGTTCTGATGCGAACGAGAAGATGTAAAAATATTTTGAGAAATCAGGACTTATGAGAACCGATGTTTTGGTTAACGCTTGTTTCACCAGCTCAAAGGATGTCTTTGCTTCTGCGGTCCATTTTACCCCTTGCTCCTTCTTTAACATATTTGTGATATTTCTAAGGAGCTCAGCCAAGTTGGAGATGAACCTTCTCAAAAAGTTAATCTTCCCTATGAAATACTGCAACTCTTTGATATTTCAAGGGTGAGAGATTTGCAATATGGCCTCAATCCTCATGGGATCAATCTTTATGCCCTGCTCAGAAATGATATGCCCAAGAAGCTTACCTTCTTGGAGACCAAATAACGTTTTCTTAGGGTTCAAATATATCCCAAACCTTCTACACTTCTCGAAAACTTTCCTCAAGTGTTCTAAGTGTTCTTCATCTGTTTTTGAAAACACAGTTACATCATCAAGATAGATAATGATGAAGAAGCCTAATTCTTCCGAGAATGCTATGTCCATGGCTCTCTGAAAGGTTGCTCCAGCATTCATTAAACCGAAAGGCATTTTCACATACATGAAAATGCCCCACGGTGTAGTAAAGGCTGTCTTTAACTGATCATCAGGGTGGACTAGGACTTGGTTATACCCTGAATAGCCATCCAGCAAAGAAATTCTTTTAGACCCTACCACCCTTTGCAAAATATGATCCATCTTGGGCAAAGGGTAGTTGTCTTTCAATGAAGCTTTGTTTAAATTCCTGAAGTCTATACAAAACCTGATTTCTCCAGTCTTTTTCCTAACTGACACCAGATTAGATACCCACTCAGAATATCTAATAGGGACAATAATACCAGCATCATGCATCTTCATAATTTCCTTCTTAACCAATGGCAACTGGACAGGGTTGATTCTGCGCAATTTTTGTTTGAATGGTTTTTGGTTTTCTTTAAGAGGGATTTTGTGCTGTATTATTTCAGTGTTATAGGATTTAAGATCTTCGTAACTCCATGCAAAAACATCAGAAAATTCTTTAAACAACTCTAAGTATTTGAGTTTAATGTGAGCTGGTAGAGTTTTAGACAGTTTGATCAATCTCGGTTTTTCCTCACTGCCTATATTACATTCCTCCACTTCAGTTTCCACAGGTTCTAGTTTCGGTTTGTTGGCCACATCATCAAAATCAAACAGTTCTTCTAGAGGGGCCAAACCCTTGGGCAGACTATCATTATTAGAATGCAGAGTTTCCATTTCTTCTGTTTCAGATTTTGCACTTAATTCTGTTTGGTTTCTAGATATGATAGTCTGAAGGTTTATATCTACCAGCTGTGGAGATGGTTCTTCTTCACCAAGAAAATTTTCTTCACTGCAGTCTGTATCATAGTCTGAATCTAAACTATGGGGTTCAAACTCATTTCTGAATTGCATGAAGTCTTCTATTTGTTTATCTCCATCAAATACCTGCCAATATTTCTTGTTATCTGGGATAGCTGGTCTGAATTTTATCTGAGAGGTGTCATCATACAGCATTGGGCAGGTTCTAGCAGCAAAGGCTAAATTATGGGCTGCAATGTTTCTTTTTCTTGGGACAAAAGATAAAGAGGATTCCTCAAATGTTTTCAAAAGATCCACGACATCATTCCTGTAGGCCCTAAGTCTTGGGTGATTTGCATTATACTCCCCATTGACTTGCCTAATGATTAATTCAGAATCCCCATAAACATCGATTCTCTTGGCACCTAGTCTTCTCAAAAGATGCAAGCCTAAGAGTAGGGATTCATATTCTGCTATGTTGTTGGAACACTGAAAGTTTAATTTGCATGAGATACATTCTGTATGATTATTTTCAGTGTTAGTGATCCAGACACCTGCACCAGCATTTGTTTTGGTGCATGACCCATCAAAATACATAGTCCAGAGAGGCAGATTTTCAGTTTGGTGAATGGACTTTGTATTATTTGATTCCTCAAGTTTTTCATCGGGTTGAGGGTTGTCTTGTTGACTATCAAGTTTTAAGTTCAACGGATTGATGACTTGCAGTTTGAGACCTGTATTTAGTTTGCTAGGATCTTCAGACACAATAGCCTGTTTCGGCACTTCAGCATTGTTTCCTTCTTTCTCTGTTTCAGCCATTGATTCCGTTGCAATGATGTGTCCTGTGAGTGTTTCATCATTAAACATGATAAAAGAATCAAGGCTCGTATTTATGGCATAGAGAGGGGAGTTTTGAGGCCGATCTTGACTTGTCACTGTGTACTGCATGTGAGATTCTCTGTAAAGTCTTCTAGTCTGGTTAAAAACAGGGATGGTCGCATAGGTCATGTCCATTTGCATTGTTCCTTGTAACTTAGCACCCCAAGATCTTGATAAAAGCATTCCATACTTTGGGGGGACATCAGCCACAACAACATCCATGACTAAACATTTGGCTAGAATTTGGGCTAAATTAACACAGAGATCTTTAATCAATCCTAGACACTTAACTCTGCTTGAGTCAAAAGAGTACAGATCTTTGTAAGGTCTGGTAATTTCAAGACCCAGGCCTTCCATTACAGCTTTTGGCATTAAATTATGGGAAGCACCTGAATCATGCATAGCATTATGCAGAATTTTGTCATGAATGTTTAGGCTTACATAAAAGGGAGGGACAGGACCTTCTTGGAACTTTCCTTCAATATTTGGACCAAAAATAAGCTCTGGTTGGTCATCACTAAGATTGAGAGTATCTTCGTTATCTTCTAAGTTTAAAGCCTTCAAAATTTTGGACCTATATACATGTTGGGCAGCTAACTCAGTCAAAGGAACAGAGATTTTGATCTTTGAGATTTCCTGTTCTAGGCTAAAAAGGTTTTGACTCTTCAAAGCATTGACTTCAGCCTTGTTTACTGCCACTTTATCAGCAATAACAGCTTGCTGATTTGGTTTATCTACAGTTGAAACAGTTGTCTTTCCAGGAGTACTAACTGAGGTGCTAGTACTACTAATGTTTGCACTCTGTTTTTCAATATTTTGAGTGTCTTTCTCTTTACCATTACCAGAATTAACAGCCACTGTTTTGTCCTTTTGTTTGATTGTTTTAGACTTGGTTGCAGTGTTGTTTTGAGAAGGTTTGTCAGAGGTTTTATTGTTGGGGGTTTGTTGATTAGATCTACTTCTGAGTTCATATTCCCTTAAAGGCTCTATGACAGTGTTTTCCATATTTTGATAGTAATTCTGATTATCATTTCTTCTGTCATCACAAGGTGTATAAAGACCTTGTTTTTCATCATAATGAACCTCGAAGTCATCATCATCTACCCCAAATAAGTTTATATCATCTTCCTCTGTTATTTGATCTGTTTTTTCAACCTCACTTAAAAAGTTCTGATGAAAGGGAGGAATGACCTGCTGATCATCTTCCCTGGGTCTGTTTGGAGGCTGATTTCTTCTAAGATTCTGATTCTGGTTTTGGTTTCTGTTTTGAGGAGCGTTTTGATTTAGACTCGCTTGTGCTCTCTCTAGAATGCTCATTTTCTTCATCATTTCTTCCATCATTCTTTCCATCTTTGAGCTTGAAGTAGAAGGGGTGGATTCCTCTCTAAAAGAGACTCTCTTTTCAGCTTTGATCCTTGCTCTCTTCTCCATGAGGTTCACCTCCACAGAAAGAGCACCTCTTTGCATATCTTCAAGGGTTGCAAAGACTCTTTCCCTGAATGAATAAGTCATGTCTGGGTCAAACCCTTCAGGGAATTTGTTTAAAGCTGATCCCTGAGGAGGTTTCAGTTCAGGGGAAAGTGCATTATACACACTGTTGAATCTGGTACAATAAGCTTGTACACTTTCCCCAGGGTTCCTATGGAGATTTTTATAGTCGGCAAGGACTTGGAGAGGGTTCTTCCTTACTTCCCATTTGTTTAAGAAGGTTTGATGGAAGGCTTGGAGATCGTTAATACTATGGGGGGTTAAACCTTTAAACCATTTTCTCACTTCTCCCCCCAAACTTTGAGCAAAAAATATGATTTTGACAGATTCATTATCAATTTCATTACTGTCAAAGTAGTCATTCATCTTGTCCACATGTTGAGATGTTGTTATGGTATTATTAGCATCATACAATGGAATTTTGGACTGATAATCTTGTGGAAGATTGACTAATGGTACAGGAAGGACTAAGGGAGCATACCATGCTGCCATGATATGTGGTGGGGGTGGATTTACAAGAGGAGGTGTGGGTTGAAGTGGAGTGGTTTGAACAGTGGATGAAAGATGAACAGAAGTGGATGGAACAGCAGTAGATCTCTGAGCTGATCTCGGATGAGAAACACCTAGATTATGTAAGAAATGTAAATCAGGAGGTGTTGATTCTCTATTCCCAAGAGTTTCACTTGTTTCGGGAGATGAAAGTGTAGGCTCAGAATCTAACTGATCTAAATCACCAAAAGACCTAGTTCTGAATGGGTTTAATAAGTCAATTTGTGATTCATGAAGAGCTGAAAGGTTTTCAGGGACTGAATTAGCTCTTAGGGGTGGTCTGAAAATAGTTGAAGATTGTATCCTAGGAGACTTCCTAAGAATTCTTTCTGGGTTATCAACTATTTCAGGAGGATTTGGGTCAGGATGGGCTCTAGTGTGAATCTTTTTAGGAGCCACAATTTTTATATGTTTAGACCCAACTAAACAAGAAAAGTTCAACCAGATATGACAATCTTTAGATGGTTAACTAATCTGTTTTCTCAATTCGAATCCTGTAGTCCTCTAACTGAGTTTGAATGATTTTATAATGATAAGGGTTCTTCCCAGTGGAGTCTTAAGGTCTGTTCAGGATGGTGGAGTCGCCAGGTGGAAGGTTCAGAGTGTTTTCAAAGGAGTACACTGTCCACCACAGTGTTTGTGAAACATTCCTTCTCAAGGATATCTCAAAGCACAACAAACTCTAACCAGAGGTTGACTGGGAGGGCATTCACCAGATATGTCACCCCCAAAAGAGGATGAGATCCAGAGGCTACCTGGCCCTTTCCAGACTCTGTCTAAGAGTATAGGGTAAAACACATCAAAGACGTATACAAGATATCAAAACTAGTGTTTTACTACCAATCTGAAATGTTTTTGGTATTTTCTGAATTGTTTATATTTGTGGTTTTTAAAATAATGTCCTAACTTTGCCTCAAAACTTAGCTACGGTTATGAAACAAAGACAGTCTATCCTTATGGCTAAGCTAGCTGATTTTCCAAGGTTAGATAAAAACTTAAAAGAATCCTAGGATTGACCTAGTTTGTCACTGATTCAATTGATCTTCATCTTAATTACCATTTTCTTGGTAGTGCTTGAAAAGGCTGCTTATGACTCTCAAGGTGTTAGGAAGTTTCTGGGTTTGAGTCCCCAGCGGAGTCGCCAGAAATGTTAGTTTCTGGTGGCTCAAGCTAGCTAATAAAGCAAGTGCTCTATGAACCCCAACGCAAGTTTCTTTATGAATAGATTTGAAATAGATTTGAATGTAAAAGACTCTAAGTTTTTCCCCAGTGGAGTCGCCAGAAATGTTAGGTCTCTGTAACAAGCAAGATTGGCAAAGTCCGATCACAGAGTTAACATCATTTCAACCAACTTTGGGATTCTAGGATCTAGCCCTCCTGAATCCGGAGATGGATCTCTCCAATATGTACAAAGATGGATATTGTCTTTGAAGTTTAGGGTGATGATATTAGGCTAGTTATGAAGGCCAAGGGTTTTGTTTGGTTTTCTCGGATGGTTGAACATAGTTGCTGTCTGAGACGGAAAGATCTATATGCAAATAGGTTCAAAGGTGAGAAGTTGCAAGTGAACAAAATAAACTTTGATTCTAAAGTAAGATGATGGCAAGTTTCAATCCATTGGGCTATGGAGTCATAAGAGAATTTAATTGAAGCATCCAGGTTCAAGAGTAATCTATGGGGCAAGTCATCTAGGCCTAAGGATCTCTTTGAAGTTTGATTTATGGAATGGGGTGATACAAAAAGAAAGGGAATTAACAGATGCAGAACAAAGAGCAGCCCAGGATCTGGTAAGTACTTTGAAACTAGCCAGCCTTTGACTAGGCACTTGAGAAAAACATAGAAGCAAACTAGGATCTGGTAAGCACTTTGAAACTATCCAGCCTTTGATACACTTCTAATAGAACACAGATTAAAAACAAAGAGAAACTTGAAGGAAACCTTTGGAGCAGGAACTAGCGGGCAGGGCTAACCTTTCTCCTCATCTTAGTTCTTCTTTACTTAGTTACTTCCAAGACAATCACCGAGATAACACAGAATGGCCCAAGATCTGATAAGTACTTTGAAACTAGTCAGCTTTTGACACATCCTAAGGGAAACAGACAAATAGTTGAGCAAACAAGAAAGGGACTCGGGGCTAACCTTTGATTTCCTCAATTCATTCCTTACACAACATATATGAAAGTAACATTTAAAAATAACATTCAGCAGTGACGAAAAGATGAGGGAACGCCAGCATCTTTGTGCTTAGACTGAATTAAATCATTTCTAAATAACACAATTAGAAGAAAACATTGGGATAAAGATTTTTCAGCCAGAGAAGGTCACTAATATACAACAAAATCTAACACTGTTTAAACTGTTCTTTACAGTGGAAAATGAAACAAATTGAAAACTGAAATAAAATGACAAGTTATAGTGAGAATAACATCACCATCAGCATAGACCAGGATCCCATAAATCAGCTTGTATTGATTGCTTCAAACCAGTTACAATCTTCAAATCCAATGTTTTAATTCACCTCTCTTCACAACCTAATCTATCTGTTACAAGCAGAGCTCCAAGGGCCCATGAAACCACTATTTACAGTCAAGAGTTTTCCACTCAGAAATAGCTACAGCGCTTCAGCAATTACATTGACAACCAAATAATCCCACCCCTCACTCATCTTCTTCTGGAGTATTTATAGAAGGATGAGGAGGTGAGATCTGATAAAAAGATCTCAAATACAATCAATGCAGAATTAATGTCTTCCTGACCCCGTGAGGCTCGATGAAGAAATTCTACAGGTGTTACATTGCACTAATGTGTTTACACTGATGAAGTAAGCTCAAAGGGAGCTTGTGTTGACCTTTGAGGCTCTGCGTATTGTTAGGGTTACTCTGCAAACATTCTGTCATTTAAATCTAGTGCAGTAATAACTTCTTTGGTTCTTCCGAGGCATAATATCTGATCTTGTTCAATAAATTCATCCTCTGATTGAGCATTCTGAGGCAATAGGTGGCACTGTGGTGGTTGAGGAATCAATTCGCCTCAAAGTATGGCGGTGGAGGCGATCTGTCTGATGAACACTTTTAGGTTTTTCTTTAATCTTTGTTCTAAGCCGGGGATTAGGCATTTTGATAACCGTCTTGGCCGTAATCCCCGTTAATCTATTCACAAAACTGTTGCTCTGGCTCATTCTGTCTTCAAAGCCTGATACTCTTCCTCTGCGTTGTTTCTGCGGGTATTCTTCACTGAGCAGGGCTGTGTAGGTAGAAAAAAGCATCAGTGCCGTTAGAAACACCGATGAAACGTGAAAAATGACCTTGCTGGTGATTTCTACAGAGAAATTTAGACATAGAGGATCGTCACCCTTCTGGTCTGAGAACCCTGTTTAAAACACGAACAAACGACTTTTCCCTGCAAAATACAAGAAAAATGAGGAAATCCTGCATTATATGGATAGACTGCATCGGAGGACGTGCGGGAAAATGGAGCGATCAGAGCCGTTGATCGTATTGCGATCAACGGTTGGGAGCATTTTGAACAGTCAACGGGGAAAAAGGTGGACTGTACAATGGAATTGGGAGAGCGACTGGGAGCCGTCGATCTACTGAGATCGACGGTGGGGATCGGCTCTTGAATGCGCCGAGGAAGATTTAACAAACGGGTAAGTTCGTTAAAGATCGAGCGGAAATGGCGATTACCAACCGTCGGATGGGAGGGCCCAGATCCGACGGTGAGGGGGAATCCCTCTGCGGGGCCACGGGACGAGGATTAACGTGCGGGCGATGGAATTTGCACGGCGGTTTTGGAGTGAGGTGGAGGACACGTGTCGGCCAGCGTGTGGAATCGCTGGCCGACGGGGGAAAACCATTTAACGCGGAACGCGATGCGGGATACATACCATGGTTTCAGAAACGGACGCGGGGGAAGTGGGGGGGGGTCCACCAGGTGGAGACTCACTCCGCACCGTTGATCTGTGGGACAGATCAATGGTTGAGTTTTAACGTAATTTCTTTGGCGGAAAAATAAAATGAAACCCGACTTTCGTGTTTTATGAAGGTTTTTTTTTATGTCTTTCGGGTAATAAATCATTTCTGAGGGTTAAGCGCCTAGTGGTCTTAGCACAAGGTTCTGGTGTCGGGGCATATGGATGGAGAGAAGGCAGGAGCTTAGCCTGAAGGGCTTAAGCCAGCGCTCAGAAAAATAGGCGTTTTTATATGATTTTCAATGATTTTTTAAAAAAAGGAAAAGGGTTCCGATAGGCCAAAAAGTGGGTTTTTAACCTTAGGAAATGAGATTATTGGAGGGGTAAGGAATATAACAGGGTTTGGTGGGGTTTTTATGTATGAAAGGAGACTTGAAGAAATGGAGGGAAGATGGAAGAAGGGGAGAGGGAAAAGGAGGAGGATGCAGCAATATTTGACTAGGATCTTCATGGAATATCAGAGGCAGAGAGGAGGAAGAGTATGTAGGACCAACCAGTAGTTTAGAATCTTACCAACAGACTTCAAGTACCAACAATTTTAGGCTTGAATTTGTTTCTTGAAGGCTGCAAAGAAAATTTAGCCACCAGCTGATATAATTGAAAAAATATAGGTGGCTAACGGGGATGAATCCAAATCTTAGGGAGATTGTTAAAGAAGAATTGTGGAAATTGTTAAATGTTAACTTTATCTATCCCATATCAGATAGTCAGTGGGTTTCTCCTTTGGTAATTTTTCCAAAGAAAAATGGTAAATGGAGGGTATGTATTGACTACCGAGAATTAAACAAAGCTACTCTTAAAGATCATTTTCCCCTACCTTTCATAGATCAGGTATTAGATACATTAGCTGGCAAAAATTACTTCTCATTTTTAGATGGGTTTAGTGGTTATAATCAAATCCAAGTAGCACTTGAAGATCAAGAAAAAACCACATTTACCTGTCCTTGGGGTACCTATGCTTACCGAGTATTGCCATTTGGATTATGCAATGCACCTGCAACATTTCAAAGGGCAGTACTAGGAATCTTTTCAGATCTAATACATGATTGTGTAGAGGTATATATGGATGATTTCACAGTCTATGGAAACACATTTGAAGAAGCCTTAGCAAACTTGGAATTTTTTTTAAAGAGATGTAAAGAAGCAAATCTTTCACTAAGTCATGAGAAGTGTTTTATGATGTTTACTGGAGGAATTGTTTTGGGACATCACATTTCAGGGGATGGGATTAGAGTTGATGAGTCAAAAGTTGAAGTCATCTCTAACTTATCTGTTCCAAGTTGTCAAAAATATGTTAGGAGTTTTATAGGATTTACAGGATATTATCGAAGGTTTATAGAAAACTTCACCAAGATAGCATCTCCACTTTTCAAATTACTTACCAAGGACTATGAATTCAAGTGGAATCATGATTGCCAGTTAGCCTTTGAGACCTTGAAAACAAAAATCTCCGAAGCACCTATTTTAAGGGGACCTAACTAGAAATTACCTTTTCATATTTCAACAGATGCCTCAGATACAACTTTAGGAGTAGTATTGGGAAAAAAAGACCTGATTCCTTATGCCATCTATATACAAGTAAAAATTTGACTCCTTCAGAGTTAAATTATACTGTAACTGAAAAATATTTTTTAGCTGTTGTTCATGCCATAAACAAATTCAGACACTATATAACAAGCTATGAAACTTTTGTTCACACAGATCACTCTGCAATTAGATATCTAATGAACAAATCAATTACTAATGGCAGAGTCATAAGATGGTTATTTCTTTTACAAGAATTCAACATTACCATTCTAGATAGGCCTGGAAAACAAAACACAGTAGCTGATTTCCTATATAGACTCCAAAACATCAAAGATAACACTCCAGTTGAAGATCAATTCCCTGATGAATATCTTTTTGCAATTTCTACTCAGACTCCTTGGTTTGCTGACATTGCTAATTATTTAGTTTCAGGGAAATTTCCTTTAATAATGAATGCAAGAGACAAAAGAAAGATCATTTATGACAGTGCAAAATATTCATGGGTTGCTAATGAGTTATACAAAACAGGTCTATATTTTATCATTAGGAGATGTGTTCGGGAAGATGAGATGCCTGAGATTCTCAAGGCATGTCATGATGAACCTTGTGGAAGACACTTTGCTGATAAAAGAACAACTTATAAGATCCTTCATTTAGGATATTATTGGCCATCCCTTTTTAAAGATACTAAAGAGTATGTCAAAAGGTGTGACAGTTGCCAAAGGGTAGGGAAACCTTCTCCTTCAGGTGAAATGCCATTGCATCCTCAGGTACATATTGAACCTTTTGAAAAATGGCTTTGGATTTTGTAGGACCTGTTAGTCCTCCATCAAGACAAAATAAATATATATTAGTTTGCATTGATTATGTTACCAAATGGGTAGAGGCCAAGCCATTACTTTCTGCTACTGAAGCATCTGTAGTTAATTTTCTTTTTGAGGATATTTTTACTCGTTTTGGTGTCCCAAGGGAAATTGTTACAGATCAAGGAGCTCAATTTACATCAAATCTAGTGGAACAAATGATGGAGAGGTACAAAATTAGACACAGAAAATCTACTCCCTATCATCCACAAGAAAATGGTCAAGTGGAATCTACCAATAAATTCATTGAAGGGATCCTAACAAAAACTGTTCATTTACATAGAAGAGATTGGGCAGACAGGCTTCCTGAAGCCTTGTGGGCCTATAGAACTACATGGAGAAGCACAATAGGTCATACCCCTTATGAACTTGTTTATGGAAAACAAGTCTTGTTTCCCATAGAGTTTCAGATTCAAACTTTTAAAATGGCAGTCCAGCTAGGACTTGATCTAACAGAGGCACAAAAGCACAGATTGGAGCAGATTAATGAATTGGATGAGATCAGACAAGATGCAGTCCAGAAAACAAGTATAGTCCAGCAACAAAGGACTAGATGGCATGATAAGTACATCAAGGAAAATAAATTCAAATAAGGTGACTGGGCCCTCTTGTTTGATTCAAAGTTCAAATATTTTCAAGGTAAATTCCAAACACATTGGCTTGGGCCATATGAAATTATGAAATTTTTTGACAATGGAGTAATAAAAATCAGGACAATAGATGAAGAGAAGGTCACTTTTCTTGTAAATGGTCATATATTGAAGCTGTATCATAAGCCACTTTCAAGAGAAGAATTTGTCAAGAGATTTCAGGAAAACAGTGATGTGAAGTTAATGAAGAAGAATTCTTCTTCTTCATCAACTTAATTGAATTTTCTGAATTCAAATGCATGAAAAAAAAATAAAAAAAAATAAAAATAAAAATAAAGTATAAACATGAAAACTAATCACTAATTAGCATGTTTATACAAAAAAGATAAAGTGAAAATCAGAATCCTTCTGACACTTTAGCTTTTCAAATTTGTTATTTTCCTGCAAGCAACTATCACAAAATCATAAGTGCAGACCCATTTTATATATCATATTCCACTTATGATCCATTTCACTCCATCATGTCTCACTTCATTCATATTTCATTCACTCCATTCATCCATACTTCATTCACTCCATTCCATGGTCCACTTCATTTTCATTTCAGACTTTTAAATTTGATCTCTTCCTGCAATTGAGTATTACAAATCATAAGTTGCAGGCCACTTTTCATATTTCATTCCACTTTACACCTATGATCCATTTCATTCCATTATATTTCACTTAACTCATGCTCCATTCCACCATATTTCATGATCCAGTTTATTTAATTTCATACTATACTTCATCCATGTTTCAAATCATTTCATTTCATGTTTCAAAGCTCCTACAGGTATATTCTGCAGCCAGATATTCTGCAGCTAGACATTCTGCAGCCAGATACCCTGCAGGCAACTATCCAACAACCACTTGTTCAGCTGCAAATTGACCTTGCATACCTATGTCAACAAGAAAAATCAAAGGGATTATGAAGACTGAAGGATCAATGATTTTCAAAGGAAGACAAAGCATATTAAAACCATAAAAATCAAAGGAAAGGCTAAGGTAAAGTTGTGAAATTATTATGATAACAGATTATGAAAGTTATAGTATGGTTAAGTTATATGTGTGTTTCATAAAGTCATTTTAATTATTCATATTGATCGAGCTTATCATAAAATTCTTGGACAAAATCCCTTCCATTCCGCCATAACAAATCATCATTTATTAAAAATTAACGGTTAGTACTGAAGTGACCTATTAGGTCACGTCACTAACCCGAAGTATTTAGTGATGATTTTGAAATTCACACGAGATTTTTCCGCGGTCTTTTCCTCCATGACAGCTCTCAAACTCATTAATTCGTGTGAATCACCCCCACCGTATTTCACTCATCCCATAACCACTTCATGTCATCTTTCCGTAGCCAATTCCTGCTGCATAAACAAAGAAGTCATCTTTGGGGTGAAAACAACTCTCTACAGCCATTTTTACCGTGAATAGAAGAGCAGTAACGGAGCAGTAAATTGAAGGTTGAGAAAAGAAGCCATGGGTATCATTGTAAGGTCTAAACCAGTTGAAACCAAATACTTAGAGGGTTACCCACAGATTAGAGAGATGCTACAGCAGGTTGGGTGGTTACAGTTTTTGGAAAAGTTCAATGGTTTTCATAAGGAGGTAACCAAGACATTTGCACGGTCCTTCAACGGATCAGAAGTTGAAATAGGAGATGTCAAGTTCACTATTACAGAATCCTTCATTGCAGAAGCAGCAGAATTACCAAGGCAAGGTGAACGATGGTTCAAAAACAAGGAATTTCACAATGAGGCATGGAGGCAGATGCTCAAAACACCAGGTATGGATATTTCAGTTTTCAAGAAGGGCATTCCTAGCTCAGCACTGAAGAATAAATGGCGAAATATGTTGCTCATTTTGCAAAAGTTTATAACTTGTGAGGGAAGGTTTGGTACCCTATATGTTTATCACATTTGGCTTATGATGCATTTCCTAGATGAAGAAATCAATTTACCCTTTTTCTTACTTCATAGCCTAAAGAGAATGGCTTCTAATGTCCAAAAGAGGGTTCAATTCTTGGAAACCACCTTGTATCACCATGGCCTAGTTAAAATCCTAATTGAGCATCATTTGAGAAAGGTAGGAGACAATTGGGATGAGTTCCTCTTGAGGAATCACTTTGAAGAACCCAAGGAATCTCCATCTGAAGGAAAACTTGCAAGAAGAAGCAGGAGAGGGAAAATTTCCAAATCTGTTGAACTTAAAACTGGTAAGTCCATACAAGAGGATAGTGAGGAGATTATCTCTGAGAAATTGGCTGAAATTAAGAAACAACTTAAAAAGGAAAAGATAATAAGAAAGTATGCTAAGGAGAGAGGTGAGGGACCATCTAAACTAAGACGAAGCCATAGGCTTAGAGGCATATTGATGAAGACAACAGTTAAGAAAATAGGCATCATATACATTGAAGATGAAGAGACACCAACTGATAGATCTCCTGAGTACCAGTACGAAGAGGATCTTGATGAAGGAACTCCGGAGATCGACCCAAAACAACAACAAATCTATAATTGTGTTGAGTCATTAGAAAAGAGAGCCTCGGAAAGCAGAGGAAGAACTCCTAGTCCACCAGGATCTGCAATTGAAGTACTAAGAAGAGACAAATATGAATTAGAAGTACTCAATAGGCATATAAAGAATGAAAATGAAATTTTAAAGGAACAAGTCAAACTGAAGAGTAACATGAACACAACTCTCTCTCTGCAAATGGAAAAATTGTACAAGGCTAGTGAAAAGCTGAAGAAGAAAAACAAAAATTTGAGCAGGGCACTTATAAATTTGAGATTCAAGTTGGTCATAAGGAAACCTAGGATGCCATTGAACACCAAGAAAAGCAGAAAAAGGAGGTTATATGTCCTAGCAGAAGTTTCAGAATACATGGATTGATTGCATGAGGACATGCAAAAGTTTTGCAGTGGGGGTATGTTGAGCCCCAAAGATGTCCTTTTCTTTCACCAAATTTCACTTCATTTCCTTTGTCCTTTATCAATTATAGGCTTAAAAGATCAATAGGATTGATTAAAGTTACTTTAAGAATGCATACAATGACTGACTTGCTATACTTTTATGGTTATGTTGTTATAGTGATTTTTTATCAGACTTAGCTACAGAATGCAGCCATTCTGTAGCTAGTCGCCTATTTCGCAGCTATCTTCATGTTCACACAGGTTACAGGTGTCACTTAAAGGAAAAACGCATATGGTTGAATTCCACAACACTCCTACATCATTTCTTGCCCTCTACGAAGTCTGAGCAAAAATCTATAGGTGGTTATGCACGTGGAGGAAACCAAAACTAAGAAGTGGATTCCTACCAGGACAAGGACTCTACAGATGTCTTCAGCAAAGTACGAGGCCTCCACAAGAGTTCTAATTTGATTTTAATTGAAAAAGACACTTATCCCTACTTCTTCTCCAGGACAGTTATGTATTTCTCTTATAAGAATAACTCGGGAAACCAAGAGACATTTAGCTAGATTGATGTTTTATTGTTAATATTGTCCAAGACCGTAATACTCTGTTTTTGAAGCATTTTCATTTAATGAAAGAAGATAAACTTTAATACATGATCTAAAGCAATCTTGAGGATATTCGTGTGCTAATCTGGTGGTATAGGGCCCCTACTGCCCGAGAGGCTCTGTGCATATTGTTTAGATAAGTAACTTTAGCTCTATTTCATTCCTAATTTAGGCAGTTTTCTGAACTTTATGTTTTATGCTCACTTACCTCGAATGGTACAGCTAGTCTTGTTCTTATGAATTGTTCCAAAATATCACTAACACTGAATGAGATAGAGCTGTAGTATTTCAGAGATTAATTGCATTTTAGTTCAGCTGTAGTATTTCGGAGGTTAATTGCATATTAGTTCGGTTTTGTTTAATGTATTTTAAGTTTTATTAGCTAGTTGTATTCTAGTTCTGTTACATTAGACTTAAAGGCCTTCATTATTTAAAAGCTGCTCTTGTTCTTAATCTCTGCTAATACATCATTATCATAGGAACAAGAATTGGTAATGTCATTTTGAAGTCTTGACTGTTCCGCAATTTCTCATAATTTTACAAACTTGCCTCTTTCCAAAACTATTCCAAAAGATTTCTAACCTTTGAATGAGGTTTAATAGTGACATTTTGAGTTGCATAATGGATTAATTTTAGTGTCATAAGTTAATTTAGAGTAGGGTTCCTTACTATGTTATAGATAATTTTTTTTCCAAATGTGTTCCAACAAATTTCTAACCATGGATGATATTTTCTCTGTGATAATTGTAAGTTGTTGTTTACTTAGAAGAACCTCATTGCATTAAACTTATCCTTTTCTCAAGTTGTTCCAACATACTTCTAGTGAAATGAATTGGACTGAGTTCATGTTATGAGTTATTTTTCTTGTCAAGTTTTGAAATCTGTGAATTAGCATTTTCTGTTTCTTAGGTGCCATACATAGTTTAGAATAGATTTTGCTTTGTTTTAGTGTGACCAATAACTTCTCTTTGTCAAACACTTAGTTCTTTTCCTCTTAGCATAAAAACACAAAACCAAAAACATTAGAAAAACACTAAACACAACGAAGTAGGAAGCAGATACCTAGGCACATATAGTGCACTTCACTTCAACAGTTTACTAGCCCTGGTTGACAATTTATGACAACAATTTAGGAACACTAAGTTGAGTAGACACCACCCTTAGAATAGGTGAGTAGGAAGGGTTGCGAGTTGTAGATAGTTGCGAGTTGTAGACCCCTCACCTTGGTGACTCCAGCTTGTCCTTCAAAAGATAAATCTATTTACGGAGTGACACACGCCAAGCCACACACGAGTTTAGATACTTCCTAGTTGAGAACACCTTCAGTGTCTGATCCAGAGAAGATTTTGCACAAGAGAAGTTGGAGAGAAAGACAATCAGCTTATACAGATATTACCAGATTCTCCCTGGAAGACTCTCCATCCTCCTCTCAATTAGCTCAAGATCAAGGTCTTTATTCTACTGCAATAACCCTTGATTGTATTTCAGATAGCCCCTCCCTAGAAAATATTGAAGTCAAAGATGAGGCTGAATCTGTAGATACCACGAGATTCTTTCTGCATCCCACTTCCAAAGCCGAAGAATTTAAAGAAGTCATATAGGTTTTCACTTCTCATATTCCATCATTTCAATCAACCCCTCAAGTTGTTGTTCAGTATATCCCCATTGTCATACATACTTCTCTTCCACCACCTCCTATTACACATCAGACTCTCCCTCCACCTCCACAACCTCCGATGGTTGTTCCTTGCTTTCTACTGAAAAAATATGCCCCCCTGGCATTGCCTTAGATCCTGAACAACATGCCTCAGGATTACTTAAAGATCCTACCTCGTTTCAATGGAGAAAATGATATTGAAGCTGAGAAACACCTGGAAGTTTTCTACGCCTTCACAGAAAATTTCAATGTTGAACATCTAGATGTGGTGTTGAGATTTTTTGTCTAGTCTCTAGATGGAGAGGCAAGAAAATGGTTCAAGACCTTGGGGGACTGCTCCATTAATAATTGGGAAGAGATGGAAAATTCCTTCACCAAGAAATGGGGAGAGAAGAAGGACCACAGATACTGTCTTACATAATTCAACGCACTTAGAAAGAGACATAATGAAGATGTGTCTGAATTCATCAAGAGGTTTAATAAATTATATAAAAGTCTCCCAGATGAAATGAAGCCTCACCATATCACTGCTAAAGTGGTGTTTGTAGCAGCCTTTGAGTCATAATTCGGATTCTCTTTAAGAGAAAGGAAGCTTGCTACTTTGGATGAAGCCCAAACTGACACATTGGAAGTGGAATCTAACTTCACTTCTACGGGTAAATCAAAAGGGAGGCCAGATCATGATGCTAGACTGAGAGGGAAAGAACACTAGTACAAAATGGCTAATTAGTTACTAAAAAAATGACTAAAATTTGCATATAAACGACTATTTTTCAGTCGGTGACCAATAGTAGCTAATTTAGTAGCTAATTTACAGTATCTTATAACGCGACCAACTTTTGGTCGTTTTTAGCTTAGTCATTAATTGGTTATCTCAATTTTTTTTTCTAGTTGTATATTTGGTCATTAATTTGGTCATTAATTTAGTTACTGATTTAGTCCTTAATTTAGTCATTGATTTTATCATTAATTTAGTCATTGATTTGGCCCTTAATTTGTTCATTGATTTGGTCATTTATTTAATCATTGGTTTAATCTTTGATTTGGTCATTAATTGTCATAATTAATGACCAAATATACAACAAAATATATTACTATATGATCACCCGATAAAACCAATTAATAACCAAAGAAATATGACCAAAATATTGGTCGTGTTATAAGATACTATAAATTAGCTACTAATAGTCATATATATGCAAATTTTGGTCATCGTTTGAAACCAATTAATGACTGAAGAAATATGACTAAATTTTAGTCGTGTTATAAGATACTATAAATTAGCTACTAATAGTCGTATATATGCCAAATTTAGTCGTCATTTGTAGTCACACATTTATCATTTGCAGTAGTCATTTATTCATTATATAAACGACTAATTTAGTATTTTATATTCATTTCATTTACTTTCATTAATAATCATTATAAATGACTAATTTAGTCATATATTCATTTTATTTGTGTTCATAATTAATCAATATAAACTACTATTTTAATAGTTTTAGATTGATTTTATGTGTTCATTATTAATCAACATAAATTAATTAGTATGATTTTGCAAACAAAAAAATAAAAAATAAAATAAAAAAATGTTATACAATTTACATGTTCATCTAATATGAAAACGCAAAGTTACATATGTTAATTACAATACCAAGTAATATCAAGTAAAAGTATAAATAATTCCAACCACATAAATTATATTATATAAAATGTCAAGTATTAAAATATGAGTTTCCAACTTAATATTGGTTGGAGTAAAATTTACAAATAAAATATTGTTCATCACTTCAAAACATTATCATTATCTTGCCAAGGAATTGCAAGTGAATTCACCAACTCTAAAAACTTGACCATCAGTATTTATGTGTATGTCTTCCGCAGGATATTGGCTCTACGGGTACCACTAGACCAGTACACTTCTCTCTCTTTGTCACTCTAGTGTTATTTTTCCCCTATTTCTTCAATCCTTGCTTCTTACCATCAATACTGAGTCCATTTTCTGAAAAAGGAAAACAAAAAAAGTTACAATGCAGAGTATAAGACATGAAAGTCAATGAACACTGGAATATAAACTAAAGTAGACTATAAAGGATTTATACGATATATACCTCAACATTAGCAATATTGTTAATTTCATTTTTTCCCATAAAAGCAAGAAACTCAAACAAGTTTTCTTTAGTTGGGAAATAGTGGCCACTATGTGGCCAAATGACCTGTATAAACAAAGAAAATAAAATGTCACAAATAAACACAACAGAGCTAGCAATTTCTACTAAGAATGTCTCATGCTCCACTTTTGTAGTTGTATTGTTTCCTCTAGTTATCTCTAAGAAGCAGTGACACTTCAACAATAACACTGGTTAGTAGAAATCTAATGGGTGGAGCAAAGTATTTCTGACACAAGATTACAACAAGAAACTAAGAAAGAATAAGACAAGACTTTGTAAATTGTGATACTAACCAGGATTATAGCTTCAATATAGTAATCTTCAATTATCATTAATGTACTATTCCAAGGGAAAAGGAATCTAATTCCCATAAGCCAACAAATTATGTATTCCCCTTGTTTTCCCTGTAATTAATTGAGAAAGATTAGCACATGCAATTTCCATTTAGAATCTATAAACTGATTCTATAAATATTAAAAGAAAACTTAAGGTTACTCATTCATTTTTCTCTGATGCAGACAAAATTGAATATGCTAACTTGTTTTTGAGTTGGAGAGTTGTGTAATTCATCGTGTCCAAAATCATTGTTTATTGTCGTGACTATGTTTTTTTAATGATCAGGCAACGGGCCTATATTTGATCAAAAAACATATTTTTCAGAATATATTCCATTTTTCTAATTCAAAGCTAGATTTCCTTCCAGTTTATGGCATTCAAACAAACTAGAATCATTTTCCTTTAACAAATCACTGTTGTAATATACTACTAAATAGACAACTACGTAATGAAGTTATTAGTGGTGGAATACTAATAAATCACAAATACATGCAAGAAATAACACCACTATGTCCTAGACATGCCAAGTCTTTATCCTATTGGTTGGAAATATTACTTCATGAAAACAACATATTTGACAAAGAGAACTTTTCTAAAACTAACCAACGCGAGTGTATCCAACAACAATGACATTTCTATTGGCATGCCCTCAAAATGTGTGGAAGTATCAAACAAGTGTAGTGCACTTCCCTATAAGGTTAAAGTTTGGTAATGGAATATGTTGTCCCTTAGTCTAATCAGGGTTAACTTGCCTTTGATAACTTAGAGAGAATGGGAATTCAATATAGAGAAATGACAAAAAGCTTTTATTCATCCACACTTACCTAGATCCTAAACAAGAATTGAAGCATTATACAAATCCAAGAATGTCTCACATTCCACTAGGAAACAAAATTTCTAGATTTTGATTGTAACCCTTGAGGCTTTCTCAAATTTGTAAACAAGTAACATCATAAATATTTTCCCTTAGTTCTCAAACCTTCTTCTGTGTTGAGCTTGAGAAAATATGTGCATACACATATCACAATTTAGCATGTTGTGGAGTACATTTACATGAAACCAATCATTTAAAATTTTATGTTCTATCAAGATTGAGTCATGTGTTAAATTCCCAGTATCTGCATCTTTGCGCAATGGTGTCATTAATAATTTGAAGTTTCTTGGCTTGCTAGTATGATCTAATTAATTCTTTGTGCAATATGTTTTTTCACTCATATTTATAAAAAATTTATGTTTATGAATAGTGTATAGATACAATGGATGCTTCGAATAATAAAAGAGGCAATTATTTTTCCATCAATATAATTCAAGTATTTTCATATGGTGTAAATTCAGTAGTTCTATTGGTGGTACTTAGGGTCAACCTAAACGATTATTTCTCATGCATCAAAAGAGGTACAAAGTGATAATAGGAAGGACTCATGAATAGGAAGGACTCATGCGAACTTTTCTAATCGTACATGTTGAATCTGCAAGTGTTAGTGTTGTTGTGCTCAATTTCTTATTGGGGTACCTATGAGCTGACAAAGTTTGTACAATTGTTGGAAATGAAAATAAGTTATAACAAATAACATAACACATAACATTTTTAGTTTTTTCTTCTTTTTCTTTGCAAATCCGAACATGTCTCAGAGCAACTTATGTTAGCTATGTCCGAATGATGCCAGTTTTTATTTTCCATTTAAATTTCCAATTCAATCCTATGTATCATTATCCAAGAAATTTGGCTCCTTCAGAGGAAATAAAAAATGTGTGTGTGCAATAAAGTTTAACCATAAAATGGTGTTATCCTGGAATCTTTGAACTCCACTTTCATCACCCTCATTCCCAAGCTGGACTCTCTGACTTCTTTTCACAATTTTCAGCCTATTGCCCTCTGTAACTTCCTTTATAAAATCATTACAAAATTCATTGCCGAAATACTCAAGCCTATCCTCTCAAATCATATCTCTAAGGAACAATTTTGATTTATGGAAGGAAGACAGATTCATGAAGCCATAGGGGTGGCACAAAAAGTCCTCCACAGTATGAAGAGACACAGAAAAAAAGGGTTGATCATCAAAATTGACCTTTCAAAGGCTTATGAAAAGATCAGTTAGATGTATATTAGACTCCTACTCACCCATCTGGGCTTTCATTATGACTTCATCCGATGGGTGATGGGATGTATCACTGACATTAGTTTCGTTGCTCAGATAAATGGGGCTGCTTCCCCCTTTTTTAAAAATGAAAGAGGCCTATGCCAAGGATGTTCCCTCTCCCCCCTTCTCTTTTTGCTGGTAGCTGAAGGCTTAAGCCAACTAATTTTAGTGGCAAAAAGGAAAGGGGACATAAGGGGTGTGGAGGTAGCTACAAATCTCAGTATCGCACACCTACTGTTTGTAGATGATATCCTTCTCTTTAGCAATGGAAGTTGTAGGGACTCTGTCTATCTCAAAGCCTCCCTGTATCTATTTATAAAATCCACCGGAATGAGCATAAATAATCACAAATATTCAATCATGGTAACAAGACTTACAGCGGAGGAATCCATAAATGCCATTGACTCCCTCCCTTTTGTGGTCAAACAATTTTCTGATAGTCTCTGATACCTTGGGTTCCATCTCAAGCTGTATTCTTACCATATAGCTGATTGGATGTGGATGGTGGCCAAAATTGAAAAAAAGAAGTTAAGTGTTGGTGTTACAAATGGTTTTCCAGAGCGGGGAGACTCACAGTCATCAAATATGTTCTAATGGTCATTCTAGTCTTTTGGGCACTCCTCTCATGGATGTCACGGGGAATCTTGGAGCACATTAGGAAAATATGTCATAATTTTTTGTGGGTAGGATCCAAAGAGGACCACTCCTTGTCTTGGGTGGCTTGGGAGAAAATAGCTCGACCAAAATAATGGAGAGGATGGGGTATAAAGGAGCTACCCTCCTTCATCAAGTCCCTTGTGGCTAAAATGGGATGGTCACTGTTGACCAAGGACTCCCTTTGGTCCATGGTAATGAGAAGGAAATAAATTGACCCTGGAGACATTGTTGATTGGGTCCGAAACCCTGTCAAGTCCACCAAGGGTGGATCGGTGGTTTGGCGGGCCACCCTTGGAGCCATGGACCTGATCAAGGAAGGTCTGGTCTAGAAGGTTGGGAACAAGCAGCAGATTAGACTGGGGTTGGACCCTTGGGTCAGTTGTAATGGAGCTTTTTCCCTTCCAGAGGCTTTCAGAGCTCGCCTCACTAACAAAGGTCTCTTGTTCCTCAGTCAAGCTAAAAAATCCGAAGCCATGTCCATCTGGGCACAAGGCTGGAAAAATGGGTACGATCTCCAGCTTGACCAAATATGGGAAAAAACTTGGAAGCTATACACTAATGAACTACTTAGAAAAAATGTATGCATTCAAGATGACCCTGACACCCTCAGATGGGGCTTTGCACCTTCAGGCTTGTACTCACCAAAGACTAGGTATTCTCATCTTATGGGGAAGAAAGGTTGGGCGGAGGATGAATGGTGGAATAAACCCCTCTGGAAGTTGAATAGCCCTTCTAAGCGTCGCCTCATTTTTTGGTGCCTAATGGAAAACAAGATCCCCTCGTGGGACAATCTTCAAAAAAGGAAGGAGGGGTCGAGGAGATGCCTCTTATGTAAACAGGACTCTGAATCGGTGGCCCATCTGTTTCTTTTTTGTTCCTACAGTCAAAAGGCATGGGAAGGGATCTAAATTATGGTTGGTTGCACACATCAATGGTTTGGTCCTTTGATTAAGGAGGCCTGGTAGTCTTGGTGGAATGGTTGCCCGACTGAAAAACAAAAATCGATACCCCTGATTATGGCCTAGGGAATTTGGCTTGCCAGTAACCACACTATTTTCAGGAATGAAGATACCCCTTTCCACATCGTTGCTCAGAATGGAGCAGCCATCTATGCCCTTCTCCCTGAACAAGAAACTCCAACAAATAAAAGGGTCAATACTCCTGATAAAATCAAGGGTGATATCCCTTGGGCTTACTTTGACGGAGCATCAGATATGGCGAACATGTGTGGTGCTGAAATTGTTATTCACCTAAGCCATTCTCGAGGACTGGAAGCCTCTATCAAACTTGGTCAGGGCAGAAACAACTATTTTGAGATAAAAGGGTTACACCTCCTCCTATGATGGCTTTCACACCTGCATATTACTTTTGTTCAGTTATTTGGGGACTCGCTCAACATCATCAAATGGTTTTTCAAGCTTATGTGGTTATCAGTTGATGAGGAAGAACCCAGATTTTCCATAGTGTTAGATAATAAATGTCGACGTTTCGAATCTCCATGGAGATCCATCTTCAGGATGAATGAATGAAGAAAAGAAAGAAAGACTTAGGTCAAATTTATAGAGTGAATATTATTTTTCTAAAGAGCCGACCAACAATAATATCTAGGAAAATTAATTTATTTTTATTTTTATTTTTATTTAATGTTTAATTAAATTTAAAAAATAATTAATAAATTAATTTAATGAATAAATTTGATTAATAATGAATGTATATAATAATAGTATATCATAACTAATAATAAATAATATTACTATTTTAATTATTTATTTTAGAATTTTCTAATAATAGCTAATGATTATAATTTTATTACTAGAATTTTTAATAAGTAATATTAAATAATTTATATTAATTCCAAAAATTTCAATAATTCATCAATACTAATAGTGAATGTATATAAAAGCATCTAATAACTAATAATAAAAATACTACTTTAGACTCTCATTTCTCAAAAAATATATATATATATATATATATATATATATATATATATATATATATATAATCTAAATCTAACCTAATACCTAATTTTTTTTAAATAATATTAATTGATATAAATGATAATTCCTAGAATTTTACTAATTAATAGTTTGTGATTATAAAATTTTATAATTAATTTAATGAATAAATTTGATTAATAATGATGATTAATAAGAGTTTAATTTAATGAATAAATTAATTAAATGAATTAATTTGATTAATAATGATGAATGTATATAATAATGGTATATCATACCTAATAATAAACAATACTACTATTTTAATTATTTATTTTAGAATTTAACAAGGAATTTGTTTGTTCAAATGTTTTACGACCTATCCTTGAAGAATGTTGGTTATTGAAGGACTATTTTACTCACATTGATTTATGTCATATTTACAGGGAAAGGAATTCCGCTGCAAACCTCTTTTCTGAGGAGTGTTTACAACAAGATTCGAGCAGCTAGAGGACAAGAGAAATAGAGCCGGAAGGCTCTGTGGATTCGGACCATTCTCCATTTGCTTCAGTGGTCTTCAATTGTTTTTTCTCTATATATGTTAATGTAGATTCGGAAATTCTCACTTTCTATTGCTGAAAATTATATTATGTATGTACCACAAAACTTGGTTGAGGATTAGATCCTCTGTTGTTCCTCTTTATAACTTTTTATACTGGTTGTCCGTTCCTGTTTGGGTTGCTTTTCCTCTTAAGAGGAGGCCCGAGAACCAAGGTTACTATGTTGCTTGTATCAGGATCTATATTTATGTTTTGGGTCATTTTCCTCCAAAGAGGAGGCCCAGAAAACACTTTGATTTTTTTGTGGTTTGTACACTAGGACGATGAACAATTGGATGCTTTTCCCTTGAACAAGGGAAGATTTCGAATATTCACATCCTTTTTTGGGATGGGGCTATGAGAATTATCTGAACTTTTTTGGCCACAAATTGGGAAGAGCTCGGATCTCTCCCAAGAAATGCTTAAATGTATGTACACAATTAACTTTTTATCAATATAAAGAGTTCAATTTTTTCCTTGGAAAAAATACAGCTTAACCATACAAATTTGTCTTATTATATAATGAAAATTGTTAAAAGCACAATGAAGTTGTGAAAATTTGGGGAAATAAAAATATTTACAGATCAAACTAAATGCATCCATGTAACAAGTAACCCAATCTAAATGTGCATATTTATAAGTGACTGGATAATGCATCTCAAGGGTAATGCAACTCATCCTCATAATGGCCCCTCTAACACACACATACACATACAAACACATGTGGGTCAAGGACACATCTTTGCCACTAGGTAGGTGTCCCATGAATGCCACTTTCTCAAAGACATCCCTAAAATACCATTGAAGGGGTACCTTTTAATATAATGAATTATCCAAGTGCATAATATTAGAGTATTAACAATCTAATTCTATAATTTAATGTAATCAATTTTACAATATATTAATCTTTAGTAGAGAGTTATTAATCATAAATGTCATTAATTAAGAGGTCAAGATAAAACCATAAAACTTATTGCAAAGAAATGAACTCTATTATCATGGAATTTAAATGAGCATGTTTCCTTATGAGCCTGAGCCATAGAGGGAACTTTGGGAGTGACTGCAAAACTTTCCTAGAGCTTTATGGTTATTCCTCTAGGCGAAGGTCAATTTCTAAGCCTTCTATTAAAGCTATTAAGGCCAAGAACACCACAAATATTGGGATGTTTACTATTCAGTAACTAGTCAACACATCCCTTACTTCGCACAATGAAGGAATGCCTTGAAGTGGCAATCACAAAGTGTGAGAAATTAAAGGTAGTGAAAACATAGGCACTTAGGTTATTTTTGGTTTGAGTTTGCTCAAAGGATCTGACATACACAAAGAAACTTGAAAATATGTCAACATGGCTCATATGGAAAGAGCTCTATGACTGTTTCTATTAGCAATGGAAGAACCCAAATTGTTCTTTAGGAACTAACATGATAGTCCAAGCACAAAAAATAATGGCTTAGATGTGTTCTTAGGGGTATGGTAAAGTAATATTCTTGGATGTAATCATAAATAGATCGGTAGTTAACATGTTTCAATCAAGATCACTTAGGCCAAAAACAAAATCTTTCATTTGGACCTGAGGTTGCATGGCAAGTGTTCAAAAAAATATTTGAACAATAATTATTTGACAAAAAAAATGGTAACAGTGGAAATGTTAGGGGACCTTAATTTGAGAGGGCTTTGAAATCAAAGCAAGCTTTAAAATTATTGTCAAGTCTATCATAGGGGAAAACTTAATATTTTGGGTGAGCTTTCTTGATTTTATAGTAAATAAAAAGAAAAAATTAGAGCTCATGCATATGATCCTTGCGGACCAACAATAACTTTATTTGCAAGAACCCAACTTGATGACCATCATTTATTGTCTAACATATGCAAAGACATTATTCTAATTTTTGTGTTGTGCCTAGAAAAAGGAGTGATGGGAAAACATGTGTTTTCATCCTCAGAGACTATTTCTTTCAAGGATAAGGTCTCAAATAAACCCCTCCACTTAAACAACTATAATTTGTAATCAAGCTTACAATATCTAAAATTACCAAAGAGTTATTAATCATAGGTGTCATTAATTAATGGGTCAAGAAAAAACCACAAAACATGTTGCAAATAAATGCCCTCTATTAACATGCACTTTAAATGTGCATGTTTCCTTATGAGCCCAAGCTATAAAGGTCACAATGGTAGAGTTCTCTGAGTAAGAGGTCACAAACCTTCTCTCTTTCTGTGAATCACATGCACTGAATTCTGATTCACAACACCTATATTAGAACTGTACAAGTGGATCTATTCAAACTAGAAACAAAAACTACTATGAAGTGTATCTATACTCCTAAGGTTTCTTTATTATTCAATTTTATTATCTGGATTACTATCCCGAATCTTTTAAAGAGGGTCCTCTAGGGAAGAGCAAATCCTTTTGTTATCCCACGGTTCCCACACTTCAACCCAACCACTATGTCTGTCACCAAAATGGTAGTTTGGTTTCATGTCCTCATTTTCCAATACTAGTTTGGAATTTATCAGTGTTTGTATATATTTTCAATACCTAGGGAACAAATTAAAAAAAAATCTTAAAAAGATTAAGTTTTGTTTTTCACATATGCTTGACCCAATCACTTCTAGAAAAAACCAACTATGATTGACAAGAAAAACTAAAATCATGACTAGTTTCACATACTAGACATCTACCTTAATATCATTAACATGGGTAACCTAGATGCAACCTCAAAAGGTCTGCTTAGCAAGGTTAAGAGGCCCAATATCCAGTATATCCAAAAAAACAAGTTCATGCAATTGGAGCAACACTGCACAAAAGTATGAGGGCCTTCTTTGCCACTTATTCCTAAACTATTATATTTGTTGTGTATTATCATATTTTGAAACATGTTTTTGGATTTGACTCTTAATAATGGACAAATTGAACTTTGTCCATCTTAGTTCACAACTTCATGCCATACTCCTTGGAAATTTTGATGTATGTTGATATGATCCTATGATATTGTTGAATTAATGTTATTTTCAAGTCTGGAAAATTTGATCAAGCACAGTTTCCAATCAAGTGAGGATTGGTTCTAGCTATAGTTAAAGTCATTAATGTTTAGCTCTATCCTTACTCCACATAGTACAAATATTTGGGGATTTTAACTTTGATAGGAAATGGTGTCTCTAACTACCATTTTGATCATCTAGCCTCCCATTTGAAATCTTAAATCCACTTAATGGTCAATGCTCTAATCCATCCTCTCAAAAGACATGGTAACAATCCTAACATTATGTTGAGTCTTCATGATTTCAATTTACAAGAAAGTCATGACAACTTTGCATTATACAATGAAAACTCTTCAAGTAAACACAATCTACAACAACAACTTCCCCACCTATCACTAAAACCTTCAAGTTCTAATCTCGATTCTCCTCCATCCATAGACTACTCAATAGTCACTGCTAAAAGAATCTTGAAAGAACAAAAATTGGTATAAAAGAATGTGAGATTTGTGATTTTATTAAATGTTAGAATTTTTAATTTTCATGTATAATCTAAACACAAAGTAAAATATAATTTTTTTTCTATATAGCCCAAACAATCCAATCAACAACTCATCTCAAGGCTACTCTAAAGTAAAGCCTTCCTCCTACAATGCAACCAAACTTACATCCAAACATTCCTTTCCCATGATAGTACTCAATGTTATTGTGGACTATGGTACTTCTAAAAAAATATTATAGATGCTTTTAAATACTCCTATTTCTTGACCATATCTTGGAAAAATATCTCACCATTCCATTTATGGTAACATGATTTGGGCACTAACAGGGTTAATAAAAAAATGACTTATGAACCCAAAAATTGCATGCAAATAAATTGAAATTTTGCACAACAAATTGAAAACAGAAAATCAAACAAACTTTTTGACCAACAATAGAAGGTAGCAATAACCTTCAAATTTGACCAACCACTTTAGTTATAAACTAAGCTACCACATATGGATCAGATGACATGATTCAGACTACCAATTATCATAAACCACCCATTCTAATACGTAAAAAACATCATATATTCAATCCTATTCCCCATCTCATGATTGACGACCATAATAATTTATCCATCCATGGCATTTCAATCACATACATACTAAAAGGATCATAAAAAAAAAGAAACTTCTAACTATAATATACAAGCACATCCGACATATTCGCAAAAACAGATACTTTAAACTCCCAGACCCCGATAGTAGGTTATATCAGCTTCAAATCAGACACATATTCTGGCAATGACCCTTGCCGTCGCAATGTTGGCCTTTTGAGCATCTAAGCTTCTCATTCGAGTACCCATTCATCAATTAATGAGAAATCCCATACCCCAAAAATTCAAAATCCAAAGACAAAACTGGATACCCATTCATCAATTCATGAAAAATATGAAATCCCACCCCCTCTGTAGCCGATAATCATGCCCAATCTCATCTCAAACACATAACAACAGCAGCAGAGTTTCTGCAAACAGCCCAACTCAACTGATTTTTTTTTTCGCTTCTATACCGAAGACTTCAATGACATCTTCGGTGACTTCAACTCCAACAGACATGAATGACTTCGATTCTGAAATCAACAGTTTCATTTACCACCTTTCCCACATCATCCGAGAGATAGATTTTTCATTTCTTCATTCAACCCCAGTATTCACGGAGATAGACCTATGATTTCATCATATTCACCCACGGTATTAAGGAAGGGGCATGATGTTACTATTCATAGTTCTTCTCCTCCCTATAAATTGATAGCATCCACAACATTGCATTGGATACAGAAAGGAAGATCCAATTTTAACAAATCAAAGGCATCGAGTGCATAATGATACAGATAATCACAATATCATCCTCTCATCACTAGGGCTTGCAAGCATCAAATTAATTTATTACTGAGAGTTATTGGTCATTTAATTGGTTCCAGAATTATCTTCTTCTGTGCCTCTGTGCCGTTATTTTGAAAAATAGTTATAATTACCTTGAAATATGTGAATATTCTGCAATTAAAGACAAATCCCTAATGAATATTCATCATGTGAATATTCTGCAACTAAAAACAACTCCCTAATGAATATGCATCGAAAAAAATGAGGAGTATGTAAGAATTTAGGACCGAGGCCATGATGCTTTTGCTGATGGGTAACCCATCACTAAATGACTATGAGGATGATGAAGATTATGATTTTTTTATAGAGAAACTTCGTTCAGAAATAAGAAGACTTAGGGTGGGCAATCTGTCTATTATACCTGAAGAAATTGAGTCCAATCTAGCTGAATCCAGTGTTTGGGAGAGCGAGAGTGGAGCTTCAATGGAAGATTCTCCATCATCATTCCGAAAAGCAGAGCCAGAAAAGGATTATATTGAAGATTTCTACAAGAAATATTAAGAGATAATGTGTTGCTTGGATAAGCTTAACAGTCAGTAGACCTATGCATTAGGAGTTTTTCAGAGCCATGAAACCCAAAAGCCTAAAGGGGTGACTTCCAGGCAGAAGAGATATACCTTAAACAAGCTCACGGTCACACATGCTTCCCATGAATCCTTGAAGAGAGTGCAATAGGACCTTGAGACTATGTATGTCAGCCAGACTTGTTTGTCTTAGGAGGCCCTGCATTGGAAATACAAAAATTTAAAGGAGGCGACATTGCATGGATCAGAGTTGTAAGGACTCAATCCATCAATTTATACATGAAATTACCTCCTTGTCAGATGTAAACGCAAATTCAAACTACATGAGGCCAACAGTAAAATTTATTTTACATAAGTAACTGTGTTACAAAAATAGGAGTACTTGAAACCTGAAACATAATTTAAGCTTGCATAAGTAACTATCTTACACAGAGGAATACCTGAAAACTTGAAACAAAACCTGAAACGAACTGATGATTGCTTGAGCTGTGGATCTTCTCTTCAACACGGCAGACAGATTACAGAATCAATCGGTTCCTCCCAGCCAATTTAGGAAACAATCCTAAACCCAGAGGACGCCTTCTCTGCCCCCGTGCCCAGAATTCCAAGATTCAGGAGACTCCCTTTCAAAACAACTTATCTCTTTCCAGCAGAATTGAGCAAAACACTCGACCCCCTCTCCTCCACATTTCATTGCTTGTATAACCTTCCTTCCACTGCCTCTTCTCCATCGAGATCTTATATGCATTAATGAAAATATGAATGTATTTATGGAGATGTCATTCGAATAAATGAATGCATTTATGGAGATGTCATTCGAATAAATGCGGATATGAATGTATTTGTGGTGATGTCATATACAGTTGTCTTATTCATGGAGGTTTTAATTTTAATTAATTTTCTTTAAGGTTAATTTTTATTTTTGTATATTTATATTTAACTTAATTAATTAACTTCATATTTTTAATTAAATTATATTATGTTCTTTTATTAATCCATTTAAATATAATTTATACTTAGTTATATATATGTATATATATTAACTGATGTTTTATCAAATTTCAGCGAGGACAAATGTAAGGTGATTTTCGATTTGTTTTCGAATTTAGGTAATCTTAAATATTAACAGGTATGTATACTAGTGCGTTGTGCGCGATATATGTATGTGTAGCTATCAAATGCGTATATCGTATACACGCTAATATTATTTTGCTTATAACTTGAAAATGGGTCATTACATACTTCCTCCCTTCGGAAAACTTCGTCTCGAAGTTAGGGTTTCATATACTCGTATCAATAATTGTGTTTTTAGAGATTATGGTGATTGTAGAAGGCTTGTATTTTTTAATATTGAATTTCCATTTGAATATGTATATATCTGTAATTTAATTGTTACTTTCCATCTCAACCGACTCTCCAAACTATTCTAAAATCATCCTATCCTTCCTAATCTCTTGCACTCCCATCCTATTCGTCCTCTACAGGAATATGCCATGGCATCAGTTTTACTGATCCATTCATAGAACTTAAGGATATCAGCGTCGATTACATCGACCTGATATGCTTGTAGGAATCCGGCAGTCATCATCACACGTCTAGGGGATCGTGACTGACACAGTCCTCCCATGAATCCAGTATTGGAGGATAAACGGTGGGCAACACCTCCACCCCTCCTAGTAGGACCAGGGTCAACACCCTATCGTGGAACCTCAGGGAGTCTCAAATGTTCTTGGAATTGTGTCATCACGTAGATTGTTTATGTAAACTGTGTTCTGCAAGGTAATCACTTGTACACAATCTGCAATGTAAACACTCGTACACACATTACAACATATACATCTATATTGTTCATAACAAATTGTTACCCATATAACAATCTCTACGCATTCCAAATATATTGCTATCTATGATATTGATCCTAGAACTTATATAACATACTTGGTTAAAACACTTGTCCACATATGTATCAGTATGTCTAATACAATTTCTCATTTAGATACTGCTCCTGTTTAGTTCATAAATGTTCTATCTATGATGCATTGTTTTAGCCATGTTCAACCTATATAGCAATATGTTTCACTTTGATATTTAAAATGTAGTTACTCTTATATTTCCTTTCCTTCAATCATATGTAGATGCAAATAAAATAAATTGATAGATAATGTCATTTATAATGTGATCTATGATCTAGATTTCATATTCCCGCAATGATAATTTAAATGACATATTGCATATTGGTATCCATGCACTTGTAAAGTCAAAAAATAATATATATTATGTATTACTAGAGTTAAATAACATTCGTTCTTTACGGTTATCCATGTAACAGCAATTAAAATTCATTCTTACGTGATAATTCAAAATAAAGTTTCAAGTATCAAAATAGAGTATTCATATACATAAAAGTTTCCAGTTCTCAAAATTTAGCATAAGTTGGGGTAATTCTGGCATAAGGTCTCAACATCCTTCCAAGTCGCTGATCCAGGACTATATTTGTCCCACTGGAATTTAACTTGGTCTTTCTGTTGGTTTCGGAGCTATCGAACCCTATGTTCCAGAATACGTAATGGTTCGACCATAAGGGTTCCCTCGTCCAATACCTGCAGTTCCTTCCATTGAATATTATGATATTTGTCAGTAATGTAGTGTCGTAAAGTAGATACATGAAATATATTATGAATTTTGTGCATGTCGGGTGGTAGTGCAAGACGATAAGCGACATGTCAAATTTTTCCAGGACTTCAAATGGTCCTATAAATCAGAGGGATAATTTTGTCCCCTTCCCAAACCGAATGGTGCTCTTATTTGGTTTGATGCGGATGAAAACCTAATCTCCCACTACATAGTTTCTATCTGTCCTGTGAGCATCAACATAACTTTTTTGTCTATCCTGTGCCTATTTCAATCGTTGCC
Source organism: Pinus albicaulis (assembly GCA_034641835.2). Lineage (NCBI taxonomy): Eukaryota > Viridiplantae > Streptophyta > Pinopsida > Pinales > Pinaceae > Pinus > Pinus albicaulis. The sequence goes on along the minus strand of CM076582.1, from coordinate 301,517,599 downwards.
TAATCAGTTTTACCTAATATTCCATCTCTTGGATCAATTCTGGTCTGACGATTACTTGGTCGTCTAACCTGTCCCAACTCAACAGCGTTCTGCAGGGTCTCCCATATAATGCTTCAAATGGTGGCATTCCGATTGAACTGTGATAACTATTGTTGTAAGAAAATTCCACTAAGGGTAAGTAATTTTCCTAGCACAACTATTTGTCCATAACATACATCCTTAGCATATCCTCGAGTACTTGATTTACCCTTTCTGTTTTCCCATCAGTCTCAGGATGATATGTTGTGCTCAAATTTAACTGAGTCCCTAAGGCCGATTGCATACAATTCCAGAATCTTGATGTGAACCGAGGATCTCTATTTGATATGATTTTCTTAGGTACTCCATGAAATCTAATAATTTCATTTATGAATATCTGAGCTACATCAACTACTTCATAAGTATCTCTTACCAGGATGAAATGGACATTTTTTGTTAATCTATCTACCACAACCAAAATGGCATTATGATTTTCTTGCGTAAGTGGCATCCCAATGATAAAATCCATAGAAATTGTCTTCCATTTGGTCATAGGGATTTCATAAGGTTGTAAGAGACTTGCTGGGTGACAATGATCAGCTTTTACATGCTGACATTCAAGACACTTAGCGACAAACCGGACAATGTCATTTTTCATTCCTGACCAGAAGAAGAGTCTCTTAGTGTCAGCATACATCTTCTTTACACCAGGATGGGCACAATACACTGTTCTATGTGCTTCCTTCAAGATGGTGTTTCAGATATCTCCATTATCTGGTATATACATCCTTCCATGAAATCGAAGAATTCCGTCTTTTTCTAGCTCGTATCCTTCGAACTTAGTTTCCTTTGAATGGTTGCTCTCAAGCCCCGACCTTACTTTTAAGTACCAACTATCTCTTACAAGATGTTCAAGTACTTGATCTCTTAAGTTCACCTTGATAGGTATGAGGGAGAATATTCAAGGTCTTCTACTTAAAGCATCTGCTACAAAATTCTCCTTCCCTTTTATATATGCAATCACAAAATCATATCCGCTTAAGAGTTCACACCATCATCTTTTTCTTGCATTCAAGTCTCTCTGGGTGAACAAGTACTGTAAACTTTGGTGGTCACTTTTAAGCATAAAGTTTCTTCCTACCAAGTAGTGTCTCCATATCTTTAAAGCTCAAACCACAGCGGCTAACTCTAAATCATGCGTAGCATAAATTTCTTCATGAGGTTTTAATTTTCTTGAAGTGTATGCTATTACGCCTCCTTCCTGCATTAATACTGCACCTAACCCTTGTTTCAATGCGTCGGTGCACACAGTAAAATATTTATCCATATCGGGTACTCGCAAAATCAGTGCACTAGTCAATAATATTTTAAGTTTAGAAAAAACTTTATCACATTCCTCAGTCCATTCATACTTAACACCTTTTCACTGGAGGTGTGTGTTCGGATTTGCAATTTTGGAGAATCCTTCCACAAACCTTCGGTAGTAACCTGCTAAACCCATAAAACTACACACTTCATGTGCATTCTTAGGTATCGGCCACTCCCTGATTGTGTTTACCTTCTCAGGATCTACAAATATTTCTTCGCCAGATATGATATGACCTAAGTACCGAATTTCCTTTTGAAAGAAAGCGCATTTGGATAATTTTCCATATAACTTGTGTTCTCTGAGACAGGATAATACTATCCGAAGATGCTCTTCATGCTCCTCATTCTTAGAGTAAATGAGAATATTTTCCAGGAAAACTTGTACAAATTGGTCGATATTTGCGAAGAACGCTATTCATAAGGTTCATGAAGACTGCAGGTGCATTGGTCAACCCAAATGGTACTACAATGAATTCATAATGCCCGAAACGATTTCAGAATGTAGTCTTAGAAACATCGCTCTCGCTAATCCTTAGCTGATGATAACTTGATCGCAGATCGATCTTTGAAAAAACTGTAGCTCCTTTCATTTGATCGAAAAGGTCGTCAATGCAAGGCATTAGATACCTATTCTTTATCGTGGCTCGGCTTAAATCTCGATAGTCCACACACAGTCGTAATGAACCATCTTTCTTCTTGACAAAGGTTACAGGAGCGCCCCAAGGTGAAACACTGGGTCGAATGTGTCCTACATCGAACAGTTCTTTCAGCTGCATTTTCAATTCTTGAAATTCCGGTGTGGTCATTCTGTAAGGTGTTTTAGATATAGGTTCCATACCAGGTTTCAATTCTATTGTGAGGTCTAGCTCTCTCTTAGGAGGCAGTCCTAGTAATTCCTTTGGAAAAACATCTAGAAATTCTAACAGAATTAGATATTGTTCTAAGGAAGGCCCTTTCTTTTTGCTTACTTCTTGAACTGCATACAATTGGAAACCTTTCCTTAAGCACCGCTTCATTTGTATAGCTGAGATGAAATGCAGAGATAATTTTCTCTTAATACCCTGAATTTGGATTGTCTCTCCCTCATCATTCATGCAAAGTATTGTTTTCCTGGAACAATCTACCCATGCTCAATGAGACTCTAGTCAATCCATTCCTATCACTAGGTCGTAAGTTCCTAGGGCCGTGACATATACTTTTAGTTTGGTCGAACAGACTCCTAGATCAACTTTGCAATCCTCAATACTTAATTCTACCGGTTGAAGGTCTTCCGAAGCCATTTCTACTTGTCTGAAATCATTTTTCTTGCAAGCTGCCAACCCACATTTATTTAATGCATAAGATGAAATAAAACTATCAGTAGCTCCAGTGTCAAATAAGATTTTGAGTTTTATTCCGTTGATTGTAATTGAAGATTCCACTACAGTGGATTGATGTGCTACTTGGTTTTTGTTGACGACGGCATGAATTCTATGATTGCCTTGGGTATCTGATAATGGTCCTTTTCCTATTCGCCGGGAGTTCTCTGGGAAATCACACCGAAGATGAGGTCCTCCACACCCCCAACAGTCCACCTGGGCTAGCCCCCGCGAGTTTGACTATGAATTTCTAGGCCAAGAGCTTTGTCCCTTGGTGCCACTTCCTCTCCCATTCCTTCCCCGATTACCAGCCCCTCGAGATTTCCAAGGACTGATGTTTGAGGATTCATAAGTTATAGAATTTATGGTCATGGGAGCTCCTGCTCCCGCTCCTCTTGGGGTAAACCTGTTACCATAAGGAAGTGGTCTTGAGCTATTTCCTCGGAAGAAGTTTCGGGGAGTCTTTCCTGTAAATTCCTACGGTATTGGTTCAGCTGGCCTGAAATCCCTTTTAATCCCCAGATGGTCTTCTGCATAATGAGAAAATTCAACCACCTCTGCTACCGTCGATGGCTTCCACATTCTTACCATGGCCCTGATTCGAAGATTTAATCCATATACGAAACGCTCGGCTTGGCGTTCATCCATGTCTAGACAAGGAACATATTTTACAAGTTCCATAAACTTTATCTCGTATTCTTCCACGGTATTACTACCTTGGATTAGAGTATGGAAGGCTCCGGCTTGCTGCTCTTGAAAGAAAGGTGGTAAGTATTTCGCATGGAATCGGTCCACAAACAACTCCCAAGGAACGATATCTGAAGTGAGATGTAGCTTTTTTTCCAGATTTCCCCACCAAATCAGAGCATTCCCCCTAAGTTGGAATACAACGATCTTTGTTTTAGAAGTGGAAGAATATTCTCTTAATGTGAAGCAGATTATCATCCATTCCAACAATGATTCGGCATGTTCTCCAGCTCGTCCTCTAGAGAATTCTGGGAGTTTAATATTTTGCAGTTCCCGCGAAATATCTTCTCTATGAGGCTTATAATCATAATCCTTAGGATTTTTTGAATGTATTTCCTCTAGATGACGTCGTTCCTACTTGCTATTGGTTGGTTGCGACCCTTTTAATGTTTCCAAAATGGCTTCTAATGAGCTCATCACAGTAGTAATATTGGGTGTTGGAGCGACAGGTGCTGACGACGATCTACGAGGTGGCGATGGTGATGGTGAGGGTGGAGGTGATGGCAATGCATTTCGTTGGCGTTGCCGCCTTTGGTACGTTCTTAAAATTGTAAATTTTCCTGAAATACATAATAAATTTATGAGAAATGGGTAAATTTTAAACTGACTAAATATAATTTTCGTAAAATTTGAGCTTGCATACAGGTATCATTCTTTTTCTATTTTACCTGCAGGCAGGTCTTACTGGTACTGAGGTCAAGGAGGGTGGAAATGTGACCTCCTTGTCCTATGCAGGGTATTTTATGTGTACTAACTCTAGAGTGAGATGCAGGGGTTTTCATAGATCATGGTGTGGGTTCAAAAAAAAAATTGTCTAGAATGTTCAGTCCTAGATGCAGTTATAGAAGGGATTATTGATTTTCAGCTATTTATGACAGTAAATAATACTTGAATATTGATTTTCTTTACCTACTTTTGTAACAAAATAAATGAGAGTTAAAATACAATTGTTAAATTTATTTTATACAAAATCGAACTTCCAAACAAATTTGTTTATTATTATATAAATGTATTGGTAAATGTTTATGCATTACTCAATTTAAAACTAGCTTGATCATATACATATATTATAATTATTTACTATTTTTAATACTGTATATAAACATAATACACATTATACCTTTTCAACCATAGATAAAAGCATTTAAACATAAATTGCGACACTGTATTTATTATTATATATTGTTGATACCAGTTTACAAATATATATATCACTCAATTTTACAAATAATAAGACAATTATACTATTTATTAAGTATTCCACTCATATAAATATTTATATAATATGTAGCCAATTCCAAAATGGTTTACCTCAAATGGAATTAATGTGAATCACTTAATGAATATTAATAATATGGATACAACAAATCACCCCTAATGCATTTTAGTTTAATTTAATGAATATGATACTATAATTTTTAAAATTAAGACCGATATAATCCTTACACTTAAATATTATTTTAAATTTAATTAATCTATATTTGCTTTAACTGAAGAAGCAGGGAATGCAGTAAAACAAAATTAGCGTTGGTTGAGGACAACTCTCATTCTCTTTTATCTGTAAATGATAAATTTACTAATAATAGCATAGTATGCTTCAGAAGTATGTTTAGTACATTCTTCCATCTATATATATACTAAAGTGTGACTTTCAACAACTAAAATAAATAAAATTCAAACTTTGGATATCGTTAATATATGCAGACTGCTATAAGATACTATGTGAAAACAATTTTTATTAATTAAAGTTTTGATAAAATGAAAGATAATATAAATACACACACACACACACACACACACACACACACATATAAAATGCGCAACTAGCTTTCGGCTGTGGTTTAAAGCGTTTGCAATTTATAACTTTTGGAGGGTCGGTGGTTCAAAACTTTGCCCGACTCCGCCATCCATACCATGACGGTTATATACCATGAATAAAATTAAATGCATATTTTAAATTTGGATATATTATATCCATATTCTGGTAACATGATATATTAATATATATATGTGTGTGTGTGTGTGTGTGTGTGTATGTGTGTGTGTGTGCGGGGATAACTCTGTGG